>VZSE01001561.1:1821085-2145556 GCA_013398275.1 Promerops cafer
AATTTCGTCTGCACTTCCAGTTATTGCTATTACCTGTAGGACTTTCAATCCTATTTCACCCTTGCCACCCTTTCCCAAAGCAGTTTTAAGGTATCTATTTCTGTGGAAGTCATTTTTCTCATTGAATGATCAGAAACAAAGATAAATTCTAACCTTTAACGGCTCATTCCGACTCATTGCTTACAGTAGATCTAAACTCTTTTTTCTGCTTATTCGACTCCTTCCAGCTTCCCATCACATCTGTAACAAACTTTTAAAATTATATTGCCACACCACCATGCACAAGCCTACCTGCACAGTAGAAATAGATTATTCCATCACATTCAGATGGTTAACAGAGGTTAGCACGTCCTGTATTTATATATATATTTATATCGCTTTCTAAGAAAGTGCATATTAATGTTTACTTTAAAGAATGTGTAAATGGTGCTATCAAGAAATCTGATCAATTTTATCCCAGTCTTTTTTGTGTACCACTTCGAATGTATGAGATTTATTTTTCTATTGGAAAAAAAAAAATAAACAGTCTGAAAGCATTAAAATTGGTAGATTTTAGTAATTTTACAGTGAATTGAATCCCTATGTCACAGTATCATTGAAAAATTTTAAGGATGGGTCATGCAAATTAATATATGCATATTGATAACGCTCACACATTTCTGTCTGGACACTCTTTAGTCCATCTGCTGACTCCTAAATGTCTGTTTTGCTTGAGACAAGATGTCTACGTACTCCAAATTTTAAATGCTTTGATGTGGATTTTGGGTGGATTGAGGGCTACTGTTTACCACAGATTCACAAACTGAGACTGGTTTATTCTATAAGTGATAGAGATTCAAATGGTATTTTTTAAATGCAGGAATAACATGGCTTAGTGTGTCCCTATCTGGTGCAATGCAGTCCCTGTACATATAATATGCTGCATCTCTAATAAAAATGGTTGAAAAATCTTTAATGAAAAGAGAACAATATACTCCATTATAGTTCTATAAATATGTTTGCTTCCAGAAGTTTTGCATCTTTGGGTTTTTTCCTCAAAACTTTAATAGTCTATAATAATTTCTAGCAATTACATGTTGATGCCTTTTGTTCAAAGGGTAAGTACTGTGCTGCTTTAACTGGTTCTTGGCAGGCAACTTTACACACAGCACATTCTGCTTGTAGCTATATTCATATATTTTTCTCTTAAAATTGTACTTCCCTATTGTAGAATAATTAATTTAGAATTTATTATTATTTTAATAGTAAAGTATTTTTCTATACAGATTAATACAATAACCTCTACATTATATAAGGAAAAAGATATGCAGAAAGGTTTACATTACATACAAACATATATACGGCTATTTGTAAATAAAACTTTTTTTGTGATTAAATTAAAAAGTAGTATAATTTCAGGTTTATAATGTAAATATTGTTTAAATGGAAAACATTCAGTATTTTGCCTACAATATATTTTTAGGGATAATTTAAAATGTGTAGCTTTAAAGAAAAAAATAGTTTTTCAGATTTATAGTGGGTAAGCAGCTGTTTCCACATTGTTAGGGCACAGAAGTTCCAATTGCCACATTAATCAAAGTATTGAGACTACAAAATCCATTTCATTTAATCTCATTATTGAATAAACAGCTCTGTAGTGATGCCTATTTGTACTTGTTTCTCTAATAAAAATGCAACTGTAGCTCTCAACACAAATTAGTTTTAATTATTTAAATGATATGAATTTGTCAAACATAAATAATCTAACACCTGCTTTGCCTTCTCGTTTTCTGAAAAAAATTGTTTCATGAAAACTAGTAGAGGATGATAATGGGGAATAACAAAGGTAGGTCTATGTATTTATTCCAATTCTATTAATTTTTAAAAAGGGCAAATGTGAGTTGATTACTGTCTAGGAGGGTGAAAAACTAATCTGTCTTATTGCTGTGCAAGGACACAACAGAATACAGCAAAGCAGAAGGATGTCTCACATACACTGGTTCTATGCAACTCACTTGTCCTGTGCTCATGTCTGAGAACTGGTGACAATGATTTACAGTTTAGCAATCCTTCTGAATACAAGGATCACGTTACCAAGCGATAAGTGCTGTAGGTTTTAAGACACTTAATCAAGGTGCCAAAATCTGCCATAACAGTCACCAATATGTGTGAAAGAAACCTTCTCAGGCAAAAGAAAAGGCTGAATTTCCCTGTTTTGTCTTTGTTTTAGTAACTTCATTTCAGGAGCTCTGCCTGGCCTTAGAAGAGGAGTACCCGAAGTGTCAGAAGGGTATAATAACATATATAAGCCAATTGGTAGCTAACTCTGAAAATGGAGATCCATTTGTTTTCTCCACAGGACAGTATAATTATGTTTGCTGTTTCTGTTTCATGCTACATTTTGTTTTAAAATATTTGGTATTTAAAATTCTGGATATCCTAACACACTACCCTGAAATCATTTATCATTTGGTTGAAGAAATATATAATTCAGTTGTGGTTGTTGGTGGTGGCCTTCAAGCAGTGATAATTTGTATGACTTTCTGTATATTAAACAATTCTTTAATATTGATTCTGTTTGTGGTGTATTAACTGTTATCTTTTCTTGGTAAAGGAAGTGTGCTAAGCAGAGGGTTACTGTCTTAAATCAACAAGGCAATTTTAGAGTCACATGAAGCTGTTGAAACCTACCACTCAGTAGTTTGTCTGCCAGATTAATCATCTTTATTGTTCCTTCTGGAGATGTGTCTCTTCCTTTGTGCAAAATATTTCCAGCGGCAGGCTTATAGTGAGAACTTATGACACTCCCAGGGCATGATTATGTGACCATCACAGTTATTATTGTGCCCTACATATTAGTAACATAGTTCAGGACTTCAGAACTATTTTTTTTTTAAATGCAAATTGCAGATTTTTTCTTAAGCACTTTATATTTCATAGTGCATTTTCTCTCAAAATGTTCCTATAATTATTTTGTGTTAGTACCCTTTTTCAGTGCTGTTAATTTAAAATTCTTATACTCAATTTTTGCATATCAGCTTGGTTTTCTAAACTGTTTGCTATATTTAATTATTGTTAAATACACAGTAAATATACTACAGGAAAGTACTGTGAGAGTACCAAGTTAGTTTTGATGTCATTGGAATTCAATTAAATGTCAGTAGTAAAAATAAAATCAAAGAACTATGATATGCAACTACTCAACAAGAACGAGAATTTTATTTAGTTCTTTTTATTTTTATAATAATTTTATACATTTATAACTTGAAACTATATAAACTAAGAAAAAGCATACACAAGAAAGCAGGATGTTTTCAAAGCTCTTGCTGTATACATCAGAGAACGTTAGCTTGTAATCTAGATACATAAATTAATATAAGTTAAATGATAGTATTATCTTTGCTGAAGTTGCATTCAGTGCTTCAAAGTAGCTCAAGAAACCTTCATATTACTGAAGATATGATTATAGAAATACCTTTAAGCAAAAATACCAGGATAATCAGATTTCATATTTGTATCTTTGAAACAATATGAAGTTATATCTCAGTTTTTCAATATATTTTCCTAAAAAAGTGGACTTCTTTGTTACTTATTATGAGCTCTAAAGAAAGTATGTTTGGGGGTGAGGGGGAGGGAGAATTAAAACTAATATTTTTAATATATTGATAAAAAGTAAATGTCACTTTAAAATCAGTTGCTTGTGTTCTCTTCTAAAAGCTTACTTGGCAATGTGTCACATTCCAGACTTTTTGAAATGTTGTAATAGCCTTACCTGGCAGCAGCTGTTCTTGACACGATACATTATTCCTCTTTCTGTACCTAGAGGATGTAGCACACATCATTGAAACATTTCAGTTTCTGCTGTGCATGCTAATTTTAAATTCAGATTGGAGCTTTGAGAATTCTGAGCTTGAAAACATAAAATGTAAACATAGGAGGGCCATAGTTGAGACCTTCTCTTTACATGGCAGCTGATGGATACATCAGCGATGTTGTTGCTAGCCTTCATGTCTGTTTATATGAACATTTTAACTGTACACATATCTGTAAGCCAATATAGCTCGAAGTACTAAATAATTTGCATCCAATTTATATAAAATTATTTAATTTGGGATTTTCCTTCATTTGAGTTAAAAGAGTTGGTGACCTGTGATACTATCTTCAAACTTCATATTACCACACAAACACATGTAAGTATGAGCAGTTGAGGACTATGAGATGTAGAGGTGAAGACTGAAGAAGCAGTAACAGTGTGGTTTTACAAAAGTCTTCAAAAGGACTTCAAAAGTATATCGTACAGATAGGTTTACAAAAAAGAAGAAAATCTTTTACATTTGACTATAATGCTTCAAAGAACAAGTGTATTTTCACTGAGTTCTTAGTCATACCATGTCAATAAACTAAAACCTCACAGAAATTTATTCTGGTTTAAAAAAAAAAGTGTTTTCAGATGTCTTGTTATAATCAATTTGCTCTCTAAAATTCAGTTCATTTTTTCCTCCCAATCAAATGACATCACTTGCTGTACAGTGAAAAAAAGAGGAAATTTTGAAACAAAGGCTGTTCCTAATCAGACTGTATTACTTACTGGGAGCCAATTTGATTGCATGTGACTAATGCATTAATTTTATCATTATTGTAGGTCATCAAGACAAGTAATGGAGCGTAATCACTAAGTATAATTTTAAGTGAGAAATTGGATTATTTTTTGCTCCCAACATCAGTGGGCCTAGTAGAATTCCTGGCATCCATGGGTTTATATGTCTACTCTTTTTCTATATGCATTTGTCCACATTATGTTGAAGCAGAACTCCTGATGAAAAACACTAATTCCAATTTTAACTGAACATGCATATTTCTACATACAAATATTAAAAAAAATAAATATTTAATTCATGTGTTTAAGCAAAGCTCAAGCGGGCATAAAAAAAGACATGTTGGTGAATGAGCTGGCCAAATTTGCCCCTGTGTAGGCAAGTATACCACTTCTATCTGCAGATTTATATGTCACTCAGTAACATTACTCACAGATTAACCATAAAGTTCACAGAAACTTGGTGTCGTTTGGTGGACAATCTGCTTTGAAGGTGCTAAACTGCTCTATACTGGTGACCAAAATTACTTTAGAAACCAGTAACAGTTGAACTGATGAATTCCAGCCTAGGTGAGCAACTCTATAAATATAGTAACTAAAACACATATTTATGGTGTTCTTATTTTCCCAGACTGTAGACTTAGAGGAGAAAAATGTATTACAGAAAACCTGTCAAAGGGAGCTAAGGGTCTCTAAAGTTTCCAGCTTTGCCTTTATTTGAATGCCAGTGAAATCAAAGGAGATTTTTGTCAAAGTGAAAGCCCTGGCAAGAAGGGTATGACTCCTAGGAACAGTGAGGAGTTATTCTGTAAAATTTGAATGGTATGGTTGAAGTTCAATCTACTTTCATCAACACTTAAAGTGGGGGGTACTAATTTGGAATTAATCGCTAATTGGAATTATTCACTATGTCAATCAATCCTGCTCAAAGTTCAGTGTTAATAGACGGACATTCCTCACTTGGGTAAACTTTAGATAGACGTACCAAGGATAGGACTTGAAGGGAGTTTACGTTGTTTCTATAGGAGGGCATGCTCCAGAAAAGAAACATTTTCCAGAATCACGCAGTACTGTAATAAATTAACAATATGATTACTAGTATTTTTGTTAAAAACAATGAAGTGTTGTCATTTCAGTTTAGACATGTTTATCCTAAAAGCTGTTCATACAGAAATCACTGAGCAAACCCTGGTGACTGTTCTTCTATAAAACTCCACTTCCAGCTCTTGCAAAGATAGTCATTAAGTATTCAACAGCAATAATGTTTTTTAATATGTATTCTCCTACTAAGCATTTTTCCAATACTGCATTTAATATTTTTTTCCTTCAAAATAGAAAAAAACATTATGGGCGTGCCCTGAAAATGCTTCTATACTTACTGCCAAAGCATTGAATGCATGCAGCAGATGTCATCCTAATATGGCATTGTTCTGGAATGACATCATCCCCAATTCTCTTGCCTTTAACATAAGATAAACTGATTGATCTAATTTTGTTTCCACTTCCAATATCAGTAACAGAAAAAAAGGAAGTTCTTTAATACAAAGAAGGTGAGTTTGCAAGATTGAATCATTTATAAGAACGTTTTGTAGGACAGGAAATGACCTGGTTGGCTAATATTTATCTTTTATTTGAAGAAATAGAACTATATGTGTCTTTAAACTACCTGTACATTTCCACACACTCCCAAAATACATCTGCTTGATTTCAAAGTGGTTATAATGGGATAAAGTAAATAAAGAATCAAATATGCCTTCTGTTACTAAATTTTGATATGTTTATATATCTTATCTAAAAGAGCAAGCACCCAGCACAGTAAGATGCCGCACAAGTTTGTGAGCTGTAGAGTAGGCAAAAAAAAAAGGCAATATATGCTTCCAGTGTGTATATATATTTGTATATGTTTATGGTTTTTGCAGAGAACACTTTCCTGGACTACACATTATTATATCAAAGCCAAAATGTTGTGTTTCCCCTGCAAACTTAATGAATTGTAATATATTCAAATATATATTATAATATTTCAAACTTAACAAATTGTAATTTTGACACAGTTTTGTTTAATCAGAATTTTTCTGTATAGCTCACTTGAAATAAGAATGCAATTTCTACAGAAGTATTCAGAAAACTGGAACTGTCTTAGTAGGGTAAGTTAACACCTCCCATGTCCTCCCTCAAGGAAGCATCAAAGAGATAATTTTGGCTACACAGACTTTGGGTTTTGTTTACAAATAGAGAGACCAACTGTAAATAATTTTACTATCAGTGTTTCTGAAAATGATTGAATATTACTTCAATTGAAAGATGCATTACCACCTGAGAAGCCTTTTTAAAGTTGCAACATGTTGTGATCACTGATTTTTACAAACAATCCTGACTCCTGAACCACTTGCTGCAAGTGTATTGTGGTGTCATTACTGTGCTATTTAGGGTAGGGACAATAAAAGTCAAGCAAATAAGCCTAAGCCCATTGAGAATTCATTCTATCTGCAGGGAAAAAAAAACAAAAACAAACAAAACAAAACAAAGGCTCATGTCACTGACACTTACAAGTCCAGCAATTTATTCCTCCTTGGAGTCTTTCTCATCATTTTTTCCCAGATGGATTAAAAAACAAGTTTCCTCAGTGCAAGGTCCAAGCGTGAGGCTATGACTACACAGTGTAGGGCAGATAACTTTTGAAAGTTTATTTTATAGTATTTGAAATTAATTCCCACTTTAGCATATGTCTCTTAGCAAGCAAGCATAAACCTCACAGAAGCACAGTGTTAGAATACTGTCAGCTTGGGTTTTACAGTCATTTTCTCTTGACTTCGTTCAAAGGAGAGCACATGCATGAAAACTTTCTCCTACACTACCAGAGATTAGACGGAACTCTGGCATTCATTGTGGCAAAACTTGAACTGTTTAGGACAAAATTCTTTTTATATCACAATCACATAAACCTATTAATAGTATCAAATATTAGTCATGAAGTTAAAACAGCTCTGGAAATGTTAAGAAAAATGAAGAGATTTGAAAATGCAAGTGCTGTATGAAAGAAGGTGTAAGTCAATTCATTGCTAATGAAATGTTGGAGAATATCATCCTGGTTACACAGCAGCTCTTCATTATAAAAGAGCATTTGCAGCAATGAAGCAATTGGTGAACACCCTCTTTGTAAATGGTGTGCCTTAGGAGGAAAAAAATTTCTGAAGAAAATAAATTATCTCCATCTATAAGTCCCTCGAAGTATATTAAGCTCTTCTCACTGTTCAAGCCAATCTCTTTTTTTCAGGTAATTTTATTATTATATAGACTTTAATAAAATTAATATTAATGGATTGAAAGAGCCTGCTAAGTTATTCAGCATAGAAAAAATTATATTTTTCAGGTTTCATAAGTATTGTAAGTCTCGAAAAACACTGTTCTCCATACATCCATCAGTGCTACTGAGGTTAAAAAGGCTTCTGTGTAAGAATCAGTATAATTTGGTCCTACGTGAGGAAAACATAATAAAACTGGAAGTGTTATCACTTTGATTACTGGTTTTGCAGTAGTGCCCATGTTGTATAATATGTTCTGCCCACAGATAAGGCATTGTATGCTGGTACTTGTCTCAATGAGATGAGTGGAATTTGCAATTCAGTGAGACTTTTTAGAGATCAAAGCAAAGGACAAAGGCATGTGTAAAGAGACATATGAAAGAAAATACCACTGAGTGCATTATTCCTTCTAGGCCCTATTCCATAATCAATTTGAATAAGTTAATTGATGTAGATACAGTTCAGCCTGGCTGAGATGATAATCTTAATTAGGAAAAATGGTCACACTGCAGGGATGTAGACTGCAACTGGAGGTGCACTTGAAATAAAGATCTGATGTTATCAGTTGCGGAAATTGTTTCTAGCTCCTGCATATAAGGCTCATTTATCAAAGCCCCAAATGTTCTGACAGTTTGCATTGTACAAGTCACCTTTAAGGCAATGCTCTGATGCCTTGTTAAGGAAATACTGTTATTACTGCCTGTATGCTTTCCTATATAGAAAAGTCTAGAACCCAATGCACATACCTGTCCCCAGGCTTTATCAAATGTTGCTAACTCAGAGGTATGTCCCTTATATTTAGGCACCATCAGGTAGTTTTGTATGACAGCCTATGACTGTTGTTTGGAGATATTAAATTTCTTTCTGAGCTTCATTAGTACTCACTTCTTCATTTTCACTATGTAGCAGTGGAAATAATTATTTGATGACATTGTTCTGATGACACTGTTCTGATAAACTCACCTTTGTCAAAAGGAGAGTTCCTTCCTACTCACCACATTTTTGCAATAGATCTATAAAACTAAAATATTACAAAGTTTTAATGATTATATGCTCAAAAAATTATCAATAGATGTCACTTGTGTGATATAACACCAGTTAAAAAATTTTAAAAGACCTTACAATTTCAAGCACCTGCAATGAAGCCAGAGAATGGAAATTGTGTTACTTGGCCTTTATGTAATTCTACTTTAAAGGTTTACATAGATCACTAGTACCATTGTGGTGGTGGCATGTGAGTACTTCACCATTTCAGATGGATTCACAGTCACATTGTTAAAATTCTGCTTTTACCCCATTCCACCAAATGAAAAAAGAAAAAAAATCTACTCACAAGGTGGTCCTATCTAGATCTGTGAGGGAGGCAGAACATTTCCACCAGAAAGTAATCACACCGGATGCAGAGAAATCAAGGAGCAAGCACAAAAGCAGAGTGAAAAACCTTATGGTTTGCTGTACTTCAAGCAGTAAGCACTGAGAGCATGTTAATACAAATAATAGAATTGATGTAGCCTAAGTAATGAGTAAAACCCAGCTATTTCTAGTAGAATTATTTAAAATTAATTGAAAAAAAGAGCATGCAACAACTTAAAAAAAAAAAAAAATAGAAAAAGGAAGCAAAATCACATTAATTTTGCTTCCAACTAGTATGTCTAAAATGCATTAAGAATTTTTGCACTATAACACAACCATCAAATTTTAAATGCTTGGTAGAATAATAATTTCTTGGGAGAGAGGTATGATGCATATTGGAGGGCAATAATGTGAAAAAAAACTTGTCTTATTTTAGAAGAATTAAGTCAGTTTTCACTTCCATTTTGCATTCAGTAATGTTATATATAATTTAGCATGTGTATATGTATATATATATTTCTTTGAAAAGCTAAAATTCTGCTACTTTCCATCATCAGAACCACTAGTCAAAATTATTTCACTCCTTTATCACAACATTTTTAAATTTGTGTTTTGAAAAACTATTTTCCCATTCAGAGGAAGTCTGAGTAATTAACATATTCTAGAAAATGTGAATTTAAACTCTTAGTTTTACTGCTAGTAAGGCAGTCCACTTATCCATTTTTTTTTATATAAAAGATGTCCAATTTTTTAGTATCAACTGTACTACCCCATTACATCCTCTAAGTCTTTCAATGCATGAGCTTCCTAACCCCGAGGGTCTATGGTCAGGAGCATGTTTCAAGGCAACAGTATTATTTACAGCCTCACTGTAAATCTGGTAGCCTGCTTAAGTTCTCTCCTGAATTCCCTAATGCACATTTGCTGATAACTAATTTTTTTCAGCTCAATTTTGGACATCTCTAGATTAGCACCCTTCATGACTTCCTCTGGGAGGTTTTCCCTCAAGTCTTTTAGTCAGTCATTTTTCATGGTACTTGATCTAAATTTTCCTTGTCATTTTCATTTACCTCCTTCATATTTTATAGCTTTTTCTCTCATTGACTACTTGATAATATTAAAGAAATTGAACAGATGCTCCCACTAAAGAAAAGTGAATGTAGGTTCAATGATGGAAAAAAAGAAGAAATTATCTCTTTTCTTCTTCACGTGCATGAATAATTCCCACACAAAAAATGGAGCAAACTTCCATTAAGTCATGTATGTGAACTGATAACAGCTTGGTCTCAGGCAAATAGCAGAAAGTCCTTCAGAGGTACACACATGCATTTGAGAAAATAAGAATACAAACTTAATCCAAAAAGTACAAAGCTTGTCATCTCAGAATATTTTTTGTTTTCACTCCCTGAGATTTGCTTATGACTGAAAGGGTCTAAGTATCTCCATAACCATGTATAGCCTTATGTCTCTCCCGTGTGTAAAGGATCAGGTAGGATAGTACTAGTCACTAGTTTCAGAGTTAAAATAGGGAAACATCTTTGCTGGTTCACATTTATAGACAATATTGCATTGACTTATACAAATTTTATGTTTTACAAGGCAATTCAGTTAAACTAGTGAAAACTTATCTGGCAGAGGGCATGCCAAATTTTCAGTAATTATTTCCTGATTCAGAGTAGGATCTAAGAGCATCCACACAAGAGAAAATATAAAAAATATATTTGGTAATAATTTGATGTAAACCAAACTAAAAAATCATGTTTCTGCCTTTTCCATCCAAGGTCAACAAGTCACCTCAAGGCAAAAGAGATTTCAGACCTAGAGTGTAAGACTCAGCACTAATCTGATTTGGGAACGAGATGTGCTGCTTGTTTTGTGAGCCACTTTTCACAGTCTTAAGATCTAGTTTGAAAGGTACCTAGGCAATTACAGACCAAAATAGGCTCTTCATTTTTGGAAACACCCATTAAACTCATGTTTTATGCTTTTGAGATCATACTAGGCATCCATCTACACCTTCAGACACCTAAATAATCTTTACAAATCCAGCCTTTAGGCTGGGATTTCATTACTCTCACTGGTTTTGAAGCAAAAGCTAAATTAGAGTCCCACTTCCTCAGGCACCTTGTCCTCCCTCTTCTCATCTGAAGTTTATAGCCTTTCCAGTCTTATAGTAAAGCTAATAAAGCTTGGAGGCATCATTTCCAAAATCAGATTTAAAAATTGCTAGAAAATGTTCCAAGTACAGTAAATAAGAAGAGCAGTATTTTGACACAGGCTGTTTGAATGCACATTTTACCCTCAGACAGCTTTATCATCACAGGTGAGGTAACAAGCTGCAGCACACGTGGCATGCTTCTTGAAGCCAGGTTGCTTATTCAATGCTTATTCCTCGGTTTTCTGTTTCCAAAAGATCCATCCAGTAGAAGTTCCATAACAAGTCTGTAATTACCAGATTCCTGATAATGTGATTTCTTTATTTATTTTGTAAAAAAAAGCATTATATAGATATTTTCTGTCTATAGTATTTTTTAAATGTGTCCTTATTTGTGCATTTTATACACTGTTTTCTTTTATTCAAAAAGGGCCTGATTCAAGCCAGTAGATGTGAAAGAAATTACTCCGATGAGCTTTGGATTATCACCTTAGAAATTATATAGCAGAGTTTTCTTGAGCTATAATTAGTCAGTCGTTCTTTTTAGTGAGCTGTTTCAAAGTCTTTTACAGTTGATTTTTTCACAGCCCTTGTCAAAGATTGTTAACCTACGATATGATCTTTTCTAAATACAGGATAGTGTGTATCCCTCAGAGGCATTTGCTCATTGCATGCCTCCAGGGGTTAGACACTTAATGATATCCTATCAACATCAGTGAAAATAAATGCAGAATGTACCTCATCAAGTACTGAATCACAAAATCACATATTTTCTGGGGTTGGAAGAGAACTCTTGAGACTATGTAGTGCAATCCCACTGTTCGAGCAAGGTCAACCAAATGTTTTGCTGAACTTCAAAAATTTCCTGTCTGCTCAATTCTCCAGCCTGTTTATGTCTCTCTGAATGGCAGCACACCTATCTAGTATATTATAGCCATTTCTCCAGGTTTTGTATCAAACCTGATCAGGATGAGCCTGTCCCCATCATCCATGTCATTAATGAAGACGTTAAATAGTGTTGGTGCCAGTATTTGATCCCTGGAGTGTGCTGTTAGTGACTGACCTCCAACTGGTTCCCCCTCCAACCCTCGTCCAGGCTAAACGGTCCCAGCTGTCTCAGTCTGTCTTCCTATGGAAGTGCAGTCCCTTAACCTGCCCTGTAACCCTTCACTTGGCCCTCTCCAGTAGCTCCATTTCTCCCTGGTACTGAGGAGCCCAGCACTGGACATAGACGAGTATTGGGACAGGATCACTTCTCTCCACTTGCTGGCAACACTCCTAATTACAGCCAAGGATTCCTTGGCCTGCTTGGTCATGAGGGCACATTTTTGGCTCCTACTTAACTTGTTTTCCATCAGATTCTCCAGGTCTTTTTCTACAAAACTGCTTTCCAGCCAATTGGCCCCAAAAGGCATTGTTGCATGAGATTATTTCTCCCGAGGTGCAGAACTTCACATTTTTCTTTGTTGACTAAATGGAAGAGGCAAAAATCTGGGCTTCTGATGACCAGGGTGGTGATTCTGCTTTTTGCCCTAGCCCAGCCTCTTAGGATCCTGATTTACACTATCCCTGGTTACTGCAGTCAAAGGATGTCTCTGAATTCCACATCCCTGACCACTTCTTCCCTGTTTGTAAGTATCAGGTGCACCACTCCTTATTAACTCCCGGATCACCTATGTCAGAAAGCTGTAGTCAATGCAGTTCAGAAACCTGCTAGTTTGCTTTTCCTTGCTATGTTGTCTTTCTAGCAGATGTCAGAGTGACATAGGCATAAGAACCAGCAACTGAGAATATGAAACAACTTCATGTTGTCTGACAAAGATCTCACTACTCCTTTCCTATTAGAAATGACCTATGTTGATCTGCCCACCAGTTCCCAACACAGCGGCTCTCAGCTCATCACTCATCGCAAGGCAGAGCTCCATGCATTCCAGCTTGTTTCTCACACTCCCAGGGAGAAAACTCCCTCTGGCATTCCCAGCCTGTGGCTCTTAAGGGGCCTGTGTTTGTGTTTTGCAGCACTCTGTTGTGCCATGTATCCCGCCACATCTCCATTGTTTTACTGAGGTCATAATCCTGTAACTGCACACAGACTCCTAATTTTTTCTGTGAGTTTTCCAGACTGTGTGCATTAGTATACAGGAATTACAGGGGGCACTCAAGTGTGCTGACTCCCCATGAAGAGAATAAGAAATTCCCTCACAAGACTGTGGACAAACACTTCTTTATTTATGTCCCTGTGCTTCTGGCGATCCCACTTCAGCTTTGTATTTTGATTGCTATGTCCTTTCTGTTCACAGCACCTCAGATCGTTTCCTGCCTACCCTTTCCTCCACTTGGTATCATGAAGGAAAAGCTCAGCAAATATTGTCTTGCTCTTTTCCAGATAAATTTTAACTAGTTTAACCTCCTATGAAAATCAGCAGAAAGTACAATTTCTAATAAAGAGGTTTGCTCTTTTTATATATAAATTTGGCACATTTAAAACATTACTTCATTGCTCTTCATTGGCAGAAAGATTCAGGGGCTGGAGCTGCTAACTCTTGCTAAAGTTGTTAGTCTTGTTCTCAAATAAATCTTTTAGGAAAACCAAGGTTTTACGCAAAATATATTGCTGTATTTGACTCACCAATGCATTTTCAGTCTATTTTCAAACTTGTATAGGATTCACACATTTATTGTGCAAATCAGATTGGTGTCGTTTCTTATTAATAAATTACAAAATTTCATTCTGTATTATTGCTTGAGTTATAGCCCTCCCAAATGCCACTGTGCTTTTTCTTGTGATCTGCCAGGTTGAGATAAAACTTTTAATGGTGTCGTTTTCCTCCCTAGTGCTATTCCACCTCTTAGTGTTGTAGTTCATTATTGCTGCAATTGTATTATCTTTTTTTTGTATATATTTTGAAATATATAAATTTGATGAGCTGTAGGCCTTTAATTCTAAGAATTAAGCTAGGATTAATAATTGAAATTTAATACAAAAAACAGAATTTGAAATATAAAACAAAAATCCATTAAAAATTACATTTAATATTGGATTTACTTGTTTCGCATTGTTTTGTTATAAGCAAAATTTTAAAAGGCTGACTTTGTCAATGAATGACAAAACCTCAGATTTACAAGGAAATTAGAATATTCTTGATAATAAATTGCAGTAATAATAAATTAGTATCTTCTTTAGGTTAAATGCTCATTATCTTAACAATAATTACGGTAGAAATGTTTAGCAGTTTAGCACACAGAAAAGATGTGTTTATCAGAGTCCATGTTGGGCTTCACACTTGTAGGATATTATCTGAATATTTTGTGGATTTTTTTTTTCGGTTGGTTGGTTTGGTTTGTTTCAATTTTTTTTTTTCCTTTCTTTCAAGAAAGATAAGCTTAATTTAATCTTAACCATTTTAGAGGCAGCATTCCAGTACATAGGTGGCCAGCATTTACTGAAGAAGAAACTGTAAAGAAGAACAACTAACTAAATACCTAACTAAATACTAAATGAACTCAAATACCTTTAGAAGCTTGAATTGAAGTCCTCTGTGTGACATACAAATTGCTCACATAATTCAAGCCACCTGATACAGAGGAAGAAACAGTCTGATACTTTAGTTGTCTTCTACACAATAATATAGCTGTCTTGGTGACTTTGACAGCCTGAAGTTAAGTATGTAGCTTCTTTTTAAACTACAAATTCAGCTATTTTAGAGAGAAATCTGCACAAACCAGCACAAAGATCACAGGCATGTTTAGGCTAGCCAGAAAGAGAGCCCAAAATGGAAGAGCATCTTATCAGTCTCATGGAAGAGCATATTTTCTGTTGCCTCACTTTAGGTCTGAATGGATATGTGTGTCACAATTTCAACTGCTTCCAGAAGCTATTCACTTGTCAAAGTCTTGTCTCGTAGAGCTCTCAAGAAATCTATCACCTAATTTCTGATACTCACAGTTTCTAATGTAGTAACGTAGGGATTAAAACAACTGTTTCAGTGCCTGCTGGAATTTAAAAGTTCATCCGTGTTCTAAGCAAATATCACTAACTAGCACAATAAGTGAGCATTCTAGATAGGAACTGCCCTGCTGTATTTAGCATTAAAAGTTATTATGTAAGGTGTTCAATGACACTAATAGTCAGTTCTTGCTTCTCTCCCTAGTGGTTGCTTTACTTACTGTATTTTTTTCCTTTGACTCAGCAAGTATTTAATTATACTGTGCAAAATGGAGTAACTTTAAAAGAAATTTAAAATACCCTTCACTAGCACTTTTTGCCATCATTTGATGGCTGACAGTCACTTAAAAAAAAATTAAAAAGCAGAGTATGACAAAACCTAGATTTTTACAAATTGGCTGAGTACATTAACTGTTGAGTTAATTTATAAAATAAAGAATAAATTTAATCTCAGTTCCTGTTATCTTTTCAGGCAGAAATAAATATGTGTTCACAATGCAATTTTCAAATGAGTTCCGTATGTGAGATAATGGAATATACAACTCAGATCATAGCGGCCACGCAACAGAGAAAAAGCAAACTTCTGGGGTGTACACCTGGCTGCAAAAATATGGGCACATGAGAAACTCTTGGCCAAAATCTAGATGTCTAGAGAACCTAAAAGTTAAAATAAACAAAACACAAACTTCTTCAGAAATTACCAATATTCTGATTTCAGAAAGAAGTAAATAAGCTTATTCAGAATTTAAACAGGTTCAGTGCTAATTATCTGTAAAGTGCTTATTTGAGTGCTTAGATATTTGGATGGGTTTGAGCCAACTACTGAAACACAAACTACATGCCAAGTAATGTTTAAAGTAAAGACATGAAAGACTCTAGTCCACATGTATTAGCACTCACTTTTCTGTAAGCAGAAGTGCTAATTCTTATCTAGAGTTCCCCAGCAGTATGATTTAATTTGTCACTTGGTTGTAAAATGGTGCTCTACACTGAGATTAGATGTCCTTTCTGAACATTGGTACAAATGTGGTAAGACTGAGTTGCCACTGAAAAATTGTATAGGCTTGGTAGATGGGAAACATATTTCAGTCAGGGTGTATCGTGGGAGCAGAAGTACTCAAGGCAGCACAAAAAGAGAATTGTTATGGTGATGCATTATCTGTGGGTAGAAAAAATATGACTACAGAGACAATTTGCTCAGCGTGCACATGAAAGGCTTAAGGAAGAACAGCAGAATGAAAGCAACATCTTTTGAAAAAAATATAAAATCAGTTTGGGGTGTTTGTGATTTCAGAACATTGTTTGTTCCTCAGTGGACTAATAATTTCTTCAGACTTTTGTATTTTGTTTTAGAAAAATACAGTTATATAATTTTTAGGTAAAACCATGGAGTTTGGGTTATCCTTCTGTTCCAAGTCCTAGCTAAAATGATTGAAAGGGTACACTTAGATGCAATGATTACTTACCATTATTAGCTGTACTTAATTTTTTTTTACATTTCTTCAAACCTTTAGCATTCCAAGCATTATAAATCAAGCCTAAGCACAATAAGATGTAGTTTTAAAACCTAACTTGTGGACTGGTTTTCTGGTTTTGATTACTTTGATATGCTCCTTCCCCACAAATGTAACAAGTAGAGATAAAAGTTGAATAATGTGATTCTGGAAAATATTTACTTCTGGGAGCAGACAATAAAATGGAGATACATCAATAAATTGAATGAATAATTAGATTAAGCAGAAAAGATACTTTTGCATGCACTTTTTGTGATGGCACATGAGACAGACTTTCAAAAGAACTAGAGTGAAAATACCAGCTTTCTTGAAACCTAAAAATGTCCAAGGTCAGCCACACAAACAAGAACTTCAAGAAAACCATCTCCATTTGAAAACACGTGTTGATATGTCGTATGTAGCCGCTTCTTGTGTGGATAGTAAGAAGCTGGAAAGAGGTATGTGGAATAGAGGAATTGGTCTCCAGAAGGAATGAAGAACCAGACATTTTACCCAGATTTATGAATGCAAAAGAAAGTGATAATTTTCAAACTCATGCTCTTTTTTGTTATTTTTATTTTTTAATTTTCTTTTTAAATTTTATCTGAGATGAAGGAAAGATTTTAACTGACATTAATACTTTTAGTCTTATGGTTATTTTTTGGGGAATAATAAGACTGAGTTTGCAAGGGTTTATACTTTTCTTTGTCTCAAAAATTATATCTTAGAAAGATCTCAGATACGTTTTCATGGTTTAGAGTACATCAGAATATGACTCAGGGGTAAATATGCCACTCCTGTCCTGTAGAAAAACATTTTAAAGAGGAGCAAGTATGTTTTAGTGCCACAATAAAAAGGAATGCTAATAAACATACTCACAGAAAAGTTATTTACCTAAATCACCACCACTCTTTAAAGCTTTTAAAATACAATAAAACCTGAATATTTTTCTCATCATAAACTGGAATTCAAAGCTGAGACCAACTACTACTCCACTAATGACCCTTTTCCTTGTTATTATGTCTATAGGCAATGAGCATTAAAATGTCCAGCATCTCAAGACTGACACATCAGATGTCTCCTTGATGTGTTGAAACAATTTGTGTAAAAGTGTTTATTTAGACTAAGACAGATGTACTGTGCATAGTTTGGACTTTATAATCTCTTATTATGCCAAGGAGATTTTGCATGGTTTTGTACAATATTTTTTTAAATATTTATTTTGTCAGATATACTCCTATCATAATCAAATGTCTGCTGTGCACAGTACAGTACAAACATCAAACTGAAAGCTGATAAAAATAGTTAGCAAATGTAAAGTCTCTCTAGGCATAAAACTGTTATATTTAATGCAAAATAATCTAAATTGAAGAAAAAAATAGTGAAGAAGAGAGTGGGAAGCTTGTAAGAAGCAGGCCCTTGGGAACAGAATATAAGGGAGATGATATAGGCTTATGATTTTCATTAAAAGACAAATCTGATGCAGGTCTAGGAACAAAAAGGTGTCATCAGAACTGCAAAGGAGACTGATAAATCCTTGCCCTAATCTGCTTCCTAAAAACATTCAAGAAATGAATGACTATAGGAATGGAGTAATGGAAATAGAATTAAATGTAACAGCACAGTACACAAAAGTGCACAGTGGTGCACATTTAAGAGTTAAACCAAGAATTTGTCATTAAGTGGAAGGTCATCAGCCAGAAGCGAATGAAAAAGAAGTTGGCCTTATAAGTGGATCAGAAGATGTCACAAAGAGAAACCAGCTGAGAGAAAGGTAAGTGACGTTCTAGAATATGCAGGGAGATATGCCTCCAGTACAAAACCTGAAATATTATTATCACTCTGCTCATCACTTCTCTGCAATATGGTAAATTACTCTGATCACTCATCTTAAAAGGAACAAAACTTCAGTCTGCCTGTGTAAAGGTGAGTGCTACTGGGATAACCAAAGGAATAGAAAGTCTTAAGAGAAGGATATTATTTGTTAATACAAAAGTGAGTTAAACAGTAAGGAGGAAGAGATAAAGAATATTAAAATAAAAAATAAAGGATTTCAGACTGCTCATGAATACACTGAGTCCTACTACTTAAATGCTTTCACCTGTCAGTGTGGTATTTGTCTTTCATTGCAGCTAGCAGAGACAAAACCCAGCTATAAGATTGCTATTTCAGTCCAGACCAGTAAAAGTTGTTGGGGAGACTCAGTCCTATCCAAAGTTGTCCATTTCTTCAGCCTTAAGACCAAATAGGGTTCTAACTCAGTTTTGAATAGATTTCTGTCTCATGTCTCTTAGCAAAGACAAAGATCCTGATCAGCCCACATCCTTCATTGCTTCGAACAGCTCTTGTCAGAAAATCCTCCCATTTTTTTATACCAGAATATTTACACACTCCTTGCTAAGCTTCTTTTGAAATGACTTCCACCATCTTTAACTTAGCTTAATGTGCTGAGATAATAAACTTTGATCAGCATGGTCTTCTGAAACACAAGTGCATTTATAATTCTGGGGAAAGTTATTGATCAAGTGTGGCAAATGAAAAGGTATGATGGAACAGTGGAAATTTTGCAGGTTCCTATGAAACTGAGAAACCTGAGTATTCAAATACCAAAATAAACATCCACATTTATACTACCATGATTATAACTGGCTAGCAGAAGTGCAGCATTTAGAGTAAGCATACAGTAGTAGAATTTCTACAGCAAGCATCCAATGTTAGAAAAATTCCTAAACCAAAACTTATCACAGATAAAAAAAGTCCACAAATCCACAAGATCATCTCTTTTGTAAAAATAACACTTGACCATGCAGGTACTAAAAAGCCAAAGAGCAATGTATTTCTATTAATTTCACTTTTGAATTATGCATTTCTGACTTTTAAGCATCTCATTTAAGAAGCACATTTATAATTGATAGGAAAAGTTTGCTTATTTTCTTGTTTTATTATATACTTTAAAATAATTGAGCCTAGAGGTGCAGAAGGCAGCTACATTCTTCCTAATTGGGTTCATCTGAACTTTTTACAATCTACTCTGAGAAAATTTAATTGATAATTAACAGCACTTCAGTTCATCTACTCGTGAGGCTTTAAAAATACATGAAAAGCTGACAACTCATTGACTGAACGAAAAACAGTGTACACAATTAAATATAAAGAAAATCTTGATTGCCTAAATCAAAGCTTACTGTGTTAGGCAGATGAATGAAGTCTGTTTCATAAAGTCTTCTTTTAATGTCCAAATTGGTTTTTAAATAGCAAATATATTAACTATCAAAATATTCAGTGCCCCGCCACATTTCCCTCCCAGAGACCAAAGGGGAGCTGGCCATCCATTACAGGAGGTCAGAGGTGGTTTTTTTCTGTGAATCACAGCTTTCAACTTCTGACTTTTGGCACTAGGAAGTAATAAGTGTTGTAACATTTAACCACACAAAGTCCAGGCATAGATTCTTCAAGAAATGTGCCCCTTTTTTTACCCAATATACTTTGCATCTAAGAAGTTAGTGGATTTATTCCAATGTTGATAATAATGCATGCATCTTTTGCCTATCTCCTGAAGATAACAAGTCTCTGTATAGCCCCAAGAGGCAAGTTTAAAACATTTCATCTCTATTTCCTGTCTAGATAATCTGAGGTACAAAAAAACTGCAACACACTACAGTCAGTATCTGAACTGGAACTAGCAATAAAATTATGTTTATTTTTAGGTTAAATTTTAGCCGCAAGGCCATGTGTTTTCTTTATGCACAAAAAGGAAAGAAGCACATAATAACATTGAATATGTAAGGGAAACACAATATATATATATAGGTATGTGTATATATATACATATATATAACAATTTGAAATTCAAATAAATATAAATGCTCCCAAGTTCATCTACAGGGAAGATGATGATAATTTTATATAACCACACCCCACTCTTTTAAGGTTTTTTCAAGACATTTACTTTTCTCTCACCATAGTAAATAAACTCTACAGTTGGAAGAATATTGGGAAGAGAGAGTAGCTGAAAGAAAAATCCCAGCCAACCATAGATGGGATAAAATAATAAACACAGGCACATGTTTGACAGATGTTTAACAATTTTTACTTCAGTAGGAAAAGGGTCAACACAAGAATTCCCAAAACGCACCTTTGAATACCATCAGGCAATCATACAAGCAAGGAAGCCATAAATCCTGTGGTGAAGAGACAGGAAAGTTCCCATATTTCTGTTAAAAGTGAGTAAATAATAAATCCTGAACAAGAAAGTAAACTTGTTCATTCCAGTGGGGTTGCGAATTCATCTCTGACTCATAGTGCAACTCCAGATTTTTGGAAATTGAGGTGGAGCATTTGAGAGAGCCACAAGGCTGGCAGGATAATCAGCCTCTCAATAAATATACATTTGTGTGGTTGATCCCTGCTGCAAATTCTCCAGAACAAGTCAAATTGCATGAACAAGCAATGCCACTGTCATGAACAGCTTAAACAGGTCATGAACAAGGAAACAAACCAGAAAATGTCTTCTCCTTTCTTCCTTACTTAGTATAATTCCACTGTGTATGTTTTTAAACTTAGGAAAATGCAAATCAGTTGTAAGTGCAAATAATTTTACAAAAAGGATGATGGACCAGTGAATTACACAGGAAAAAAATGACAAGTATCATGCTTAAAAAGTCTAATTCTCTTTTTCTCGTTTTCCTGAAAACCAGTTACAGAAAAATGTAACAGCTGCTAATGGAGAAAAAAACCAATAAAACTTCACCTGAATTACACAAGGACTTTGAGGCCACTCCTACACATAAATCTCCCAAGCAACATACTGTGACTTCTAAGGATATCTGGCATAAAGATTCAGTGTGGGCAACTCCTTTAGTGTGAGACCCTGGTCCCAAGTCTTAATACAGAAATGTTTGGCCTGAATAACCAGGGCTTGTGACTGCAAATGCCTCCTGTGTTCCAAAAGGACAAAACAATATGCTGAGGATGATAAAAGGATGCAAGAGGCTTAGAACAGACTCCAGACTCCTTCTGTATTTTTGCCAGAGCTAGTGAGCTGTGGGTCAGATATTTACCACATGAGAAGGTTGAATATAACTTTAAATGAAGGCTTAGGAACACTGATAGTCCCAAAAAAAGCAGTGGACAATTGAGGAACAATGACAGGAGATATAAGTATTCTTGTGAACTATTTGTAGAGCAATTTCAGTGTCTGGCTATTGTTAGTAATTTTTTTTTACTGGAATTGGCAAAAAAACATATAAAAACCGTATAAGGGATTAAGTATATGAAGATTAATTCAACAATGTCTTTGGTTCTTATTTTCAAGTTTCATGCTTCTGTGAGGCTGTGGAAACAAGAAAAATATGCTTCTACTATTACTCATTCAAACTCTCTTTAGAACAGGAACAGTGGTTTTTTGTTTTCTGTGTTCTTTTCCCTTACTTCAGGGAGATGATTTGGGTGAGAAGATAATTAATTAATTTTTTTTTACTGTTTATTTAACTTATCAATGTTCCCTGCCAAAGGAACCAAAGCTACTTAAGATACCTAGAGGAAAATCTGAGGTTTTTAGAAGACTCAGGCAAATTACTTATTAATCTTAACCAAATTTCAATGATATATTTGTAATGAAGAGATTTTTTGTCTCAAAATCTCTTACAGAAGTATGTGTGTATGCACGTGTCTCTCTGTTATGGATATATACAAGAATAAAAACTTAGAGCAATTTAAAATCAGGATTAAGGACAAAAGCAGTCTCTGCATCTCTCAACAAACCAATTAGATTGCAACTCTTTAGCAGAATAACACGTTTGAAACGAACAGCTCTTTCTAAAGAAGTGCAAATTTTATTCTCTCTGATTATAGACACTGTAGCTGAGTAGGGATAAGAGATGCTGTAAATCCATTAGTGAGGCGCTGCTTGCCTTCATTTCAGTTTAATATTTCTTAAAGCTATAAAATTGTATTATGTTAATGTAATGTACAGTCCAAGTGATAAAGGCAGCTAATGTGATTACTACTCACTGCGCTATAAACCTTTCAGCAAAGCTGCAGATAAATTGGTATTCAACTGTTTCTCATGATGACAGTGTTATACAGAGCAGATCACATGTTGAAAGCATCATCTGGTTGTTAGGAGGTTTTTACATGCTAGAATGCTCATGCAGATACTAGAACTGACCTTCAAAGCAGTACCTCACTTATTTGGTGGTAAGCAAGGCCTAGGGGACCAGAGGTCCTTATTTAAACTATGTATGCAAAGGACAAATCTAGTGTGATGTCACTATTGTGATTATTCATTTGCAGAAGAATTATCACACATCAGATCACAGAAATTTCAGTTTTGCTGGTATTAGTGCTCTCCTCTTCATCTTGCTTTCAAAATAAGCAGCAGTTTACTGAAAATGTTGAAGAATCTTCCTCAGTTTTCTTATGCTCATGTAACAGCCATTCTTTTTAGTTATTCACCTTACACATTTTGAAGTGACAATTTTACCTCACTGTGTAAGTTTACATTATAATTCTATTGGGCAATTCACAATAAAATTCTGGTTTCCAAGTAGAAGTATTAAGTTGGGAGTAGTTAGAACAAAAGGCTGAATCTGCGGTCAAGGCATTAACTATTTCACTGAAGTTTGGAATTCAAAGGTGGATCTTTTCTGGTAGGACAGATTTGTACATTTCCTTCCAGGAAATTTGAACTAGATAAGAAGAGAGAGAAAAATTACATTCAGAAGACAAATAGCCAAACAGCCCTCCATCTGACATGGCCTTTCCCTGTCATACATCTGTTGCAATACTTACTGCAGTCACTGACCACATGTGTCTACCAATGGCCATTATTTCTTCTTTCAAGTGCTTCTGAAAGAAAAAGCAATCTTTTTGTATTCAAAAATATGTTAATGCATAAGCACAGACTTCCCTTTTGCTTACTTCTAAATGTCTGTACTTTGATGTTTAGAAGTAGCTCATTCTACATGAGAATATCAGCAGAACAGGACTAGGCAAATTACTGCACATGTGTGTACCCAGCCACACACTGTCTTTGTTCTCCAGAATCGAATCTGTGCTGGGAGACATTCATCCAGTTTAATGGCCAAAAGCAGTAACTGAGGAAGAGTAAACTGGTTAAAGCATGATGTTAAAGTAGAGGAGGAATTAGGTTTGTTCAGCCCAGGGAAGGGAAGGTGCCAGGTGACACATAACAGCCTGGTGACACCTGTGAGGCGGTTATCACAAAATCTGAGTCAGTCTCTTCACATTGGTTTATGGTAGGAGTATGAATGGATTTAAGGGAATTATTTCTTCATCAGGACTGTCAAGCAGTGTAGCAGATTGCCCATAGCAGTTGTGAAGTGTCTGGTCTTGAAGGTTTTCAATACATGGTGTTTAAAATGCTGAGAAATTTTGTCTGACCTTGTGACTGTTTTAATTTTGGCAGCACCTACTTAAGATCCCTCCTAGGTTGTCTTATTCTGTATTGTTGTGATTCTATTTTTCAATAGGTCACAATATTATCTAGTACTGCAATGTCAGAGAATAGCAAGGGGGTGGCAGGGATAAAAAATTAAATGTAAATAAATAGAGAGCTATAACCAATTTATTATGAAACCAATTCTCCAGACATTTAAATTGTTAGAAACTTACATTTTGCTATCCTCTGATAGGCAAAGGTACCTTGGCTAAGAATTTAGGAAACATCATTAACTTGAATTGCTAAATGGAAAGAAAACCTGTGGAGACACTTTATGAAATAATCCTGAAAAGTTTCTGTGTTTTACTTATGGAAGAAGCACATATTATTCACATCTGTCTCCATCCTCAAGTCTTGCCCACTGTATCCCTTAATTTGCACCACAGTACATGTGTCCAAGCAAGCTTATGCAGACATAACTCCTTTCTGGCCTCTGGCACAAGAGTGGCTAAAAGCTATGAGAAAACATGCCACTTAAAATCATTAAAACTCAAAAGAGCATGCATAATAAGTATCACTTTCAAAGAGAGATGAGACCAAAATTCCCTGGTCTAGTTACAGATGTAGACACCTCCCAATGCTTCCCAAATCCTTGCATCTAGGGGCTTAACTATGGATTCATATCTAATGTCATACAACCTAGCAGTATATTAAAGCTTAAAGGGTAAAGCATTCCAGTTTCTTTCTAATGATGATTAATTCTTTTTGTATTCATTTGAGTAACATTAAAAAGAAATAATTAATTTATCATGAATGTGGATAGACATTTAATTTCTGCTGCATTTTCAGGAGAAACTATTTAAATGGATAATTGTTCAAAAATGAATAGCAGAGAGAAAGGAACTGAAAGTTTCCATGCCAGACATAAATTGTACAATAATATAAATCCACAGGTATTTATTTGTCAATCAATAAGAACTTCAGAGAAACATCTTAAAAAAAGCTATTGAATCACCCATTTTTTTGTTTAAAATGAGGACTTACCCTTTTTCTACAATCATGCAGCAATAATTACATAAGAAAATATCAGTATTTTATAGCCTTCCATGACAGAATTCTTCAGAGAATATTTTTCTGACAATTTTTAGGAATTGCTGCCTTCTTTCCTTTGTCTGTATTTTTTTTCCACACAGATTTTGTGCGATCACCTAAGGCTGACCAACATCTGAGATCCTGTAGCTGTTTACTTCCAAGAAAAAGCACCTTATTTTTAAAGTAGACCCCCCTGAGGTAACCTGGACTACTTTTCAAACTGTTAGCTGGAGCTGTAAAGTTATGAGACTCAAACTTTTGTAAGCCACATGTGGATGTTTGGTATTACCTGGGGGTCAATGACTCAGCCACAGATTAAGCAGCTCCCTAAAGTTTCAAACTACAGCTCCAGAAAATTCATGCTGAAAGCCAAGCATCCACATTTTACCAAATGCTGAGTTCTTCATTTGTGGATTTTTCTATGAGGTCAACTTGACTGCAGAAGCAGACTCACATCTGTAATGTGAATAAATGATTAGGAAATCTGGTCCCTAAAACTAATGACAAAGAATAAAATGTGTTTTGGTATGGAATTTCTTACATTGCAAAAAGAATATAAATTGGATGGATTTACCTCACCTAGTTACAAATGACTAATGACCAAATTCCTCATCTTCCCTAGAAATGATAAGCAGCAGATATCATGTAGAATATGTTCTTCCCTCTACTGACAAAAAGGCAAAAAGTTTTCATGTGTGTTAACTTTTTAACTTCACCTTGAAATGTTATTCAATAACTGCAGCCATGTTAGGGATTTCCAAATTTTCATCCTTATCACATTGTAAGATTTATTTTCTTAATACTGAAACTGTATCCAATTTTTTTTGTTTTAACCTTCAGCTATGGAGGGCCATCCATATCATCCATATTGTGGGTCCTGTAAATTTTTTCAATAAATTCAGGGCTAAGAAAACAGCAGTCAGATTAAAACTTCTCTTGAGGCATATATTGTATCTGTGTTTCTGTAGTTTTTAACATAAGAAAGTTTAAAAAACTCAAATATTGTGACAACCTTCTGGATTCAAAAAGAAGTTTTGTAATTCATGACAGCTTCTAACAAGTCACTCCAAATCTCTGCAGATTTGGAAGTGTAACATTTACATTGTTGAACCCTTCAGCACACTGCAAGTATCAATTTCTTAGACTTGGTTTTCAGTGTGATGGATTGCAAATTTAAAGATGTCATTAGTTCAGCTTTACATACATTTAGACAAAAAAAATCATATGGATTTGTAAGAAAACTAAATATCACTTTGAACTTAAGGAATCAAAATCTCACATTTTAGAGAACAAAAATGGAGCAATTTTTTTTTAAGAACTGTGAACAGAAAGCTTGACTTTCTCTATGAAACACATACCTTAGGAGAGACAAAAGCTATTTAATACAATGAATTTTATTACACATATTTTGCAGTGCTGATGACTTATTATAAATCAAACATTTTTTTTATATTCAGAATATTTATATTCAGAATACTGAATAGTGAAGAAAAAATCATAATTCACTTTATTTCCTGTTCCTGCTGGTGACACAAAGATGTGTTTAATACACTGTGGAAAGAGAATAGAATCAGCAGCTGGTTTACCTGGAAAAAAAGCTTAGTGTGCAGGTAAATCCTTGAAGCATATGCAACCCTCAAATGATAACAAGAAACTGGCAATGTTCATTACTGATATACCCAACTCCTTATCAGCACATCTTGTAGTTTACTCCATGCAGTTTACAAATCTTTCATAATCTGACAAGGGCTGATTTCAGATGTGGTTACCAGAGTCTTGTAAATAATCTTAGTGGGCTGTGAGGGGAAAGGAAAGGGAAATTAAGGCTCTGAAGGGCAGCTTCTCAGGTGGCAGCTTGCAATGACAGTTTGACAGACTTTCTGGTGTTGTGGAAGAATTATATGCAATAACTACAGGGATCTCTCACTTTCCTCCAAGGATTGCATATTTTTTAAAGTGTTGTAAATACAAAGATGTGGGAAGCATTAATAGGTAAAAAAATATAAAAGTCTATTTTATGTCCCTTGCAACTCATTTGCATAATGTAATCTGGAGCGTTATGTTTGTCAGTGGTGGGAAGACAGTTTAAACAAATGTTCAACATATGTATACCATCCACAGCAAAAGGTCATGGTCTTAGCAGGCAGCTAAAAAAAGTAAACAAAGGCCAGCATGTCTGCATTCTCCCTGCATCATATTGACAGCAAATAATAGCTCCCTAACAGAATATCTGTCAACTTGGAAACATTTACTGAGCATTTTGTTCTGGCTGATATAGACTGTTCAAGTAAGTCATTATACTGGGAGGCAGCTACTGCCATTTCAAAAAGTGTCTTGAGACTACAGCAATTTCATATCACTGTAATTCAACAGCAACTGACTACTAACTAGCTAAGTGCCACAGATTCCATCCAGTATGACTGTTTCCATGGTAATTGGATACCCAGGCACTTTATTGAAACCTGTTTGCCAGATATCGTTAAGGACTACGAAGGAAATCCTCAGACTTTTCCTTTCTACAGACTGACTGCTAGGCACACTGAATAACTAATTTTCATTATTTCCAGTTTCGTATTATACAGCTCTGACTATTCACACCACAAAAGTGCATTGATAACTTGTATTCTGACTCCCTTTGTTCCTTTCATCCTGTGTCTACTGAAACACTCTAAGCTAAACCCCTCACCTCCTTGCACTGACCTACACCAGTAAAAACACCTGTTTGACTCAAAACAAGCAGCATCTCCTACAGGGAGTTATTCCACCTCTGATAGTGGCCAATGCATCTACTGAATAATTTAATGAAGGATTTAAAATCCAGTGTATTTCCACAAAAAGGCTTGTTTAAAATCTGTGTTACCTTTTGTCAACTCACCCTGATTTCTGGGGGTAAAACAACTTTGGTCTATGAGAACAATTACAAAATAAGCCACAGGCATATTGAGGATGAAACAGGGAACAAGGGAAGGAAGAAATGAAATGTCCACTGTCTTTGATAAACTGATAACAAGTGTTAGGGCAATTATTTTCTGTGCCTGTTCTTACCCAGTCTTTTTTCTAAATGATCTGCGTATGTGCCAGTAAGCATAAAATCAAGTCCTGTTTTTAATCTCATATTCCATCTGCTTCTGGAATTACTGCTAAGGGCAGGTGGCAAATGAGTTCTTTCTAATTTTCCAATCTTCTCCATGGGACAAATTCTGCCTCCTTGTTCAGGCCGAGTAGTTCTTTATCAGCCCTTGGGATAGAGTAAGGAATAGCTCAAGCTGGGTATATGTGACAGAACCTGCATCAGTATGAAATGAGGGCACACACGGTTTAATGTTACATGTGTGATGTGCACGATTTATTATGAGACAATGATTTCTGAGTCAGAAAGTTTCAGTACAATAAACCAGGGCATGACAATAAAGGCATTTGCTTTATGACTAGTCTTTTTAGTGACATGTTTACATACAGTTGCTTCTGCACCTGTTAATACAATTGTGTTTTGCTGAATATAATTCTTTGAAGGAATTCCAAGAAAGAATTATTTCTTTTATCACAGTGTCAGGTTCTAACCAAGGAAAGAAGTGACCAGTAACTATATAAAAAAGTGACAATTCAAGGCCTATATCCATCAATCTAATTTGTGAATGCCAAGATTTTTACTGGCATTTCAAAGAAAATCAAAATCAGGTGTATATCTGATTAATTCTTACATCTTCAGATACACATTAATACATATACATTACTATAACATTGGTAGATATACTTATACAGATATATTTATGCATCTAACCATGATGTAAGTGCATATAAATTCTCAAACAAAGAGGAGACAAGTGATTTTCTAGAGACTTATTTGACATAATAATAATTCATTGATCTCTCTGCCTTATTGGGGGCTGCTAATAGAATAGCCCAAAGGGAAGAATCCATGCCAGAATCCTGGATCCCAGGGTTTACCTCTTTGCTCACATAGGTTCTGAATCCATGGCTTATTTCCGAGTAAAAGTGCCTGCAGCAACGTTTGCTAATTACAGGTTGTGTTCTACTGTTTCCAAACAGGGTGAAAGTGACAGAAGTTTAACTGTAAATAATTACACACTCGAGTAAGTATGTGATTAGTTCTATTTGTTGTGGTTGGGACTAGAGTGACAGGACAAGAATGGAGTGATTGCATTATTTACAGCTTAATTGTAGACAAGTAATTACTTACATAAGCTGGTGCTTTGGGGTCAGGGAGTACATGCCTGAGAACATCTAGGGGTTGAATGGAAACTTCAGAAAGTAGATTTTCAAATGATGTAGCAGAAGTGCAAATTCTATGCATTTATCTAATTATGGAGGGAGGTCCTTGAATTAAATGCTTTGGAATGTTAAATGTCTTGTTCTCTTGAAACCAAGGAGTAGATGTAATATTTAAACCAGTGCTTCCAGCCTAATAAATCACAAATGCCACCTAGTGGCTTTTACTATCTAGTGAATCATTGCATACCAAAAAAAAAAAAACAAAAAAAAAAGAAAAGAAAAATCTGATTGCAAACCTCCTAAACCTCCTGTTATTTCCATGAATGTGCATATGGTTGATGAGATTATCTGTGAACACATTTTTCCACCTAGTTCCCAGCCACATTTTATTTGCATTGGATCAGTTTGTGAAAATCTTACTCATATTGGCAAGTAGCAGTGAATAATCCCATTAAAATGTAGTTAAACTCCCTGCTTTGGAACTGTATTTTAACTATGTGCTCTCCTTGCCAAGTAAAAGAAGGTTGTGATTTACAAAAGATGTTAAATCAGTAATAAGGTTAGGTAAGTTAGTTAAATTAACTAAACATGTCAGTAAATTACCCTAATCCTAAATCTGTCCATCCAACTAAATAAAGGCTTCATTTTTACTTGTGTGCTCTATTTCTAAAATCACATATTATTTCAAAATAAAGGGGAAGGAAGGAAAGGAAAGGAAAGGAAAGGAAAGGAAAGGAAAGGAAAGGAAAGGAAAGGAAAGGAAAGGAAAGGAAAGGAAAGGAAAGGAAAGGAAAGGAAAGGAAAGGAAAGGAAAGGAAAGGAAAGGAAAGGAAAGGAAAGGAAAGGAAAGGAAAGGAAAGGAAAGGAAAGGAAAGGAAAGGAAAGGAAAGGAAAGGAAAGGAAAGGAAAGGAAAGGAAAGGAAAGGAAAGGAAAGGAAAGGAAAGGAAAGGAAAGGACAAGCTGATTATTTTGTAGAAGAATAATTGCAGTATAATAAACCTCTTACTTTAGCCATCTATATGTTGTTAGGTACATCTAAAAATCATGAAAGGAAACTTACAGCATCCGACCAATAAATTTATTAGTAATAATTATGGTACCCTCTGAGCTGCTAAGTTTCTATGTTTCCACATCTTTGCAAACAACTACATATGTTGAGCTTATGATGGAATTCACATGTGAAAAATATTTTGCAAGTGTTAACTTTTTTTTTCTTAGACAGTAAGGGCTTGAAAATCCCAGAAGCACTCGAAATTAAGTCTTGTGATGAGTGCAAAAAAAATTTTTTTAAAAGTATGTCATTTATAGCCCAATTCAGCAAAAAACTTTAAACTGAAATATCAAAGTTCTGAAATTTGGCATGGTTATTTTGGCAGAGAAACTAAAAAAAAAAGTTAGTGACTTTCAAAAACTTTTTAATAGTCAATCTGCTTTGACAAAATGTGATGAAAGTGTAATTGTCAAACAATGTCAAAGCCTGGGTAGGAGTGTTGAATCAACCAGGCTTTTTTGTTTTTCCTCTACTTGGAGATATGTACACTCCCTTGATTTCAGAACATGAAAATGATGCCAGTAATAAGTTGCAACTAAGTGATATAGGTATGCATAGGCAGATATGTGAATGTTTTATGTTGTAAAACATTCAGTGATATATATTTTCATAATTATTTCTAGGGAAGCTTAGAGTTATGCAGGTGGCATGTGAAAGTTTAGTGGTGCCTAAATGCCTAAGGTGTTTTGCCTCCCAAAATTGAGCTGAATCTGCTCAGAGCTGTTCCTTCTGAAACATTAATTTTTGATGGATGACAATTTTGTTTATACTTCAGACTGATTACTATTAACGCCTATTTGTACAAATTTTCTATGGAATATTCACATTTATTTATGGCATGACCCTACAGATTTCATATGCCTCAATCCTCATACAGTTTTAGTGTATGTTTATCTTCAAACAGGAGAATAATTTCATTAAATTAATTTCATGGGATTAAGTCCAGTTGTTGCTGAGATTTTAATATAGCTAGAATTATTTTATTTTTCAGTGCGATGAAAAGTAAACAGAGGTTCAGGAAAGTTAAGTATCTTCCTCTCCAGAGGTCATATAACAATTCAGTGAGAGAAGAGAGTGCAAAATGTCACCTTTGTTCTTGATTATTTTCTTTGCAAGAGCTACAGTGTTTTATTTTTTTTTAAACAAAAATGTCTGTAGTCATTGAATGGGATAACTAATGCATATGCTAGTAAAGGTGTTTACTTTCTTAAATATTCAAAGCTCAAAGTACATTCAAAGGTCTCAGTTCTATCCCTGCTTTTATTGTGACATGAAAAAAAAACAGCCACAAAGTATTCCAAAGCCTTGCTTAGGTCATAAATATTTTTTAAATTAAGAGATGTAACTTTTTGGATCTAAATAATTCCTCATTGGTATATTTGCTTTTATGTTCCTTTAATTTTGCTATTCTTGTGGGAACTCTGCACGGTCCTGTACAACTGATCACTGAATAGAAAGAAATTACCCATCAGAATAAATGTTAAATTGTTACCAAGTGTTATAGCATAGCCTGTCCTTTAATCACATCTGTTGAAGTTCTTTAAAATAACACATTATATAAAAAACCTCTTATTGTGCTTTAAAATGGAATCTGAGGTAATATAATACAATTTGTAAAGTGTAAATTGTTTTTTCTGATTGCCTATATATCTTTGCAGAAAGAAAACAATAGATGACAATTTTTGGTTACATAATTTAGGAAGTAAAACCAGTTTCTCTGGGTGGATACAATTACTTGTTGTGTGATAAGGGAACATATTAAGATTCCATGGCTGCAGTGGGTTATTAATGACACTACTGATAACAGTAATTGGAATCTTTGTAATTTTTCTTGACCTACTCTTCCTTACTCATGCTTTTTCTTTCTTCCCCCTCTTGTTTTTCCTCATTTATTCAAATTTGTCATGGAAATTAAAATGAATCTGATAATAAATCTTTCATGATATTAATTTTGTTTCTCATATATTTCTTTCTTTCTACCTTATCATCTGGACTTTTTAAGAAATATATATACCTGATATATAGATATACACCTAATATATATACTAATACAGTATATTTATATATATATGTAGGACTAAGGGGTTTAAGATGTTTAGTAGTATCTCATCTAATAGTGGGTTCTTATGTTGGATTTTCATGTAAACCAATGCAACCTTAGTGAAAGTCAACAGAATGGGTTCTGTGGTCATTAATTCACACTGACCACATAGTCTAGGATCCCAATCTATAGATCTCACCTGTTTAGAGCACACCATATTTTCCAACTATCCAGGAAGTTTAAATTTTTATGTCATGAGAAGGAATGCATGACTGCATTTCTCTTTAAAATGGTACATCAAAGAATGCATCACAATTGTCCTTCAGACCTGGTAACAGGTCATAGGCCTCTAAGATAGAGAGAACTCGGCTTTGAGAGCTCTTAAGCCCTAAGCTACTTAGTACTTATACCACAGCTCCTGAATCCCTATTACTTTGTTCATATTTTGTATCCATAATGTCCAGTACAGTCTCCAGGGAATCTGCCTTGTTTCCATTCACATACAGTAGAGAGAAGAAATAGGACATGAGAATGATGGAAATTAAAACAGGAAGATACTGTGGAAGTGGTAGACTAGAAAACTGGCAACAGTGGCTGAATGACTTCTAAAGGCACTGCAAGAAGACACAGGATAGGGCCAACCTCTAACCCAGATGCTGGACACAGCTTCTAGCTTTGGGTGGAACAGTTGCCTGAAATCAACAAAAGAGTTTTTAAGGCAAGTGGTTGGTACATTTTTTGTTAAGGAGATGTTAAACATGCCCCTATATGTTGTAATACATACCTAACCTTACTTTTAAAAGACATCTGGGTTCTGAAAATGTTTATAATGTTCCTAAAAACATGCAGTGAAGCAAAGCAATTAAGAGCTGAGAAAATCCTCAATTTATAAGAATTCTTCATTCATTTATTTTTCTGTAGTTTGAAAACAGAGCTATTCACTGGTTTAATCAGTTAATGAAATTAAAAGAATTTGAATCTTATGACCAATCAAAACAAATTGTCCAAATATGTGTTCTATGAAGGACTTTGGCCTCAAATCACAATAAATTCTTCAATCTAATAAGAAAATTCTATAAGAAAAATATGACTGCCTCCTAATTTCTTAATTAGACCTGCTTTTTTTATCAGTTCCTTTTCCTTAATTCACAGCATCAAAGACTCGCAGAATATTGCTTGTTGGAAGGGACCATATGACCAAGAGCATCCTCCAGATATTCCTTGAACTCTCACAGGATTTTTGCCATGACCTTTTCCTTGGGGAGCCTGCTCCTTGTGGAGCCAGTGACTGACCATCCTCTCAGTGAAGAACCTTTTTCTAACATTTCATCTGAACTTCTACTGCCACAACTAAATTCTATTTCCTTGTGTCCTATCGTTTGTCTCCAGAGAGAGGAGATAAGCACATCCTCCACCTCTGCTGCCCACCTTGAGGAAGTTGTAGACTGTGATGAGGTCACCCCTCACCCTTCCCTTCTCCAAGCTGAACAAACCACCTTTGACCTCAGCCACCCCTTGAAAGTCTTGCCTTTGAGGCCTTTCATCATCTTGGTTGCCCTCTTCTGGACACACTCAAATAGTTTGATTTCCTTCGTATATTGAGGCACCCAAAACTGCACACAGTAATTGAGGTGGTGCCACATCAGGGCAGAGCAGAGAACATTCTCCTCCCTTGCCCAGCTGGCCATGCTGTGCCTGATGCACCCCAGGACACGGCTGGCCGTCCTGGCTGCCAGGGCACTTCTAACCCCTATTAAATTTATCACCAGCCCAAACCCATAGATCAATTTCTCCAGCCTTTTATTCCCCACTCTGTATGTACAGCCTGGATTATCCCATCCCATGGTGCCTGTTCATGCTAAATTTCATATTGTTGATGATATCCAGATCTCTCTTTAAGGCCCCTCTGATCTCAAGGGTGTCCACAGCTTCTCCTAAATTAGTATCATTGGCAAACTCATTCAAGTTATTTTCCAGGAAAAAAAAAATTTCATACATGAGTAGCAAAAATTTAGTGAAAAGTCAAGAAATAGTAATGAAGTCTGCTTAAATACACATGATACCTGTTATTATTAATTTTATTGATTATTGCTATGACTAGGAAATAAGAATAAACTCCAGGTTTGCCTGGACAGACATGGAGTAGGGATACCTTGAAGAACATTCACCATAAACATGCAGATAAAGTGTACACTGGAATACAGATAATCAAGTCAACTGAACTGTGCTATCAGCAAATGTCTTTCCAGGTCTTTAGTGGAGGTAGGAGCCCAGGTAAGGGGCAAATATGTTAATTAACTAGAAAGGAATGAAAGTTCTGTGTCAGCAGCAGAGAGAGAAAGGGAAGTAAACAGATAAATTGAGAAAGAGAGACTCAAAGTATGCTCTAGGCTTTTCCTTTCATTAGGTCAGACATTTCCCTTTGATGGATATTATGCAGATCATAATTAATTCATAACACAATTGAAGCTGTCTTGCTGGCTTAAGTTTAGAATTTAGAGTTATTCACTGCTCAAAAAACACAGAAAAAATACTACTTAGTTGCTCCTGCAATTAATTAGTCCACTTATCCTTCAGCCAACGATGACCATTTGCCCCTCCTATCAAAAGAGAATAAAAAGTCAGAAAGTTATTTACCATTACTTTTAGGAGGTATCCCATACCACCATGTATTTTGGCATTCTTGTGAGAAATGGACTTAAACCCCTCCACTCACAAGTACCTCTTTTACCACATGAGAATATGTATATTTTTACATTTAAAACTTATATCCACTTATTCCGAATTTGTGGCATAATCCATTACTTTTTAAATAATATGTTCTCTATATTTTATGGATCTATTTGAGCTAAGTCTTGGTATCATTTCTCTCTCTCTCTTTTTTTTTTTTTGTCTGTTGACACAAATATCTATATAATTCTCTTTAATATTCAACTATGTACTATGGTACTATATACATTGAATTCAAATATGAAATTCAAAGCTTTTTCTACCAGTCTAAAGACATGGTACCTCTCCACAAGTGGAATTGTGAGAGAATAATGCATATAGACCAGACACAGACTGAAATAAGTTGGAAGAGAAGCAACAGTTGTCAATATACTCATCAATACTATCAGATGAGAAGGAATCAAAATGCAGTCACAGAGAAGGATCTACTTTAAGGTAGACAAATTCCTATTTCTTTTGCATACCATAATGAAAACAGAACTGTAGGGGTCATGTAAGGGACTTCATTCTAAAAATAAACTACTTTAATTATGGAATATTCACAAGTATGTTAACATAAGCTTCACCCATCTGCAATCAGATTTAACCTCTTCTAAAAAGGAGTTGTCAAAATATATAGCTAATATATATTTTATGTATATTATAATCTCTTTTGTATATTACTTTTTTATATCCATTAATTGGGTGAAGGGAGAAATTTTACTCTTAAGAGCTAATTACAGATACCAAAGAACGACATCTAAATTTTTTTTGGTGGGTTTTCTCAGAAAAGTATCTTATAATGTAAGAGGCATCAGACTGGAAATTAGTTTTTTGCTGGCTGCCTAATGGCTTTCCCAGGGCACCATCCTTCTCATGCTTGTGGCAGTGGTTATATTTCACTCCTTTTTGCTTTTCGGTGTTAGCAGTGAATAAATGAAAATGCTTTTTCCCTGGTCATTCCCCTAAATGTGCTCACAGCCTTTGCTTATCTAGCATGTATAGGCAAGTTGACACTTTTCCCAGCATAAAGAGCATAGAAATGCTGGCAGCTATAGAGCTCTGGCACAAACATCCAAGCTGATTCTCACAAATGGACACACAAGTGCTTAGGTCTCTGCTAGGGATTCTAAATCCCAGAAAGTATGCCAAACAGCTGCTCTGCTATTGTCCCAACTTTGCCTTCACTGGGCAATAAAATGAGTATTATTTGCCTTTTGTAATCATTATTTATTTCTGCTTTGCAGTTGATACAAACATTGAAAATAGCTGGTCACAAAAGACTTCATGATCCAGCTGCCAAATGACCACATGGGTACATCTGTGGCACCTTGCAGATTAAGGCACCAGGCAAAATAAAGACACATCTGGTGCACAGGAACAGGACCTGGACTGTACGTGACAGTTAATTGAATGAAGATTGCAAATCTGGCCTTGGGATGGCATTCAAAACATATGAAAATATCCAATCAAACTCAGTGAAATCTCCACAGCTGATGATGACTCAATGTATTCTAAGCACTGGCATTGGAGAAAAAGAACCTAGCAAAACTTGTAGAAGTTATTATCCTTTCTGTCTCTTCCTTCTGATTCTGGGACACACATTACAAGTTATGCTTACTTCACATATTTACCATTTTCAGATCTCCCTCCCCTTTATCAGGAAAGGTACTTGCTGAGACTGAGTGAAGGGTAAGAAAGTTCTAACTAGGTTATTTACTGGACTGTTATGATAGGTACCTTTTCTTTTTGTCAGCATAAACTTGCTCAAATATATTGTGGGCTTCATAACTATATTTTCCCTACTAAACATTTCTCTCTTCAACTCTTGAATACTCTTCTGGTAATTTTTCAGATTTTGCTATTTAGGGCTAATTCAAGTAATTTACTTTTTCAGAGACATGTCTTGACAGGATTTTACACAATATTATCATGCTCTTTATTTTAACATTCTTTCTTTCTACTCTAGTTATTGTTTTCTATATCTGTGTGATTTGTGGTGCTTTGCTTTCTTTTTGATTGAACACGTATCTCATTTCAGATTGTTCTGTTTATTGTTCTCTCAGGCTGTTGCCAAAATATTTTTATACAACAGTTAGAGAATTCTATATAATACAAAACAAGGAAAGAACCACATGGTAAAATGTTAATCCAAGATTTTTAAAAGCCAGATTCCATTAACTCTTAGTTATAAACATTTTATATGACCTTACCTTACCCTGAGATTAGCTCAGTTGGTTGGAGCATGGTGCTAATAACCCCAAAGTTCTGAGTTCGATTCCTTTAAGCGTTGGACTTGATGATTCTTGTGGGTTACTTCCAACCCAGAATATTCTGTGATTCTGTAATCTCCAGCAACAAAAAAGAAAAAAAAAAAAGAGCAAACACAGAATGTTTTCTATATTATGTGNGCAGCAACAAAAAATAAAAAAAACAAAAAAGAGCAAACACAGAATGTTTTCTATATTATGTGGGTGCCCCCATTACTAAACTAAGGTGACCCTGACATCTTCATGGTGGTATCTGAGTCTGCTGGTGGTGAAGCTTACCTGGGCCTCAGGGCTCATACCTTTAGACTGCATGTGAGACTTGCCAGCTGCCCAAGGAGGATCATCAGAAGTGATGTTCTTGGAGCTGCTACACCAGGAAAACCTGATCCTGGTTCTTAAAGGAGCACTCACAGATATGGCTCAAATATGTGGTGGAGGGGAAGCCAACGTGTAATCCTCACTTCAGCCTGTCAATTTTACTTCTAATGATATTAGAAATCTGCTTTTAAATACCTGGTCAATTCTAAATAGATCAGCTGGAAAATTTTCCTTCATCTCCCCTTTCTATCTTTTTTTCACTGTATCTAAATGTGATACAAAACTGGAAGTTTTCCATCCTACTGCATAATTATTTACTCAATTCTGCAAGAACTGCAAAAATTCTACTTTCCTAGAATCAGAGGCTTTGGGGGATTTTTCATAATTAAGGACATTTGATCTATGATTTTTTTTCATGATCCTTAAATAAAGTAAGTATAATACAGGTAATAGGGGGCAGACGTGTTTTTTGTTTTTTTTTTCTTCCCCCAAAGGAAATTAATTATTCCAACTCTTATTTTCATCCTGAATTAGAATGACATGACAAAACATCAAATTATTCCTGCACTGGAAGCTTAAAGAGCATTACTTTAAGCAACATTCTAATTTTAGTTTTTGTAATCATACCTGCTAACATGTTGCAATTAAATAATTGTGGGCCAGCTATCTGGGATTCCCTGGACAGAAGGATGCTGTGTGCAAATACTCTGAGGTGCACAGGACTAATCACTGTTTGTCTGGGATATCCAGCTCTCCAGCACCACAGTCTTAGTTACTGTCACCATTCCTTCCACCAGGGATCTGCCTGGGGGTGGTGGGGTAGGAAGGGGGACCATGGATATGACTATTGCTGTTACAGTGTTTTCTTTTAATTCATCAAGCCACTGTTGGATGCTTGCTTTTTTTTCTCAGTTTGATACAAACCTCAGTACCACAGGGATTTATTATAGTTCCATATGCACTATGAACTCTAAATGTGGGGTAAGCTAAATCATAGTATAATCTGCCCTAGGAGCTTTAGTCATGCATTCAGAAGGGAAACTGAATTATTTTATAGGAGACATAATTAAATCAGTGATTCCTCTCTGTAGAAAACTCTATGAGCCGTGCTAACAAACGCTGTTACATGCTTCCTTAGGGACTAACACAGGGGCAAACAAATACTGAAACAGTTTTTGATTTTTATTTTGCAAATGAAAATGTCAAGAATCAAGATTTACTTACCCCAAGAAGAGATATTATTTGAATGTCATCATAAAATTGAAATTTGAATGTTGTAGTAAAATTTAAATTTTAACAGACAAAATTTTTCATTATAAAAATTTTGAGCAGAAATTGTCCAAAAATTCCACAAGTTTGTTCTGACATTTCAAATCACTGTAAGCTATCAATGCTTTTAATGAACTGATCTGGTAGTAGTAATGTCAAGAGGAGTATATTAAGAGATAAACTACTCCTAGGTTTCATTCTGTTCTTCATTAAATTAATGAAGTGCTACTGTTTTTCTCCAGTTTTTACAATTAACACTGCTCCTCAAATTGGCTCAGCTTAGAGAAAGTAAAGGTATTTCTAATATTTTATCTCCTTGATGATATAAACTGGCAAAAGAGGTAGCAGCATGACTTAAACATGTTGCTGTTAAATACCCATATCTTTGGCTACAAATTAGTCAGTTGATATGAACATCATGAAATCACCTGTCTTTAGAATTCCACTGTATTATATTGTGGTAAGATACTTGCATGTGGATACTGTGAGTAAGGAATTGTTCCTTGCACTATGTCATGGTATTCCTATTATTTCTCTGAAATTACATCCATATGGTCTCTATTGCCATTGCTATTCTGCAGCTACCATCTTATATGTTTACAATATTAAAGTAGTAATTGCTGAAAAGTAAAATAATTGTGTTTGAAATTCAAGAAGAAGGACTGCATTATGAGAATCAATGGAAAAGGACTACAAATGAAAATGGTGGTAAAGTGCATTAGCAATTAATGGACACAGTGAAAGTGGACTCTATTCATATGCAACAACATCTGTCCCAGTAGTGTCTCCAGACATTCAGAGTGAGGCAACACAGTTGAAAAAAGAGAATTGAGATAGAAAGCAAAGGGGCAAAGAAGAGGAAGGTCTGACTGTTGAAATAGGTGAGACCTGTGTTAGAAGACAGTTAGCGGTAGGTTTTGAAGTAAGAAGTAGGTTTTTCATTGAGGAAAAATTAGTTAATGAAGAGGAGATGGCTGCAGAGGAGAGAATAATTGAATTCCTTACAATCCAAGAATATTTAATGTTCCAAATTTTATTGCTTTCCTAATTTTTAAAATCCTATGCCTGCTTTCAATTCCTTTCACGTTGCTGCTCATATTCTGAATAGCAAGAAATTTTTATCCTTCAGAAAAGCAGCAGACTCTACTGTTTGTTGCACAGTACATAAGATAGAATTGTGTCAGGATTATAAGGGGCTGACTTGATTTATGTAAAAAATGTGGGGTTTTTTACCCCAAGAAAGCACTTGAGAGAACATATGGATGAGGACCCAGAGTCAGCCAGATAATGAACTAATTTCTCTGAGTCTTTCGCAGTCTGAGGTACACAGTACAGAAATGATTTTTCATGCAGAATTCTTTAAAACTCTTGTACAATGTACCATCTGCCCTAGAGTTCTATTTTTAGATCACCTTTTGATCTTTACAAAACATCTGGCAGTATCACTGTCTTTTTGCAAATACTTTATTTTAATTCATTCTTTTTCAACAGAGAGAGCTGGTTACAAGAATATGTATACTCACATATAGCTATTTCCTTTTAGTAGCCTCCACACCATATGTTAATTGATGCTGTAACGAAACACTGGCACTTAAAACACATGCAGAGAAAAGCATAAATATCTCTGGTCTTAGCTGTCCTCCACAAGTCACTAATACCAAGATCAACCAAGTTAAACTGCAGGACATGATGGTTCTCTGCTTTCTAACTTATAAAAATCTTGAAGGCCATCAGTATATAAGTTTCTCAGCAAAATAAGTAAGGGAGAAACATTTAGTTTGTCCCTGTTCCTGCATTACTCAGTGATTACTCTGTGATGGAATGTCTCTGATCTTTAGCCAGATGGGAGCTGCATATGATTACTCTGTGTTTCTTGCTGAGCACACTAAGGACATTGAACAAAATCATCAGGCACCAGGCTAGGAAAAATGAAAGGTACAATTCATGTAATGCTTAACTAAACTGTAGAAATCATAAGTACAGGCTGTTGTAAATTATGTATCATAAGGATTCAAAAGTCATGAGATGTTCCAGTAGAAACTGGCTTACATAAAGTCCTGGGTATTTTACAGAAACAAATTCGCTTTTGATAAACCTCCTCCACCAAAGGTCTACTATTAGCCATTTTGGAGTCAGGAGAGAGGGCTAACAGCATTTTTTACATCATTATACTCATTCCTATGACATGTTCCATGTTCACAAACTGGTGTGCAGAATAAATTCTTACACTTTCTAATGTGTGTGATCTCTTAATGACAATGCCAAACAGGATGGATTTTGGTGCAGCTTATAAATTATTTGAGTAATCCTAGCATTCTCAGGTTGCACTATCACCTCATTTACTCCTAATATTAAAATCTGCATTCTACTAAAGTTTCAGGCACAGTTGTTTTCCATATAGAGTATTTTGCCTTTTTTTCTTTTGAAAAGCCAGATGTCTATCAGTTTCAGATAATCCCTTTAAGTATAACTAGAATATTATAAGACTTTGAAGACTTGAAAGAACAGCTTGTTTCTGTCCTATAAAAACCTGATCATTTCAGTACACTGACACGGCACTTTTTTACTTTATTACACATAATTTTGCACCTCATATTTGTATTATTAAATCTTAGCCTTAATTCAAATACATAATTTAATACAAGTTTTTTCACCTCTATAGTGTTTCTATTTGACTCAAAGAAATTTTAGACTTCAGAAGCAGAGTGAATAGAACTCCTTGGTGGTTCAGATCCGGGGAAACTTGATGCAATTGTTTGTGCAGGACTTTGCACTTGCCCCTTGTTGAATTTGAAAGGCTCCTCAGCCCATTTTTCCAGCCTGTGAAAGTCCTTCTGGATGGCAGCATGACCCTCTGAGGTCTTAGCCACTCCTCCTACAGATCTCTAATTTATGTTCATGCCTTGTGTTGTGAACATAAGTGTATGTGCCCATACGGATGTTACAAGGCAACATCCATTGTACCAACTATCCCTACTTATAAAGGTCCAGCTACCTTCAGAGTAAACAGATAAAACTAATGCTTGATTTATACTGGTATTGCTGAAACACCATTTTCTGGACCTAATAGAGGTTTGTCTTTTTATTTAGTTTCATTGATGAATACATCCAGTGCAGGTAGCTTGGTTTGAAAGCTGCAGTGTGAGCTGCAGGTTGAGCTCTGGGTGATGAAAGCCTGAGGCAAGAGGCCATGTCCTGCCAACCCTTTGCACAACAAAGAGCAGAGGGACCTGTGGCCCAGCTGGGGGACCAGACATGGCAGGAGTCCTTATCCCCCAGACTCTCTCTCTCACTCAGACTGTGATGGTATTAAAGGCCAAGGGTTCCTTTGTTCTGGGTCCCTCCTTGGAAGAACCAGCTCAAACTTAGTTTTGTTATCTGGTTATTGCACCAGTATTAAATTATTTGAAGGATCTGGATGTCTGAGACTGCAATGGGAAACCTGGGGTGGAGCAGGTGAGGGAACCTGGTGTGACTGAGTGACAGTAGGAGGTGTAGCTGTGAAGGGGCCTCAGTCCCAGCTCAGGTGGTGCGAGACTGACCATGCCAGAGGGCCCCTGGATGGTCAGACAGGAAGTTTCTTTGAAAGTTTCATCTTTACCCATAAATAATTTCTGTTCTAAGCTGTTGTTAACCTGTTTTTGCATTCCTTTCCCATGAAAAGGTGCTTAAGTTTAAGTAGAGTGCAGCAAAGAAGATCCCATTCTAATGCTAAGACAACTTAAAAAAGGTAAGATGTGACCAAGGACTCAGAGGTTTTAAAACTGTTTGCTACCATCTTAAAAAACTCTCCAATTCTCCCTGTAGAAAGAAAAATAAAGGGATTGTCTCCATCTTTTATCACTGAAAACTGTCAGATATATGTCAGTAGAAAAAAGCAGAATTTTCTTAGGCCTCTAATATTTTAATAATATAAAGCAGAGGATGATTGTATTTACACCAAATGCTTTTTTAGTGATTTTTCTCCTTAATACTTTTCAGTTGAAAGCATCTATGCTGCTCATAGACTAACCTAAATGTTCAGGTATGAAGTGATACAAATAAGAACAAAGTCATACTTTCTGTTATTCTCATTCCTGTGAAGTCCTTTGAAAGACTGAACCTTCTGGGAAGGATGTTGAGACATTTCCTTTCCTCATAACTGAACAATTTCCTTGAGAGTTTTCCCCTCAAAAATCTCAGCATCAGGTTGCCTTGCAGCCATTGTTGTTCTGAGTACCATGAGGTATGGCTGTACATGGAAGTCTCCACTATTATTAGGTGAGAAGGCTGCATCCCTTTCTCTGACTTTAGGTGTTGTGGTAGTGTATTGCTCATTAATCAATAATTAGGCATATTGGTATAGGCAAATTTACGAATGCATGAAAGCACTTTCGGCAAAGCAATAAAATTTGTTCCACGCATGGCAGTCTGCCTTAGCAACAAAGTCTGGAATCATATTCCTTCTCATTTTCAAGTCACATTGGGAGATTTTTCAGGTATTAGAACTGCACTTTCAGACCTCTCTGCGCTCTCATTTAAGATGTCTTTGGGATTATCTCTTCTTGTGAAATCCTGACTGCTGACAACAGGTACATTCAAATGGAAAAGAAATTTCATCTGCTTCAGGAATAAATCCCATATGTATTCAAAAGAAAGTTTTCTCTGAGCCTATCAACCAGCAAGCCATGTAGGAAAGAATTCAGACATCACTAAATAAACATGATGACTTGCTCTGTGCTGAAAATGTTGATGTTGAATATTCAATATATAATGACATAAGAAAAAATATTTGTTTGGTCTGATTTATACACATGTAACCAGAATGTCTCTCAGAAAGAAAAGTGAGCTACATATTGTTTTATAGTGACAATTAGATATAGCATATGTAGATGTCTTTTGGAAACATCTTGAAAAGCAAAGGAATTATGGGAAAGTGAGAAACAAGCCTTGTATTGCTTCCTTCCAATGCTAGGCTCAGAAGATATCATAGCAAAGAACTGTAGACAGCTAGTGTACCTTCATTTAAGCAGTTAGTACAATCTTTTCCCCCTGCCTCACCATTGTGAGGTTTCATGGTGGAGGAGGGGGTGGTTCTTCATCAAGTTATAAGAAAGAATAGGATCACCAAGAGTTCATAGGAACTTCAATTTCAGAAAATCACCTAAAAAACCTTTCTTGCTTAATATGGTTTTTGCTGATATTTCTGTTTCCTTCATATTCTAGGAGAGCATTTTGTTTCTCACTGGCTTGCACATTGTTCTGAAAAGAAGACTGAAGGCCAAAAGACCACCAGAATATTTCTCCTTTTAAAGAAAACCAGTTGTTATGAAGCATTAAACATGTGCATAAGACAATGTGGATCATCAATTTCTATCTCAGAAAAAAAAATGTGCACGTGTGCATGAGTGCAGTGATTTTACATCTAATAGAAACATAGAGAACATAGAGATCTGATTAATTTTTAGATTAAACATAATAGTCTCATTTTCCTTAGGTTTATGTCTTAGAGAGAATCAAAGATTGAAAAACAAAAATTATCCTGAATAATAAATAACCTAAAACTTTTTGTTTATAACAATATTTTGCCACTAAAATATGTGGATTGCAGTCATTTGACAGCTCTAATGACTCATGACCATGTCCGGTGGACTACAGGCATGCTAACCCAGTGTACCATCTATCCAAGAAGAACAGGATTCCTGAAAAAAACACATTCTTGAATTTGAGTGAGGGCATCTGAGTTCCAATGGTGGAGAACTAGATTGACCATGATTCTATGGTATTGTCAAAGCATAATTTTAAGCCACAGTGGCCCACATCTGGTGCCAAAAAGTAGTTCTGTACAGAACTTTATATGTTGTAGATAAAATCAACTCTGTCTTTACTTGACTTTGTTTCCTTTAACCACTGTGGGAAATGGATGCATACTTACAAACCAATTAGCTCATGTGGGAGAGGTATGGGAAACACAAAGAAAACCTCTCTGACTACATGTCAACACCTGAATTAAATTGCTTAGAAAAAAATTGGGCATTTCCAACACTGGTGTTTTTCGGTTTTGGGTTTTTTTTTTGTTTTGTTTTGTTTTGTTTTGTTTTTTAAGGAAAGACTTAGTTAAAGTTATTCCCTTACAGATATTTAATTAAGCAGTACTGAATGCCATTCAAATGGTACCTCACCTGTTTAGAGAGGAATGAGGTTAAGGAAGCTATTGCTTATCCATCTTGGCTGTGAACTGTGACCATTTGGCTGAAATTCAGTGACCCTAGAACCTGACTAGTTCCCAAGATTCAGACCTTTGAGCAGTCCTCCCTTCCTTTGTCCACAGCAGAATATTTTATTTGCCTATATCATGTGACAGACATTGCATATAGCAGAGAGACTGATGTATGGGTAATACTCCCAATGTCCTACTAAATGATGAAGTTACTACACATAAGAGATCTGTAGGCTTTGGGTACAGAGCTGGCCAAGCAGTAGCAGAAAACTTCTAATTGAGGAAGCAAGAGAAGAGACAGAACCAGAGGTAAGCCTGGTTTTTAACCAGAGGTAAGCAGCAGAGCCTTGTGACATAATATCCTACAAGGTACCTAAGTTGTCAAAGTCATAACTGAATCTTCTATTATCCTGACATCTGGAGTGCAATTTTTTTTTTTTAAATTTTTTTTTTTTTACTGAGAGCAATATTATAAAATCATGCTAGAACACATATTTGATACAAGGACCTTCAGTTTCTTTTCTCCTTCTTCTTATATATGTGCCTAAAATTCTGGATAGGTGCCTAGCTGTTCCAAGCATTTTTGGACAGACTATTATTGAGATAAGGAGAATAAGTGCACAGATAAGCAACTCATGATTCAACTTCTACTGAATGTTTTGAGGAAGATTTTTTTAAATTTTGTTGTTGTTGTTTGGTTCTTTTGATGCTTTATTTTTGTATGTAGCACTATAAAAATGGTGAGGGTCTTTGCTGCTGAAACTACCTTGCCTGTATACAAATACAACCTAGAATATTTATCAAATGTCTATGTTTTCCATACCAAAGCCTCTACTAGGTACTAAATATATTTATATTGGTTGAAATGAATAGAAATATTTTAAAATTATATAATATTTAATGTAATATTTCATTTTTACATATCTAATAAGATTTTCTTTGAATATACCATATGATTATACTTGTCAATGTCAATGTTCTCAAAATCTATTTTATTGTAATAAAAACCATATTATAATGTAACCCTTTGTGCTATGATTTTATGTCTTATTTTATAAGAATATTTAAAAAATAAGCTTCTTTCCATATGTTATCTATAGAATAATCAGCCAGTGTTTCCTATAAAATTAATTACTCTTCAGACAACATAATGCAGAAAGCCTGTGTGCCATTGGTGAACTGGATCTAACTCCCTAAAACTTGTATTAAGGGAGACACAAGAGCTCAGGCATGATCTCACAGGAACTACTACAGACTGAATTTGAATATTTTTAAACCCTAAAGCGATGCTATCATATACTTGGAGGGAAAACTTAATTTCTGCAGACTTCTTTAATTTAATTATTTCAATGAGTGCACTCAACAGATAGAAAGATAGAAATTTCAAAGGGAAAAGAGAAAGTTGGCAAAAAGGAAAATTCCCTCACTTTCAAATACAAATATACCAGCTTTTGGCAATATGTTCCTGCCATGTTGAAGTTTTTTTTATTACATATAGATATATGAAGGTCAGGGAGTTCACACAACAAAGGTGATCCTTTAGGTTGTTTAAGAATCATAGAATAGAATTGTTTTATATGGTCTTTATTAATTTAGGGTGGGGAATAGTTTCCTCTAGAGCTTTACATCTTGGCTTCTGCTTGTTTTGTGCTTATCACATACATCCCTTCCAAAAAATAGATTATTTTAACCAGCATTCACCTGAACCAGGTGTAGGTTCCTTGCTCATGACACACTGCATTTAGTTCAAAGTATAAACTTATTTTTGTAGAAAAGATTAAACACACATACAGTGCTGTGTACTTGTATTAAATTCAGAATAATGTAAATATAATGTTTAGTGGATTTTAACAATAGTTCTCTTTAAGTGGAATACTTAAAATGGGCATGGTTTTATTCTTTATATCAAAATGCAGGTAAATAATGTTCAAAACTATTTTGAATCCCACCGATCACTGGCATCAATGACTGCTCACTAGTGAGATGGTAGTACTTATGTGTCAGCTGTTACATAAAAACAAAAATTTAAAAAACTCTCAAACCTCAAATCTTTGAATATTTTTTCTTTTAAAATTTAAAATTTCATTTTGAAAGAAAAAGGAGAATCTCCTTGGCACATCAAATAATTTTGTTTCTATCTTTTCCCCGTTACACAAAATATGATTGACTCTATGCTCAGCTTTGAGATGCTGCCAATAACATTGCATTTTACAGCTTTCTCTGCTAGGCTAAGACACTGACAATTGTCATGTTGATACATGAAAATAAATGTCAGTACATGCTATTTGTGGCATAAGGAAAAAGAATCTTTAAATAATAATAGTGGATTTTTTTAAACTTTTTTTAAGCCAACTAAGCTTGGTGGAAGATCCCTTAAGATCAGTTTTCATGTTAGTGCAAAGAATTGCAGTAAAAAGAACTTGTATCAGCTTGTAGTCTCTCCAGATATCTCCTCAGCCTAACCATCAAAGGTTAGACTTGTATTTTCCAGGCACCCTTAGTGTGGCCTCCTCTGGCTTTTATTCATCAGACCTTTGTTAAAATTTTCAGGAGTTTTCCTATTTATTTTGACTGTGAGTGGATGCATTATTGAATTATTAAAATGTTGCTCTTTTTTGAAGAGCAAGTTCTTGTTCGCTTTAGGTTAACGTTACCCCAAGAGTAATAGTGCAAAAGTAATTATTAGGTTATTAATTTAACAAGTCTTTGTTTTAAATATAATTGAGTTCAATTTTGAGAATAAAGCTATAGAGTTCATATTTAATTTTAGCATGGAAAAAAACCCACCAACAAACGTCTTATAAGTCACAGAAAGTATAAATGCCAGTAGTTTTATAAGAGCTAACATTTTATTGTTACTAACATTTCTGGTTGAAAAAAGTTTACAGATCAGTATGACTTCATAATGAAGTTTATACAGTTTTATATATGATACAAATCCATATCTACAGGTATGATAGGGTGCAGTTCAGGCAGGCTGGTTATTTGCAGTAGAAATGGAGAGAAGGATCTGTGGATGAATTTATTCAGGGCTCCATGCTGTGTCTTATACATTAATCATGAAGTATCATGCTTATGCAAATGTGCAGCAGCCTAATTAGGCATACAGAGTAGAACATTTGGAATAATGTTATGAGCTATTGGGCTTCTGAAATATGTTCCTCAGCCAAATTCCCAAAAGCAAAGTAGATCTGAGATGCCTTTTTACTTTTGAAAACAGGTGTACAATTGTCTTCTTAGTGCTTATTTCATGCCTTCAACTTTAAAATAAAGCTTGATCCCAGTTGGCATGACATTTTCCTTGTCACTGGAAGGTAGCTGTGGATATTCTGAATCACTGACAAGAAAACAAAATGTTCATTCAGAGCTCAGACATGCTGAGAATTTTGAGAATCCTATAATTCTTTGAGAATTTTTGTTGTCTGTTTTGAGCATTCTGTCTTCTGAAAATATTGAGGTTGAATTTGGCACTTCCTTTCTTCTTGCTACAATATGTGATTAATCAAAATATCCTGATTCACATTCTGAGAATTCAATGTCTTAAATGTAAATATTCAGATTATTAAGCATCCCATTTTAGAATACAAAATTTTATGACACAAATGAATTTATACTTTAACAAAATTACTACATGAATGTTTGTTAGGTTTTCTTCATATCTGCTAAAAACTCAAGCAGCAATTTATTTACTTTTTGGTAGCTGCTGTAGAGAAAAAGAAATTAGTACTTACAAACCAAGTCACTAATGCTATGGTAAACACAGCACAGCACTAAACAATCATAAAATAATAATACCTTTCACAAAATAAGCTAATATTGTTTGCTGGGATTTTAGCATTTGATCTATACATTCTTCATTTCTTCAGAGCTTAATATATAAATCAAATTCCATCTATTCATAATAGCAAAGACACTGTGCTGCCTGACAACAATAATTATGCCTGACAACAAAAGAAAATGTCTGAAGACTGTCATAGAAAGAGGAAATGATGACCTTTAAACTAAGATTCCAATATACTGAGAAATATCTGAAGGTGTTCCCCACTGTGGTGTCTCATGATGCATGGAGATTCTAGTGGAAATGGGTGCTCCAGCTGCAGAAGAGCATCAAATGGAATTTAAACTGTAAAAATTTCAGGTGGTAAGCAAAAGAATTGTCCTTTTTAAAAGATATGAGAGAGAATATGAGAGTGTGAGATTTAGTGGATTTTAAATTGCACAGGACACACCATCATCTGAATTTCACATCACAGGATGACGAGGAGGCTGATAGCCTTCCTCCTGTCCAGCAGAGGATTATTGGAAACCCTTACAAGGAAAAAGTATTATGTATTTTGGTGTATTTTATGACCATATGAGTACTTTTCCTGAATAATCCTGTATTCTGGAAACACAGAAAGAAAATGATAAGAAATTAATAATTTATATTTATTGTTATTAGTAGTATATGCACTTTGTAAAAGGCTACAGCTTCATATCCCAAGCAGCTTCTGGATAGCAAGCTGAGAGAATGCAGACCTTGAAAAGCTAAGCAGTCTTCCTCTATCCTATCAAAATCAGTAAAACAGAAAGGGTGAAATTCCAGAATTTTGAAGTCTACAGAACAATTTCTATAAACTTCATTCTTTAACTTAGATATTCAATGAGCTAGAGTTATTAAAATTTATTTCTGATTTGGCTAAGGCCAGTATTATTTTTTTTTTTTTTTATAAAAAGCATTTGCAATAATTGGGAAAGGGAACTAAAAGTGAATTCTGTGGTGAAGCAACCACCTTTTCTTGTACATGACCATCAATTTTTTCCAGTAATATTGTTATAGGCAGGTCTAAAATGGTAAAAGCTAAAACAGCAGACAAACAAGTGCTATACTTTTAAAAACCCCATATTTTATTTTGAATTTTTTTTCAGCATTTTTCAAGCATTTGTCAACGTTTCAAATAGTTGCCTAAATAAATGTATCAAGCATCCAGATTTTCTGTTTGTTTCTTTCGTAGGTCATACACTCATCCTCTCTGGATGATTGAAATTCAGAAATTTAAGAAATTTAAATTTAAGAAACACTGAAATCAGGGCACCCCCAAGTGCTCAAACTCTCTCTGATTTCACTTAGTGTTTGCATGTGAGATTTGGGGGAAAAAATGAAGGAAAAAAGGTTAAAAAAAATGTTGTTGAATCTCAGTAAACTGTATTACACACCAAATATTTGCACAGAGAGATGTATTTTTCCAGAACATTTTTTAAATAAGAAAAAAAATTGTGCTGCTATGGCTGCTCACTTGAGAGAAATTACAGATGAAGAGGGAACATATGCAGTGTCTGCAGAGAGTAAAACAGAGATGTGACTTTTAAAAGGTCTTGTACAAATGTCCACCAGTCCCTTCAGGAAATCTTAAAAAACTATTAATGAAAAAAATTGTTCTTATCTTTGCCTTGTTTTCAATTTTTAGTCCCACTTTCATAAAAAAAAAAAAATCTTTCTTAGTGAAGTGGCTATGGCCTATGGCAAATAGTGCTAGTCCTTTTGGAAGAAAACCCCACTCATTTTTTATTGAAAACACATGCCATCACTAGGCACCATTGTTTCTATATATGGCTGTCAATAGAATCCAGACCTGAACCCATTTAATGCTTCTAGTGCTTCATAAACAGTCTGAAATCTGTTCTCTTCTCATTTCATCTAGCTCAATCAGTATCTTCTCCTCTTACTGTTACTACACTGCCCAAGAGGTGCCGCTTCACATTTTCCCATTTTAAGTTTTCAGTGAAGAAAAATATTCCTTGGTTTCCTGTAGGGTCTGAGTGCTATCAGTGAGGGGCAGTCAGGAGCTCTGACTCTTGGTGCAGGTCGAGATGAGATGAGAGAAGAACTTCCTGTACAGCCAGAGGGAACAATTTATGATGACATCTCTTAAATTTCAGCTCTGGGCTGCCTGGAGCACGGTGAGCTTTCAAGAGTAAGTAATGAGACAAAAAGGTGAGTTCCACAAAGACAATCATCACCAGCAAATTAGCAGTTATGTCTCAAATTTTCATTGTTTCAAGTAAATCATACTTTCCTCTTGACTTTGGAGAGTGAACAGTGTTTTATGTTGAAATTATCCTCACTTACTCTTAGCAGCTCTAAAAATAGAACTAAATTTTAATGGAAAAACTAAAACAGTGCAGTAAGAAAATAAGGACTAACTACTATGTTTTTAGAAGCCCTTAATACTACGGCCAATCTTGTGCCTTCAAAACAGAGAATAAGGATATTCTGAATTCACAGATGTGTCAGTTACTTAATAAAGTTAAAATTGAGATTTAAATCCTATAACCTGAATAATAAAATAAAAATACTTATTAAATGTATTGGCTTTCTTGGGCAACATTATTTTTACAGAAAATAAATTGAAAATATGTTGCAAATGTTTATTTCCTCCCCCAGAAACTCTCTGAAGAATACAGTAGTCTTTTTGCACAGGCATAATCACTACAAAATTTTATACATTTGGGATTGTGAACAAGGCAAGAATATTTAAAACAAATATCTCTTTTGAATCAATTGAATTTTATTTTGCTGTTAAACTGAGAAAGCCTCCTTTCTTCTTATCTTAGAAAAATCAATTTCAAAGCATAAATACCATTCCAAACTGGAGAATGTCAGCAGTAGGACTTTTGCAGGAAGGTTTAGTGCTGCTGTTTGGACTGAGTCTATTTTTTTTACCTTATAAAGAGGTTTGCATATTCTTTAATCTTCAGAACAGTTTTTCTGAGATCTACTTTCCTGCCAGCCCTTGCATCCATGTTGGGATGATTTCCTTGGCTTCTCTGACTTGAAAGTGGATTGCAACACATTCCAGTAAGCTGACTTGCATTTTGTCTAACACACGGACTTCAATTTTCACAAGAAACATATGCATCCAGCAGTAAGGGTATCTAAACTATGTCTCCTGACACCAAAGGAGTACTCAGCTGACTGGAGACAGGATCAAAGTTCTCAAAACAATGGCACTTTGGAAATGTGCTGTTATGAGTGTCAAAACATGTTCTCCTGAAATGTGTGCCTGACTCCTCCAATTCACCTCCATGTCCTCTAAAAGTGTCTGTGTTTTCTATCCGCCTTCTTCAAAAAATACAAGGTTTAAAGTTGGTCATAATCCTATTATCTCTTTCAAAACAATGTTTTCTCAATTGTGTTATCCTCTTTGATTTGTGAGAATCTATGACATTTTATACAGTGAAATTCAAATGCCTGCATAGCAAGGACTTTTCAGAAAATTTGGGCATTATATGACAGATATCTCAGGTTTGTCTATGTGTATCTCTTGAAAGTAGGTTTGTGAATTATATGGACTATAAATTCTTAGGATTTATGAGCTCATAAATTTTAGTTGTGCCTTATACATCACTTAATTTCATTTTTGTCTTAATCCCTGCAATCAGCTAATTCTTAGGTATTTCCCTTTCCTTCTCAAATGGTAATCAGCCCTCCTCAAACCAGCAAAATTCAGGAAATAAAATAAAAAATTTGTAAAGGAAGAAACAAACACCAAAACTGCTTAAGTGACTTCACAGATAAGTGAAGATCTTTGTATTCAGGGAAGCAACGTAGCTTTTTAAAGAAGAAATTTCATTAATAGCAAGTTGTAGGAAAACATAATTCTTCATTTAAACTATACAAATTTGCTCAACAACCTTCTAAAAGCGTCAGAAATGGTAAAGATAAGCCATCTGACAAGGTGAGAAAATGACATCATTAATTTTCTCATGTCTACAAATTTCTTGCTAAGAATAAATTCTCGTGAAGTCCAATTTGTAAATATGCTCAAACTACTTGTGTAACAGTGAATAGAGCTGACTTTTTAATTTATTTAGAGTATCACATACAATACTTGCTCATTTGTGACTAGTATCTGAAATCCTGATGTGCCACATTGGATGGGGCTTTGTTTGAGCAATCTGGTCTAGTGGAAGGTGTCCCTGTCCAGAGCAGAAGGTTTGGAGCTAGATGATCTTTAAGGTCCCTGTCAACACCAATCATCCTATGATTCCATACTTATGAAACATATTAGTTGAACTTTTACAAGACTCTGCCTAAGTGACTTTTGCAGAAATAGGTTGCTAATACTGCTTTTACTGCTCTCATAGATTACTGTCATTATAGGTTAAGTTCTTCTGTGTGTGAATATATATAGTTGCCAACTACCCTAAACTGGGAATTACACTTGTGTATTGAGGGGAGATAATCTCAAAAGCCTTGCTGTAGTCCAGGTAAACAGCATCCAGTGCTCTCCCCTCATCTGTTCAGCCAGTTGGCCCATTGCAAAAGGCAATCGTTGGTAAAGCCTGATTTTTCTTTGGTGAATCCATGTTGACTCTACTTGATCATTTTCTCTTCTACATGCTTAGAGACAGTCTCCAGGCGAGCTGTTCCATCACCTTCACAGGCTGATAGGCCTTTAGTTCCCTAGGTCCTTCTTCTTGCCTTTTCTGAAGATTGGAGTGACATTTGCTTTCTTCCTGACCTCAGGCACCTCTCCTGACTGCCATGACCTTTCAAAGATGATTGAGAGTGAGCTAGCAATGATGTGCACCAACTGCCTACATAACCAGTGGACATTGACTCCTTTGATATGATTTGCATTATACCAAGCTTTAGCTATATCAATAGAGATTATCATATCCCAGGATACTGAATTATCATAATAATTTCATTAATTACTTATGTGATTGAAGAAAATTTTCTTTTTGCTGCAGAGTCCAGGAGGAAAAGGACAAGGATTAGGGTGCTGGCCAAAGTGTGACTTGAATCATCTATGGGAAACTAGTGGCAAGGTTTACTGATTTATTTCTCAAGAGGCCTTAGACAATAACTCTGCTTAGGAGGGAAAGAGTGAGAGTTGTTCTTTCAGAACAGGGTCTGCCTTTGTTTCAAGAAATCATTCCTCTTTCATATAGTTTCTGAACACCAAATCCATCAGTGCCCTTTACTCTTGTATCTCCCAGCTGTAAAGAAAGTTTCCATAGAGGGACATCCAGCTGCCTAGGATTACAAATTACAGCAGAGATCCCCCACACTAGAGAGATTACTCATCATAACCCCTGACACTGCTGTTTCTGAGAGGTCATTCTGTTTCTGTCTAGTGGCAAATGATTGTAACAGTGGATGCATCCTTTTATGCCTGCCTCACTGCATTGACATTTCTGGTTTTGTATATATTTTATGCACTTCCTTACATTGTTCCTGAGGATGTCAGCCTCTTCTTCCTATCTGAAAATATTTGTATTCATATCTTACTCAAATAGGATTTGTTGACTGGCACTTTGTTACTTTATTTTACTTTTTATAGCCAAGCTTTGAAGAGTTAAGTCAAATGATTCTTATCTGTGGCCAGAGTTTGTTATTTTGTTTAGGTTACCTTGTGTCTTATCATCTCACTATCTTCTATTGATGAAGAGAAAACCAAAGCTATGAAATCTTAATGAAAATGTTTGTCATAAAAAGAATACACTTCCACTTCAAAATGGACATAGCTACTAAAATAGTGCAAGGATTCTTCTTTGTTTAAAATATTCCTGTCATTCTCTGAAGTAATTTCTATTCCTACTAAGTAATTCAAAGATTAACAGTAAAAAATATCTGACTCAATTTGTAAAACGTACCTAAAACATGATTTAGTGTCTACCTTTTCTTTGCATGCATAAAAACCACACTTTGGTTTAAATTTATTTTACAATGGTAGTGATACCAATCATGGTGGAATTAAAGACAAACACATCTTCATAATCAAGATATATTTGGAAGATTTAGCAACGTTCTTTTATATGGGTATCTCCACAGGTGATCTGCATTTTAAAATACTTTTCTTTATAACTGAAGTTGTGCAAAATCTTCCAGTGATCTTTCAGAGCTGCAACTTGCAAAGTCCCCGATAGCCATTGCACTGTTACAAATCTCCTTTGCAATTATAATGTTATCTGGGTGCACAGTGCATTTGAACAGTTGTCACAACTCCCTCACAGTTTTCTAGAATGCCCATTTAATCAGAAATGTTCCACAGTTCTTCAGTTGTTACTTAGACATTGGTTTGGGTTTTTTCCTCATAGTGCTAAATTAGTTGACTTTTAAAATATTGATTTAAGCCCTTAGGGTTGCACACTGATCTAAGACATGCTTGTTGAAAACTGAATTATAGATAGGTTTTCCCCCATGCTGGAAGAGAATAGCTTAAATGTTCAAAGAGAAGTTGGTGACCGATCCATTTTAAAATTGAAAAGTTTACTTGTTTTAATTTAATTATTCCTTGAATTGCATAATATTTAAGGCACTCTGAGTTGGACAAAGTTTGCAACAAAAAGATTTGAGCAGGCTGTTCTCTAAAGAATTCAAAATTACCTTTTATGCAAATTTTCATATAATTAAGGATAGTGACCTGGGCTCAAATCAGAAAACATACCTTGTATTTCATAAAACTAAACTGCCAGTCATGATAAAAGAATTTCTTTGTTGTTCTAATTTTTCAGTTATTATAATTAATTTGAAAAACACAAATAGGAAAATCTAAGAGAATGTAGAAATGGAATATTGCTAACATTCTAATAATATTGTTTTGTTCCTTTACAATGTATTTCAGTGTAGTTAGTGTATTTATTAATATTTTTTCTAGCAATACTCAAAATCAAAAATATTATGTTTGTGGTAAAAAAACTAAATTATAGTCCAAAATTATTGTATAGATAAGTGGATAACATAACATGACACATAAGTCATCACAACTAGATGCAACTTCCTTGTGTAAGAAAAAGGACTAACATACTGCACTTTTTGTGAACATGTTGAATTTATGTGGTATTAGAAACAGAATTACTTAAAATGATGCAAAGGGAAGAATTCCATCCTTTGATGACAAAATAATATTAAAGACAAAGAATACGGAGAGGAAAGCCACATAGGAAATTAAATTTATGTATGAAGAAAGGAAGATCCTCTGCTTCCTGAAAGAAATTGCCAGATATGCAAGGGCGAGATGTCATATTGATTTTTGATTTATGAATTAGAATTTCAACTCATCTGAAATTGCCACTTATAAGAGCAGTTCATCAGCTCATGTTAGCTCTATGTCAGAATCCTAACAAAGTAATTTATTTTAAATTTTGTCAAAAATCCCCAAGCTGTGATTCTTTAGAGAGGTTTTACATCAGATGCAAAATCTGAGCATTAGATTGAATTGAGATAATCACTGCATGAGAAGAAATATGTAATTGTTTGTTTCATAGGTAATATGTATGTTTCTTTTTTATGTTTCCTTCTAGGCCAGATTTGCTGTATATTCTTCATATCATTTAGCCACAGTTCTTCAAGAGCAGAACAATAAGGGTGATTGTGCAAGAAAATATGTACTGGCAGGGACATCTGGAATCTTATCCTTTATTTTTTTTTTTTCCTTTAATCTACAGTTTAAGATAGAAATAAATCTACTGCAATATGAACAATCCCTGCAGGAGAGACAGAGAAGTGGGTGGTTCTGTCACTCTTAGCTTTTTCATGACCTCCAGGTTAAGACTACCAGTATGCTAATTTCAACATAGTTAATATACTATATATATATATATTAGTAGAGTTTTTATATGCAGCAAAGATAAATCTTAACTGACTGGGACATATGGAAGCTGGTTGTATAGCCAGCAGCAGTCTGGGAAGCATTAAGAGGGACTACAGAGCCCCAGGAGAAGAGGTAAAGGACTCAAGCTCAAGTAGTTATTTCACCAGTCCTCCAGGCCAAAGAGGTGGAGCATGGGAGGGACTTTGGTTCAGGAACTTTAGTAATAGGAGAGGGAGTAATGTGTACAAATTGAAAGAGGAGAAATTNCAGTTTAAGATAGAAATAAATCTACTGCAATATGAACAATCCCTGCAGGAGAGACAGAGAAGTGGGTGGTTCTGTCACTCTTAGCTTTTTCATGACCTCCAGGTTAAGACTACCAGTATGCTAATTTCAACATAGTTAATATACTATATATATATATATATTAGTAGAGTTTATATGCAGCAAAGATAAATCTTAACTGACTGGGACATATGGAAGCTGGTTGTATAGCCAGCAGCAGTCTGGGAAGCATTAAGAGGGACTACAGAGCCCCAGGAGAAGAGGTAAAGGACTCAAGCTCAAGTAGTTATTTCACCAGTCCTCCAGGCCAAAGAGGTGGAGCATGGGAGGGACTTTGGTTCAGGAACTTTAGTAATAGGAGAGGGAGTAATGTGTACAAATTGAAAGAGGAGAAATTTAGTCTTACATTAGAAAGAAATTATTTACAGTGAGGGTGGTGAGATACTGGAGCAGGTTGCCCAGGGAGGTTGTGGGTGCTCCAACCCTGGCAGTGTTCAAGGCCAGTTTGGAGAGGGCCTTGAGCAACCTGGCCTAGAGGGAGGATGTCCCTGCCCATGGCTGTGGAGGTTGGGACTAGATGATCACCTTTAATTTTCTATGACTCCGTAACTGGATATGCAAATATGTGCAAATGGTAAATAATCTTGAATTTTTTTTGAATAAATGCATGAAGCAATGGCACTGGACAGCCCTAATATAAAACACCACATAAATAGTACTTGCACTGTAACCATTCTTGTGTTTTATCCCATGTAAGAGGTAATGCTAAAGTAAACAATTAATCCATGGCAAAGATAGTGCATAGATACCTTGGCACTTAGAGCAATTAGCTACGCAGAGGATAACGCATCCTTAGAAGGACCATGCTGTCATATCTATATTTTTTCTGGAACCCAACATTGACCAAGTAGTTCAGAGGGAAATGAGAATATATGTTTTATTACCCAGTGTAGATATTAATTATCCTATTGCATTTGCACATATCCCGCCAGTGGACTATGTGCAAAATTTCAAACATCAGACCACAACAAAAACATAAAAGGATTTATGAAAGGTTTTGCAAGAAAAGACTTGAAAGAGAACATGTGGAAATATGAAGTGTATTATGTCCACATACATCATGGTGAACTTTAGCAGACAGGTTTTTCTTCCTGCCAGCATAAAAAAAAAAAAGGAAAAAAGGCATTAACTTCTGGGTAGCTGGGCAATAATATCTTTATCCTGTGGCTGTCATTACAAGGACAGCATTCTGGATTTGTGCATTTTTCCACTGATCTTTGGTCACAGATTCATACTTCTGCTCATGGTTTTAGGTAAAGCAATATTGTTATTTAACTAACTTGCTATATCATGTGTTGGACTTCTGGTCTAGAAATTAATGAGTACTTCTCAAAGGGAAATGCTCACAGACAGATCTGATGGGCTATTTTTTAAGCCATTTTAATAAATCAGAAAAAGGATCCAGTAACTGTGAACGTTTTATCTATACAAAAAAAGCTCATAAACTTTTCTCATATATATTGGATTTATTATATTTCTCCAAAGCAATTTGAAGAGCACTGAATTATACTCCCTTTCAGGTTCCAAAAGAACTTTAGTAATAAAAGGAGAAAGTTGTTGCTGAAATTCATTTTCTTATAGATTTATAGGAAAACGAAAAATTGCTTTGATGTCTTTTGCATTCCCTTGCCAATTTAAAAAAAAAAAATAGTAGAAAAAAAGATAAAAGAACTTCTATTAAATTTAACAACACTCTTCTCCTCTCCCCCCACTTCAAACCTCATTTATCTTTTATGAGCCCTGGGCACCTTGCCATAATAAAACTGTGCATAATACTAGAGTTCTATAATAATTTTGTGGTTTTTCTTTTTTTTTTTACCCTAACTACTCACTGTGGCATTCACCCTGCCATTTAAGAATTTGGATTGAATGGGCCAAAACTTTAAACACTACAGCATGTAGTTCAAAGCACTGAACTTGGGCAATTAAGGCACCAAATTTTCAGAGGTATTGCTAGCTTCACTTGCTGCTAACAGCCTTCCTTGCAGCTTAGCATTACCTAAAAATAGTCACTGGGATATACATTTTTTCAGGAGTTGTGGTGAGAAAATATTAACATATATTAGAAAATGTATAAACATGTTACACATCCTTGAATTCAATTGATTTTTTTTTTCTATTGATTTCCATTGGGTGATTTTCTGGAACAAAATTATTAACTTCTAGTGAATCAAAGAACTTCTAATTATATCTCAATGAAGGTCTTATTTTTTTTAGTTTTCTGAAAATATAGACCTTTTTTACCATCTAATCTAATTTTCTCTTCATTTAAAGGCATTCTATTGTCTTTGAAAAGCAGACCCAATGAAGACAAGGACAAAAGTATTGTTGATTTTGATTAAGTTGAAACAATATATTAAAGAGGAGGTTTTTGTTCAGATTGTCTTTTAATATAGACATCTGTAATGAAAAGACCTGCATTAGAGTATCTGTCCAGACCTCTTTTAAAAAAACTGGAGACAAAACCAGCCATTTGGAGAGAAGGATTCTAATGTAAAGAAGAAAATTATTTCCAGTGAACATTTCCCTGAAATTGCCCTTTTTTTTTTTCCCTGTGAATATATCTGGAGTTCTGTTTCCATACCTGCGCCATAATGTTTAATCTTAGATGTCAAAAAATCCTCACATATTGCCAGCTTCATTTTAACACAAATGAGAGATTTTTGTCAGTCATTTCAACTGAATTACAGTATAACTTGTTAAAACATTTGTAAGCAACATAAAAATCTGTATTCTAGACTGAAATATAAATGTAGGTTATAATTGCATGCATACTGCTCAAAAACTATTCCTTTGCTCAAAGGCAAAGGAAGCAAGAGCAACATCTGAAGGGCATTGTGGATATTGTCTTGAGAATTTTGAGCATTAAATGTGACCAGTAACCCAGTATTGAACTCCTGCATTCATCAACTGAAGCTATGCAGCAGAGTTGGAAAATATGAAAAAGCCCCCAATATAATACAGGAGGAAAACTGATACACATTTCTCTTGAATATGTTGTATTTATAGTTTTGAAGGTAAAATAAAGACAGTGGCCAGCAGGGTTAGCCTCCATTACCTATTTTCTATTGAACAGGTGGATAGAGGGAAAATGCTAAATTGGAGATTGCAAACAGAGTAGTTTGGTACTTAAGAACACAGAGATGGAGAAGTTATAAGGGAACAAGGCTTTGGGAGGGAGTCAGACCTGTGTAGGCTTCTTAAAAACATTACTCTCTGAAGAAATTACCTTCTGCGCTCTAATCTTTGAGCCTTGGTTTTCAGAGTCAGCCCACCAGCAAGCACAATGAATGTGTTAATAGATGTCATGGAATTTAATTCCAATATTGACAGAAAGCGTACCTAAGAATTCTAAGACATTTTTGTAATATGAGATCTTTTTGAAACTTCTTCAGTATTTTATTTCCAGAGTTCCTAAAGTCCCTGTTTTAAAACCGTGGAAGTGAAACCAATTAATCACAGGTTGCAATGTAACATAATGAAAGAGAAGTGAAATTTGATATCAATCTTATTTCCTCTGATAAAGATAGTTATAAGTGTAACAGGTGCCCATCACTGAAAATATGACTTCTTTATTACTAATTATAGAAGAGTCATGTCATTCATGAGTTTCTGGCCTTTTCTTGGAAGGAAGTAAAATAATTCATTTTTCAATAATAGAAAACGAATGACTGAAAAAAGAAGAAATTTGAGGTCAGGTTCTCAGCCAAGCCTGTCAAAATGAAGTGTTAGTGATTTCTAGAAAGAAGAAAATTTCAATACATCAGCCTGTGATTTGAAACTACAAAAAATCCAAGTTTTTGGTTTGGTGGGGGTTTTGTTTGCTTGTTTGTTTGCTTTAATGAGAATCCTGTGGAATTTGTTGGTGTTCTATGAGCTTAGGGTGGCTTATATTTGCATTCTAAAGTTGTCAAGTCAATATTACCTTTCTCGTGCTGGGGAAATGCTTTCTGCCAGAGGGCTGCCTTTAAGATTTCAATGTCTTTTGTGTGGAGAGAAAATCTTTTCTGGACAGCAAGTTTTTCAAGATAGAATAGTTAAAAAAAGCTTCAAGAGTAAAAGAAGTCTAGCATTTGTCTTCACTACTGAGGAACATGTAAGTTTGATAGGTAGTGGTCAGATTTATTGTAGGAAATAATGGATTGGGAAAATATCAGCTTTAGGATGTTTGGAGTATTTTCTATCCAAGACTACGCACTGCAGTTTTTCAGTAAAATGATGTCAGTCAAGGCTGAGATGTTTATTCAGTTGTGGTATAAGTCCATGACTTCAAGTGGTCCCACAGAGAGGGCAGGCCTTTCAAACCCAAACTGAAAAATATCAAGCCTGAATTCTGAGTAGAAAAAGATTTGTGTGTTTTGGTTTTTATCTACTTCATATGAGAAAGAAAAAAAAAGCAAATGGAACAACCTTTTCCTTTTCCTTTTCCTTTTCCTTTTCCTTTTCCTTTTCCTTTTCCTTTTCCTTTTCCTTTTCCTTTTCCTTTTCCTTTTCCTTTTCCTTTTCCTTTTCCTTTCCTATTCCATATTTCCTTTCCATATTTCCTATTCCATATTCCCTATTGTCTATTCCTTTTTCACTTTTCCATTTCCTCTTCCTCTTTCCTCTTCCTTTTCCTTTATGTGTTTATATCGAGGACATCTTTTTGAAAAAATTTCAAGTTCAGAGCCTACCAGAAAGTACTTGGATTATTATATCAATTTGTCTTGAGTTGATCTAGTTTTCAGGTGACCTTCTTCATTTTATACTACTATGATATTGGTTTTTTAATTTTCAGAACTGACTTTAAATTATTCATTTTCTATGCAAATTACATAATGGTCATGAGGCTTCCAAATATGCATTTTCCAAATTATGTTCCATATCATAATTAAACCAATCAAAATAATCCAAATTCTGTGTATAATTTATAATTTGAAAGTTACCACTGCCTTTCTGTAACTAAATAGTTGATTTTTCCAGTATGTAGAATGCAATAAGATTTTGATTTTAATCCTTTGCAGTGTTGTTCATATAGTTGAGAAGGCTGGAAGTTTGTTCCTGATTACCACATTTCAGTTTGCAACAAGGAAATTCTGATATAAAAATCTAAAATCAATGCAAAAGGAAATCTATAAGATGACACTTTTACACTGAAGCATCACAATCTGGAGTAAACTGTGCTTCCTGCCATAATCTGTTACTCACTTATAACATCCATTTAGGGGAGTGTTAAATGTGGTCTTATACACCTCATATCTTAGTTTGTCCTTTAAATAATGGAAAAGATAACAGCCCTCAAAACACTGGGGTTGATTCATGAGCTAGATTATCCTTTTTCTATAAACAAGAATAAAGAGGATGTGAATAAGCTTTAAATTACCTGAGGCAGAAGCAGCTATTTCCATATGCATATATTTCCCCGTAATAACTTTCTGCTTCGCATTAACCCAGCAGCTGGAATAAAACTTATTAGAACAAACTGTGGTCTCCCAGGAACCTTCATGTTCTCAAGCCAATGGATTAATGTTACATAACAAGCTTGATATTCTTATTTAGTGAGTTTCTGCATGTCAGTTTTCCATACATATCATCTCTGGTCTAGGCTCCCTTCAGGCTAAGCCCATTAATATATGCTGTATCTGGTTGTTGCTTGGATCCATTTTCATGCTTTTTATCTTTGTGCTATATCAATGCAAAGAAAATTAGGCAAGATACAGCACATATATTCCCAAAAGGTATACAAGCAAAATGAACAAACCTAAGTTTCCAGCCTTACTGTAGTACTGCCACTCCGCTGTAGAAAGAATATCCTGCTCCATCTAAACCTGATGAATCCCTTGGTAATTTTATTTGTTATTTTTCATTCCTGAACTGTGAACATATATTGTATCCTATACACTTTTGTGCTGTACACAAGATGCTCTTCTCAGTTTCTCACTTCATTACTAATCTTACTTTTTTGTAACTTCTCTAAATTTGTGTTGGCTTATAAAATGCCTTTAGTCCATTTAGTATTGATTAAATTCATTAGTTAGGAATGATTGCAGTTCAAGATGGCATTGCTATCTTTTCTGGCCTTCTTCTCTTAATGATGAAGGCTGAGTCAGCCTACAGTCTATGATAGTCATCAGGAGCTAAGATATTGGACCATTATTTACATGGAAAAAGTGTAAATTAGAGCACAAACCCCAGCTCTACTCCTCTGCTCTGCAGCTATAAAACTTGGCCTGCTTTTAGAATATTGACTTTGCTGTGGCTCTAGCATATGGCTTTCCTCTTCCTTGATACAACTTTTCCTGTCCCAAAATATTACAAAACATGGTAGAATCAGGAAAAAAAAAAGTGTTCAAGGCTCTCAGTGCTTATTTGGTAAATATTTTGTGACCCTTTCTAGAAAACATGATAGATTTACTGCATATAGATTTATATAAGGAAGGTTATTTTAAGCATGCTGTCTTCTTTTGCATTGCAAGACCTTCGGCCTGTGTTGTTACTTCCTCTGCCATTCATATGCACGGGTAGCATCACTGTATTTGTTAGCATATAAGTTAAAAATAATTAGTAATACTATGCAAAATGCGTTTTTAACAGAATTCTTAATTACATTAAAAAAATTACAGCTAAACAGAACAGTGAGCTTCCAAGCACCCACTCCCTTGTCTGCAACTCGCAAGCACAACAGAAGTCACCCACTACCCATCAGTGAGCCCTGAGGATCCAAACTTTCCTGAGGTTAGTGACAGAGGAGTGATGCACACAATCACAGAAGCTGCAATTCTTTCAAAGTGCTAGCCTTCCTCTAAGTATTTTAATGAAACTGCTACTGGGCTCAGGGCCATGGGCTCGGAAGCTAGTCTGCATGTCATAATAAGTATGGAAAGACAAACTTATGCCTGTGACTGGGCTTTTCTAGACATGCTTGATCTCCAGGATCCCCCTCAAAATGTTTTTTGTTTGTCTCACTGATTATGTTGCAATTTGCAGTACTTTAATGCTAATTCAAGGACACAGAGGGTTTTTTAGCACAGGTAACAAGGCATACATGATCAAATTCTGCATGTGAGAGAGAACTTCTCTCAAGTCAGTAATTTTTGAATCCATCCACTAATTTGGCAAAAAGGTTTTGCAGTTCTCTGTAATATTTCCTATAACTTTTATGGAAATAGGAAGCCAGATATGTGAGAAAGACTTTATTAATGCCTTTACTGAGAATTCTTACACAGATGAAATTCTAAAAATCAATCTCCATTGGCTCATGGAACTACTTATTTGAAAATCTGGCTCTGAACCTCCTAAGTATCTATCTCCTTACTATTTGACAGATGTTTGGTGTTCTGCATGAAGATGTATCCTAGAGAAATGAAACAATAACAATGTTTTCATTTCAGTTGTTTCAATTTTGATGCTTGTTTTCATTCTCATAAGCAAATGTTTTCCTCTTGTTCTTTCATAAACTGCCATGGGATAAAATAAAATAAATCTCTAAGAATGAAAAGAAAACAATAAACTCTTAAGTGGCTATTTGGTTTTTGTTCAGACTCCTAACAGCTGCTTCATTCTTCTTCACTGGTTCCAGATTTAATAAGGCCATGTAAGACTTTAAAAAAACAGCAATTAAGAAATTCCTTCTCTTTTTTTTTTTTTTTTTTTTGCTTAAATTGTTTTTTTCCAGATTCTAACATAAAATCATGTGCTCCAGTTTTCGTTTGACTATAATGCCTGAATTTCCTATTTATAATCTCTTAACATATTTTTTAAGAATAGTGAAAGCTACAAAAATATTTATTTTCTTTGAATAACAGCTCAAAACTCCTGTCCTGCATACTAATTAGACTCAAGTCAATAAAATAAATCAATCTTTATTCTGGTGACATATCAGAATTTTGCAAACCAAAACTAATGATATCGACCAAAATCTGTTTAATTCTGATCATGTGTGCCTCTATGTAAGCAGTACTGAAACATTTGAGGAGCTCTTGCTAAAAAAGTTTTCATATGTTATCTCTTTCTTGAATGGAACTAAATGACTCACTCATTTCTTAGTTAAGAATTTACATTCAGTTTTGGGCTTTCCTTGGCTTTTACTTTATTAACTCAGCACTAAGGATGCCACTCTACCCAACTCCTTTGAGTTCTGTATGCCCTAATCTTCCTTGGAGATGGCATTGTTCTTAACAAAGTTGATGTGTTCTGGAGCTACGGTTACTGAAGTCTATCATAGAATCATGTAAGGTCCTGAGTTGGAAGGGACACATTAGGCTCACCAAAGTATCATCAGTAAGTATCATGAAACTATCGTCAGCAAGTGCTCTTGTTATAGAAGGGTTCATTTGTGTACTGGTGGATAGGATTAATTTTCTTCACAGTGGGCAGTGTGAAGCCACATTTTGCATTTGTGCTGAAAAGAGCATTGATGTTTTCGTTCCTGTAGTGAAAGGCTTGCACAAAGACCTTTTTACTCCTTCCACCACCCTACCAGCAAGGAGGCTGGGAGTGAAAAAGAAGCTGGGAGGGGACACACCTGGGACAGCTGACCCCAACTGATAAAAGATATATTCTGTACAATGCACTGTAACAGCGCTGAAAGCTGGGGGAAGGAGTAGGAGGGATGCATGTTTGGAGTGTGATGGTGTTTGTTTTCCCAAGTCATTGTTAGCCATGTTGATGGCTGAACACCTGCCTGCCCATGGGAAGTGGTGAATGAATTCCTTGTTTAACTTTGTTTGCATGCCTGGTTCTTGCTTTGCCTACTAAACCTTCTTTATCTCAACCCAAGATTTTTTGTACTTTTTCTGCCCCATTCCACTAGGGGAGTGAGTCAGGGGCTCAGACACTTGAATGCACTTGAGGTACCTATTTTTTGTCCTAAGGTAGGTCATGGTCATGTGTGTCACTGTTTCTGGTAAGGTGGGGTAGTGTGTCAGGTGTTCACTGAAACAGGAATAGAATCTGTTTCATTTATGGACCTGAGAAGCTTTAAAGTCTTGTTTGTTTCTCTAGCAATTGACTTATTTCTGCCCTAATTACAACAACAGCAATGCTTCAGTACATTATCTGATGCCTAAAAAAGCCTTTTGACAGTATCAGCATCCTACTACTAAATCTTTAATAACATTTATATATAATAATATAATATTTTATAAATATATAATATTTTATCTGATCACCTGTCATCAGACAGAGTTCCAATGGTAATTTATCTTTATTCCTCACTTTTGCTCTTTGCTAGAAACCAGCAGAAATGAGATACACAGTTATTGAGGGAAACCTGTAGTGCTCCAAAGATACATTCTCAATAGACTAAATTATCATCTTCAACTTGAAAATAAAATTAAACTTCAAATTGAATTTTAGGCAGTAGTGATAAAATTTTAAAGAGGAAATTGATAGTTGAAAATCTCCTTTTATTTTTAATGAGGTTTCACAGACTAGTCATTTTTCCGACATTTGCAATGCTGATTTGACATCTCCAATACTTGTTTTAGTATTGTATTTTCTTTATGAAAAGAAATTGTGTCATTCTTCACTTATATGCCTTATAGCAAAAACAAAAGCAAGTGAGTAAGACATTTGTATTCAGTAATAGATAACAGTACATAATCCTCTTAAAATCTTAGTCTGTTTTGATGGATTGTGAGGGCTGACTCTACATAGTCACCAAGATGAAACTCTGCTAATTTTTGCTTTGGTTAAAGCATCAATCAATTAATATAAAGTGAGAACAAGATTTTGAGTGAGAATGTGATTAATTTTGTGAACAAAAGGAACAGAAAATGACCTTCTGTCTTTGTCTTCTGTCTTTGAACCTTCAGTCAATTCTCATGCGCCTTAGGGGATGAGTTGCTGGAGTTTTTGAATCACAGAATCATCAAGGCTGGGAGAAACCTCCAAGGTCATCTAGTCCGATTGTCACCTTAGCACTACTCTAATCACCCCTAAACCATATCCCCAAGTGCCACATCCAGGTGCCTCTTAAGCGCTTCCAGAGACAGTGACTGCCACCTCCAGGGGCAGCTTATTTCAATGTCTAGCCACTCTTTCAGTATTTTTTTTTTTTCCCTAATAGCTAATCTGAACTTCCCCTGGTGCAATTTAAGGATATTTCATCACATCTTTTCATGTGAGACATGCCAGAAGAGAACAACCCCCACCTCTTTCCTTTCAGGAATTTCTCCTTTTCTCAGAGAGCAACGAGATCCCCCTTGAGCCTCCTTTTCTCCATACTGAGCAATCACAGTTGCCTCAGCCACTCCTTATAAGATATATTTTCTAGACCATTCCACACCTTTGTCACCATTCTTTAGTCATGATAAATTTGAAATAACATCAGGATTGAGGCTTGAAGGAAAGTGTAATTCAGGAAAAATGAATGTATTCAATAAAATCTGTAAAAATAGGAAGTACTAAGGCCCAGATTTTTTGACACTAAAACAATTTTGATTTCTCCTCTCAGCCCTGAAATGTTGCAGTATAGGCTATATATTTAGACCTCTGTTGAGCTGGATTAATGACTTTCTTCAAACACTAAAAGTGTCTTGGACATTCCTTTGAATAGCAAAATCAGAAAAATCAAATCTATTTTTGCAAAGGGATCTCTCTGCCTTTTAAACAAAAAAATAGTGTCTTTATTCCATTTTGTTGGCAGAGATTATCAAGATGTCATTGACCTCACATATTCTTTAGAGTAAAATCTTTTCCAAAAAGTCAAGTCTACAAGGGTGGTAAATAGGTATTTCATATTCAAATCCACTTGGCTGCTTTATAATTTTCATCAAACCCCAGGAACTCCTCATATAGCAATCACCTCATCAATAAAATTTTGTATTGCAGAATGGCACCGTAATGTTTCTGACCATGGCAGTTGCCCTGTGTAGATGTGATGTTTCAATACATCGATCTTTGATGCAGAACTCTTCGTTTCAGTAAAATATAATATGTATTTATAATGGCTTAATCTTGGCTTTGGGTTCCTCTTGTTAAAAAGGTGACTGTCGTTCTGAGTCATTTAAGTTTAAAGCTAATGCCTGTCATGTGGGCAATTTCACATTGTAATGGGAAATATTTCTCAAAGGGAAATTAGGGAGGAATCAGCCTCTCTAAATATAACAATTTGTCTCTGATAAGCATCCAAATTTTGTTTTTTAATTGCATTTTGGTATTAACTACACTTCTAGATGTAAATGGGAGTTTACAAATTTTAAATAAGATTCAATACAGGGCATCATTCAGCCAAGTTTTGTTCTGGAATGCCATATTTACTTCAAGACTGGGACTGTATTCTACAGACAATTAAAGAAAGCCTGTAACTAAAAGAAATAGTGTTAGTTCTACTATATACCTAGTTATGATGCTACTCTTAGGCAAACAATAAAATAAAAAGTAATTTCTTGTCAGGAATTGTCTTGCTGAAATGGTGGATATAAAACAGAAAATTAGTTTCTTCCAGGAAAAGTACTACCTGGGATATGTTCAATAGTTCTAGTCTAGATCAACTTATATATATTTCAAGAAATCCTTTGAAGTTTTTCACTTTCTGTCTCAGTCCAAACAGCAAGTGAAAAATATACAGAACAGAAATATGTTTGCTCTCTTTGTCTTTTATGTTACAGACCAGAGACAAATGGATTTTCCAAGGAGAAAAAAACTCAAAATGTGTAATGAATTGTTATACATTTACCCAATACTGTACAGAACTTCTTTTCTGGAGGCTGACAGTTCTCTAATGCTATGATATATTTTCCTTTGAGAAGTTTATTGCTCTGTAAATGCTGTATCTGTGCTAGACTGATGTATCTGAGGTGAGATGATCAGCAAAGGTGTGAGTTTGTCCACTTTATATATGCAGAGAGATACCTGGGAAAGTTCCTGGGGAAGGGCCCATATGCACACCTCCTCCCTTCATGGTGGAGGCAGAATTACCCACTCAGGATAATCCATACAAGGCTACTTTTTTTTGCCATTTATTATTTATTTTGCTCACTGGATCCAGTGGGCTGATGGAAATAATTTATTGTTTCCATTTTCTATTAGTGGTATATAGAAAAGTAGTTTTTAGGAGAATTTAGGTCCTCTGATCTGAAGACCTATCCCTCTTGGTAGCAGCTTTCTCATTAGTGCAGGCCAAAGTTTGTTCTGTCACATTCCCATTTCATCCCCAATCAGATGTTTAGGCTTTGTGTCCTGTTTTTTCCCTGTAGTAGCTAAAGCAGAGTGTGGCAGGACACAGCTGCTGAAGACAGGTGCCATTTGATGTTCTCTGGGACACCACAGGTAGCGGTAGGGGACTGGCAGCTGGGACAAGCTGGCAGAGCTTGTTGGAGGCCCTTGCACTTCAGCAGTGGCAGCTGGAGTCCAGGTAGGACATCCCCTGGACCCTTTGTGGACTGACGATGATCCATTTGTCAAACAAGAATTTTCTAAAATCAGGATAGTTTTATTCAATTAATTAGTCAAGGCTATGCTGCAGTATCCACCTTGAGATTAGCACAAGATGCTTTGCTATTTTATGATTCTTTGTAATCCTAACAATTTCTGTCTCAAACCATTCCAAGAACTTCCCTGAAGATGGTCTAAATGTGATTGATCAACACACTCAATATTAAGAAAAAATTATAAAGAGTTTGGAATGAAAATTATATTTCCTCTGGTGCAAACCCAAGTACAGTCTTAAAATATCTTTGAGTTAGGGCACTGCAAATACTGGTCCTTCACAGGAGACATGGCATAGTGTGTATAGATCCCTCTGTTCTTGTTTTTCCTTTGGTGGAATGGTCTCAGCCTCATAAGCCAGCTTTTCATTCTTAGCAACAAAAATCCGTTCCAGGGGCCAGCAAGTGCTACATGAGTGTAAGGTGGTAGCTGTTTATTAGAACTCAGGCATACTAGCACTGTAACAATGTTAGGGGTCCTTTTTATCAGAACGTGGGGTAAAATCATTCTAGCACTGCCCATTCCTTATCGAGTGGTAAGGAATTTTTTATAATTGATGATCCAAAATATAAGCAACAGGTTTTTAGATTAGATCAGTGTGTTACTATGATTACAGAACAGAGAATGCTGGCTGAAATCCTTAGGCTTGTGTTCTGACAAAAAAATAATTTGGTACTTCCATTGCAGTTTCCAGCAGTTTGGCATTTGTCATATGTGATATATCAGTTTTGAAAGATAAGAGATATAATTAATTGTCATCAAGGCTCTCAAAACTAGGAAGTTTAAGTGTTTCGATGAACATCTGGTTTTAGTGCATTTCTTTTCTATAACTTCAAAAAATAACATTTGTCATTTCAGAATAAATAAAATGATGCTCATCTTAGATGAAAGCAACAGGTAAAAGTTCCACTTGCACACAGTATGAAAATTTAGGCAATGAAGAATAAAATAAAGAATGTGTTGGAATATTCAGATTTTAATAAATTATCTTTTCCATTCCAAGAGCTATACATCTTATTTTTGTATCCTGTAATCAGCCTCAGGCTTTTGAGTTGGCAAAGAAATTTCTCTTTTAGCCTGTAGCCATGTGCTTTCTTGTTTTCCTTCATCCAACAGTTTTATTTATCCCCTTTTGCTCCTGTCTTTTATTTTCTTCTGCATACTCACAGTTTCTGATCCCCTGCCTTGTATTTCATCTTCTCAGCTCTTATCCCAGCAGATTTCTTTTCAAAATACATGCATAGCTCTGAGAAAATGGCTTGGGAAGGAGGATCCCTGGGGAGAAGGCCTCAGGAAATGAAATAGCTCAGCTTAAACATAACAATGAGTTGATCACAGGATTGGGATGAATGCAGTTAAGTGTGCTGAGTCTGTATTGTTTGTTTCTTGAACAGCACTAAATAATCATACTTCAACCATTCCTAAAAGTATTTTTTTTTTTTAATTAAGCCATATCAGAAAGATACTTGAACATTAGGTTAGTAAGTTTTTTATTTCACTCAGTAATACAGATCTATTTACTGGTTGTTCGGGCTAAATTTCAACCAACTTTTCAACCCCTAAAAAATCTAGTCCTAAGATATTAAAGCAGCCTTCATTAACAGAAAGGTTATGGATAACAGCTGGGTTGGCTGATGATAGCTGAAGAAAAACAAGTTTTGGTAGGTTGAAAGATTGTTACTGAAGGGCTCACACCAGTGAGATGGCAAAATCAAATAGAGACTGTGCCTTTAGCTGTTGGCATTACAATGTGCATGACTATGAAATCTGCATACACAAGCTCATGGTCCTTTCTCACTGCACTTTTTTACTCACTCTGTATATGAATGATAAATGGCATTTTGCTTTCCTGGAAACAACTAAATAATTTCCAGGTGCTGTGTTTGTCCACTTAGTCACTTTTTGATGTAATATACAGTCTAAATGAACACAATTTTATGCAAATTATGCTGACTCATCTGCACTAATTCTTAGAAATTTTTAAGGTTTAAAAAATACATTCTTTATTTAACAATCACCTGTAATATATTATTTCAAAGCATAATTTATTTTCCAGAATCTAATGTATAAAAATGAGTTTTTACATTATATACTGTTTTATGCTAGTGTAGAGAACTGAGTTTTAAACCACTGTACAGCCACCAACAGCCAATTCTGTAGTACAACTTCAGAGACTTGGATAACGCCGGTTTTTTAGCCTTTAGCCAACAATTTATGACACAGGCTATAAATTAGCAAGGAATTTGACATTTAGTGGCTTCATAATACAGTCTATCAGGACAGTGTGGAAACAAGAGCTATTTCTATTAGCATAGTAATGAAACATTTTTCCAAAGGTAGTGAATGAAATCAACAAATTAATTAGATTTTATGCATAATACTTGATGGTCAACATTAGTCAAAAGAGATAGCAAAATCTTGTATTTGATGCAGCCAATATTCTTGTTTATACTGGACAAGGGGAAAGAACAAGAAGATAGAGTAAACCACTGTGAGAGTAGTGCTTTTCAGAATGAAATCATGTGCATCTCACCTTTCCACTTCCATCATACAGAATAGAAAAGGAAAAAAATAGTTTTCAACATAGCATGATATTCGTCACTTAATTCAGAGGTCATGTATACGATTATAGAGATTTAGAACATTTATGCACATCAGCTATGACATACACATGTTTAGGGAAGAAGAACAATATTTTGCATCTAATCTTACAAACATAGTTTGTTCATGGCCTTTCTTCAAAAGGCAGTGAAAAAGCCTGAAATATAGAGACTTTTGTTTCCAATGCTCTAATGGTGTATTTTGTGTCCTCTGGCATATTTGCTGAAACTCAGTTGCCCTGAGATACTGAGGCTGGTGAGGACAATGGCACTGGTTTAACAGAATTTGATTTCTAGCCACTTCTGTTCAGACTCTCAGACCTAGTCCAATAGTAAGAACATGTAGCTAGAGAACATTAATATTCTTTCATCTTTATATAAACCAGTATAAAAGCAGTATTAAAAGTTTTTCTAAGGCCTGCTACACAGTTCTTCTGTATTCATGGAAGCTAAGTTGATTAATTCTGTCCTGTAACATCTCAAATGCATCTCTGGAATTACTGAAGAGCATATCTTATTCCTTTCTATAAAATATGTATGAGTATTTCTAGTATAATTTCTTCTTTTCTACTTTTATATTCCTTTTCTTACCGATATCCTTCTTCCCCTCTATGTATCTACTACCTTTAATAGCTCCTTCTCTGTTCCTCATGTGCTTATCATAACTCTATTACAGATGTAGATTTTCCTTCCTGCTTGCAAAATTATTGCATAATTTATTACTCAATTAAAGGACTTTAAGATATTTTCAGATAAATCCTATTTTTAACATAATAAAATTAATAAAAATAATGTGTAAGAGTTCACTTTCTTCTGTGAAGAATGAAAAACATTTGTTTTATTTATACAAGGTAACAAGGAGAGGTTGAAAAGGAAGCATTCTTTTAACAGCAGCACCTCTGATTATGTAGCAGTAGAAAGAAAAGGTAATTGAAATTTACTCACTCATATAGAGACTAAATCACTACTTTCACAATATCTCTTTTGCACAGTATTTAAAGTATAAGTGGAAATAGCTTTTGACAAATTGCAAGTAACTCAGCAAATACATTAATAGTAATTTATGTGAATCGCGTATAATATAATTTATGCCAAGATTGCTGAAATTTTATCAGATCATCACTCTCTGAAAGTACAGAATCAGATATTGACCTCCCCAAGTTAAAAACTTTAAATACAGCTTATCTTAGCTTTTTTTTCCTCATTATAAAATAAGCAACTGCATTAACTGCTTACCAAAGATTCATAATATATTCTCTTCTACTTTATTCAGCTCTTGAGTAGAAATTATTCCAAAACACAGCCTTATATGTAAACAGTCTCACACTGTTCCTAATTCCGTTGTGTAAACAGACTTTCACCTACATAAACAGATAAAAACCGACACCAAAAACTCTCATTTTGTAGGAGATTGAACACTGTGAATTTCAATCTAAGTGCCATACCTTCAGTGTGCTCCTTGATGTAGGTGAATTGACTGAATTACATAAGTATTTTTCTGTTTGTGTGTGCCCTTCATATGATTGTCTAAGACCTCCATAGCAGAGTCAATATCTACACAGAGAAATATGTCGCAGCTACAGAAAAAAAATGCTTTGTGTACGTAATGTTCAATTTAATCTAATATCTAAAAGATGACAGAAAATTTTGAAAGCTTCCTAATACAAAATGAAAAAAATCCAAATATTTATCTGAAAAAAAAGTCATCATTGTTTTTAACCTTTTTCTTGTAAAACTAATACTGTCCCCATTGTATTCCCCTTTGAATGCTCTAACACTATGTTACAATGACAATATATTAAGTTTGGCATTTCACAGTTTTTACACTAGAGGAAACAGGGAATAATCATTCCTATTAGTTTTATCCATAACTGTTTGTGATTCCACAGACTTCTATCATATGCACTCTTTTATTTATTTTATATTTATTTCTCATTTTATATTTCCAAAACTGAAGAGAACCAAAGTTTGAGTCCCTTCTTGCTCAAAAGCCACTCCACAGTTCTGATAATCTTCATTGCCCCACACAGAGTGTAACTGGTGATTTTTCCCACACCTCAGGTGGCCAGTACCACCTTTATAGCCCTTGGGAAAGCCAGCACATTGCTTTGCAGCTTCTATGAGGCTGTGGCCTTGGTAACAGAATTCCCTGTAACTATGGATTGCTCACTGGATAGGTCTGTATTTGCTGTCTTGTATTTTTGGCAGCAGAATGTGAAAGATCGTGATGTGGGAGACAGAAAGGAAAGAATAATAGAGGAACTCTCTCAGCATTGGAATTGCTTCCACCCTTTTTTTTTTTCTGTTTTTTACCTGCAGGTAACACTGCCCTATGGCTTGTTAATACAGCTTGTACAGTATTCTGATTTTTTCCAGGTTACTCTGTCTGGTCCTCAGAGACAAATAATATGTAAATAAGTAAAAAAAGCTTGTTTTCTCTATGGTGATGTTTTGTTGGTTTTCTGTTTGTGTTTTTTGGGTTTTGTCTTTTTGGTAGATTTTTTAATGCAGTTATTGCAAATATTTAGAAAAATAGAGTTTGCAATGATATTTGTCATCTATTCTCCCAGAGTTATTTTGTGAGATGTACCCCTTTAATTCAGTGCAGATGTTGGTTGGATTGATGAGAAGAAATTCCTAATTAAAGTACACATATTCCATCAGGGACCAGTGTATTTTGAGGACACAAAATGTAATTTTTAAAAAGAGATTACTGCAGTCTCAAAAGATTTTCATTAATTTTTCTCCTGCAATCTTCCATCATTTCCACTTCCCCCACCCCTGAACAGCCGCTGAACTAATAAAATAAACCCCTAAATTCTGGGGTGAAAAACTGTTGATTTCACTTTGAAATGTAGACACATTACAAAACTAAACCAAACTAACACCCACAAGGTATAGCAAGACTATGATTCTTAAACACAAAAAACGTGTTACAACTTCCAGTAAAATTCCAAACATGAATTTTCAATTCTTTTTGCTCAAAAGTGAGCCCTTCTACAACACCTGTACTGACTAGAGTAGTGCAATACTTAGTAGGAATAAAATTACATATCATATGAGTCAAGATTATCTCACTGTGGATCAAAGTCATGATTCAATATGGCAGATAGCATTGAAATATCTCTCACTTACAATGTGTTCTGCCAGTATCTTCAAAATTATTTCTGTGAACTTCACCACTTCAAAAAAAGAATTAACATTCAGTTTGGACAAATAAACAGAGATTTTTCTGAATGGAATTCAGTGCTGTTTCTGTAATATGAAAGCCTGAAGCAGATGAAGTTAAATATCAGTTGATTGTAGCTGAAATTGGAACCATAGACAAAAACATGTCATGGACACATATTTCATTTATATGTGGAGGGGCTACGGATGTTTCTCAATATTTTCAATCAAATCACGGTCTTTCTTGCAAGATCTGGATTGAATATTGGACATTGAAAAATCAATGATTTTGTACTAGATTTATAAAATGTATTACTTTATTGAACTCAAATGGCCTGAATTGGTGTTATGACCTGCCCTTATTTGCATTATTAACCTTTTTTAAGCTCTAATATTTTATCTGTCTTAAACTTTCAGCGTCATATGTTGATCTTTTTTCACAGCTGAAGTGCAAGCTTTCATCTGATTGAAACAGATTCATAAAAGACTGGACTTGTGTTGTTGAAAAGTGCCCTTGAAAAATTGTTATATAAAATCATTCAAAAATTTAAGCTCTTTCATTTGAACTGCTGTGGCATCAATTAAAGGGACCATTTCAGACCTTCACTGTTGTAACAAATGTTTATTGTCTTCTTTGCAAGACAATTCTATGAAAATGAAAGAAGTTTCCTTGAACAAAAAATTAAACTTGTTGAAGACAATATCCTGGTGCTTTCTGACTTCCTACTTATAGTTTTTGTATCTTGGAACAAAAATGTTTTGGATTTTATGATTTAGAGGCCTTTAGATAAAGTATTACCTCTAAAATTTCTACATAATGATGTGTATATTAAACTATAATATGTCTTACTGTTTTAAGTTTGCTTTAGCCCTATCTTAACCTTTTAATTTTTGTCTCTCACACCTCTGGCTTATATTAGAAATTTCATGAACTTTATACCAAGTTCTGCATCACTATCCACTCACCACAGAAATTAAATATCATGGCTATTGCTGATGAAGGTGTTTGTGCAGTTGAAAAAGAAAGTAGAAAGTGGTTTAAATTTCTTCAAGATCATGTCTACAATTATGAAAGCTTATGTTTCTATGATATCTTTTGATAGAACCTACATTGTGAATCTGTGATTTTTCCAGTCACTATCCAGGTCTGCCATCAAACCAAGTTATTGATTTGACTGTCATTCTCTGCCCTTAACAATCTGTCTTCAGCCCATTTAGGTTAGTGCTATCACTGAAAAGTCCTTGCCTGGGAAGAGATAACTAACATATGTTACTGTTTGCATTAGGACTTTTCTGTTTGTTCTTTCTTCTAAGAATATTGAAAAAATCTTTCCCTCCAACATTTTCTGTGCTATTTTGAAGAATAAGAATAGCTCGTGATGACAGTAGCAAGCTCTGTACCTTTCAAATTTGTTTCCAGAACCCTCTTACAAAAACAAGACAGGATACTCTCATGCATTGCCAGACAGGCTGACACAGCTGTGAGCACAAAACTGCCATAAAAGAAGGGCAGTCTGGTAGACAAATTTCACCTATAAAAGGTTAATGCTTCTCTTGTCTGTGCTTAAAACACTCCCTACCGTGAAATTCACAGTTTTTCATTCTCCTCCCCCACGCAGTGTATGTATCTGTGAGCACTTTTAGCAACGTGTGTGAGCTTTTTGCTCTGGTGATTTCGTTCAAGGACCAACAATTCAAGGTAGTGACAGCCCGTGGTCAGTAAGAACTTCCTGGAAGAAGACTCAAAGTAAAAAGAAAACAGAAGGTTTCCAAGGCTCTACAGGCTGAAACAGTCAGAAGGTAAAAGTGATGTCAGAAGAGCTCTTTTCTAGTCATCATGCATTCAGCTTCTATGGATTATGAGGTGAGTTACCTGAGGAGAAAACAAAAGTTAATCTTGAATCCTCCCCTTACATTGTTGGGTGCTGTGTTGTTCTTAATGCTTTGTTTCTTCATGGCTAAAATATTATCAAAATAATTTTCTGGCACCAGATATGTTTTATGATAAAAGGCTTCACTAGCATTTGCCTCCTGGCTGTCCACCCTTTTCCAGGATGTTTCAGTGAATTTCAGTGAAATGCTCCTGATTTTTAGCCTGTTCCCTCTCTCTCTAATTGTCATCCAAAAATCTATGTACTGTTTAAAGAACAAGTATCAGTGTTCTGCCTTGCAGTTGGATCTATATTTTTTATATTAATGGCAAACAGAAAACCTGCTGGATTGGGGACTCAGTTTCAAATATTTCTGTGAAGGCAAATAAACTAAATCTGCAGATTATAATTTAGTCCTTGTACTCACACTCTCAGGAATCTAAAATGCTGCTCTCCTAAATGAATCACACATGGATTTTCTTGTGTATTCTCTAGGCTAGTATCTGCTAGGGGAAAATATGGTGTCAGCTCTGATAGGCTGAGTGAGGTGAAACTGATGCAGCCCCATGTCCCAGGTCCCATTGTTCCAGCAGTGAAATTGAGCATGTATTCCCAGTAGGCACATGGACACAGAGAACACACACACACACACACACACACACACACACACACACACATATCCATGGCCATCCATACAGATTGATAGAGACAGAGAAGACACACAAAGTACTCGCATACACAGAGCCAGAACTGATGGCCCCAACCTGTTCCCCCATCTGGCTAAGCAAGGTTATAAATACATGTATGTACAACATGGATCATTCCAGCAGCCAGGCTCAGACACTTGATCTGCTCAATAGCAACCTGGGATCCCAGACTCACTATTTGCTGTCAAATGGAGGCATACAACACTCGAGGCCATAACCTGACTTCAGTCTGCTGCTCAGTTGCAGACTCCTCAGACTCATGGTTACACTCACATACACAATTCCCAAACTGGCTAGGACTCCCCTGATCTTCAGTAGTCAGTTCCCCCGTAGTCTCACCCTTAGAGACACATACTCTCACCCTCCTTGGCTCCTCAGCCACTTTATCCACCACTTCTGAGGAAGTCTGGCTTGATCTTCACTAGTGCTCACATGTAAGACTCTCATACAATCCAGTTGCTGGCAGCCAGGCCTCTGAGCCTTGGTCCCAGTCCTGTGGCTGGCACTGAGTTTCACTGAGGTCTCACCAGTCACCACCACCCAGGTACATGGATCCCTGACCCATGGTCTGACTGCACTTGCTGGCACCCAGACAGACAGTAGAGAATGTAACTCTTTCCTTGCCCAGGAAAGAGTTGGAGAAGAATTGAGTATGAAGATAAATTCCATGCCAGAGAGTTGTACCAATCAGACAACTATTTACACAATGTTCACTTTTATTTCCTTAATCCTATTTCTTCTAAAATCACCTAAATCCATTCCTTTCTCTGTTATTGGTCACTCCCCTCAATATTTCATAAGAACTCTTGTGAAATCTTTAAATATTCTTCCCCTTATTTCTGGCTGGTCAACTGCCCGCATATATTGGTGCCTGGAGTTGCTCCTGACCAGGTTCAGGACTTTGTGCTTCTCGTTGTGGAAGTGCTGACAGTTCCTGTCAGCCATTCTTTAATCTGCTCCCACTTTTCTCCTTCAGACATAAATTCCAAAAAGTTACTCTTTTAATGAGAGTAACTGTTTTATAGCCCACTATGTATTATTGTTGTGAAGAGAGATCAGGTGCACATCAGCCTGAAATGTCTTGGCACAGGGCAGAGATGGAAAATGTGAGTAGGAACAAAAAGGTGCAAGGCCAGTAACAACGAGAGAGAAACTTTTGAGTCAAGCCTGTTCAGACACATCCATAAGATCTATGGAGTCTGATAGAGAGATCAAGCTAAATCCTCCCTCCTTGGCCTCCTGTGCTTCATGACTTGTCTAGGAATTACAGATAGAGTACACATGCATCAGTTTAGAACTATGGGGAGAGGTAAATAGCAATGCCATTGTAGCATCAGACAGGCACATGTGGATTTTAGGTCATTAGCAAACAAGGGGACATGAATATGGAAGGACTTTCAGGATTATAGGTACAGAATCACAAAATGCTTAAAGTTTGAAGGGACCACTGTGTCTTGTCTAGTCCAACTTCCTTGTCCAAGCCAGGTGGTCCAAGAATTGGACAGAATTGCATCCAGACTGCTCTTGAATTCCTCCAGTGAGGGAGGCTCCACACTCTCTCTGGGCAATCTGTTCCAGTGCTGTCACCTGCACAGTAAAGAAGTTCTTCCTACAGGTGGAAGTTCCTATGCATCACTATCTGCCTTTTGCCTCTTGTACATAGGAACACAAATAAAAAACAAATAAAATAAGGAGGAATAATAAAATATAGGAATAAAAAAAATCAATCAAACAAAAAACCAAACAAAAACAACAAAAAGAGAAAACCAACCTTAAAGAGAACATGCAATAAGACTAAAAAGAAATAATGTTACCTAAATGCTTTGCATAACTATTAATCACCAAAATCCATGACAATTAAGTATGATTTCCAGCAGAGTAATCTAGGTGACTAAAAAAAAGTTTTAAACCTGAATTTAGGCACCATGATCCTTAGGGTTTTTACTGGAGGAGAGCTCATCACAAATCTAAGTTTATTCAGTGCCAAGTGTCAGTCCTTAGAGTTGTCTTTGGGACACTAGTTTTCCTATGTAACTGTATATGCAATATATGTACTTCACTTAATTTATTTAATTTGTTTTCTTCAGCTCAGATATATATTTCCATTTTTATAAGCTTTCAAGTATTTTAAGTGCTTTTTTTGAGTTCTAGTTCACTTTTTTTTTTGTAAATCCAACTAATCAAGATATCCTTATAAATCTGTCCCCAGCTGTATAAATCACTTTTGATGATATAATTCTGTCCAGATCACCGAAATACCTCAAAAAATTTTGTCAGAGGTCTTCAGAAAGCCTAAACAAATTAGTGTCTGATAGAATCCTAGATGATTTTTACATGGTAAAACTTAGGTTTGTATTCCATTTATCCACTTGAATACTCTGGCTCCTTATTTGACTCTATTAACACCACATTGATTACAAATTGTGATGCTATTCTGGAAGTGCATTTTATCGATGAAAAATTTGAGGCAGCAACATAGAATATAAACATATTTTGGTTTATTTTTCTTTAAATGTGAGTATCCCCTCCAGGAGCTGCAAACAAACACTGATGTGATACTGTATCACTATACTTGCAGAGCAAGTTATTCTATCTGGAAGCCAATTGCTCTGGGTGTTTATTTTCAGATCTTTACAATGGAACAAGAAGGAAAAAAAGGTAAGACTTTGCCATAGCAACATGACAGAAAAATAGCTCTTTTTTAGTACAAACATTCTGGATAACACCAAAAATGTGAATATTTGAGTGTCATGCTAGAGGTTCTAATTTTTGACCAGAAGATATTGAATTTCTGGCTGTGAGGTTTCCGTGAAAGAACTCTAAGGACTTGATTTGAAACCTGTCTTTTCTCTGCAACTTTAATCTGTGTACACTGCAAGAGTTTCTTTCAGATTTGCAGCAGCCGTCCTGGGACTGATGTCACCACCCATTATTATAGAGGAGAACCCTTTATACTGAAGGTTCCCAATGTTTTAATCAGCTTTCTATGATATGACTGTTCTGTTGACATGTAATGTTCCTTGGGTCTGATATAATCTGATAACTTTCACATGTCATGTTCTTTTGGGGGGGAACAAAGAGTTTAGTTATCTCTGCTTCTTCATTAAAATTGTTACTATCTACATTCACAGTGCTAGATTTAGCCAACCCTTTTGTGATTAAATATAGCTATATAAAAAGTAGAAATAAAGGATCAGCATAATATTATACACAGGTAAAAACATACTGCTAGAAAATATTAAATGCAGATAGATTAAAAAACAGTGTAAACATATCAACATGTAAACATGCCTCTCTGAATATGGCATCCAGTTGTGTGGGTCTGGCCTTTTTCCTGCTGATGGTTCAGGGCATGTCATTTCACGAGCAGACATAGATGAGAGCTTACATTCCACCTGATCTATAATTCTTTCTACCTTGGTGGAAAGCACCAGATTTTCTGAGGAGATGTTAGAGCAGGCTACCCAAAGCTTCTTTCTATTTCCAGACATCCAGTACTTGGGTTTTACTTTCAAACAGAAGAATCTGTTGCTTGGTCATCCCAATATCTGGCTTTTCCACAGCTTTGCAAAGCCTTCAGGGCTCTGGACAGCTGACTGCTCTGTCCTAAAAGATGCCAAGCTGCAGCTTGGGTCTTGGCCAGTAATGTGACATTCATGCATGAAGGCAGTTTAAAGCAGAGTCACTACTAGAAAACGTGTGACTATAAGCTGAGTTTGGCAAAATCAAAAAAAATTAAAGGAATATAAATTTGCCACTGTGGGAAATTGTAATTGGAATAGCTAAAAACATTATAGGTAAGTTCAAAATTATGAGTCTCTGTAACACTGTTCCTTATATCTCAAGTTCTGTAATTCAGAAGTGAAGTAGAAAATATTTGTGCCATTCTTTGTGGACATGATAAAAAATCAAGAGAAATTCTGGAGAGTACCTAAAACTGCTAACCCCTAAAGATCAAAGGGAAATAAATGTACAGTTCTATTTTTTTTTCTTTATTTGACCTACTGCTAAAAGCAGTATATTTGCAGAAATGCATATAGTAGGATGAGATGCCTAACCGGCTTTTGAAAAAATTTGTGTCCATTCTGCTGACATATTCTGGAGCAAAGACTTGAAACAAAAAGATGATTGCTATTGGTGGTTTTTATTATTATTATAGGATTATCTTGTCAAGTAGTTATTTCAATAGTAACCAGCAGGAGAAAAAAGTGTATTTTGATATAACATAATGTTCCAGATCCAGAGTGGTTAAAGCTGATCAAGTTGAAGATAAAGAATCTTGTATCAGTTGAAACTTTCTTGATTTTATATTTAAATTTTCTGTACAGACTCAGGTACAGTATCATTTCCTCTGTTCACAGTAATAGATCATGACAGATTTCATGTGCATAGGATGATCTAATCTAATTGTTTACTTCTGTTCTTGAACCAACCGTTAAAGGCACTTCAGGAACAATTTTAATGTCCTCAACATGTTGTGCATTGCACTGACAGCAAAGTAGTGAATCAGCGTTGAACAATGCAATACTCAGGTGCTTAATGCTGCAAAATGCCTTAAATAAATAAATAAATATATAATGTATAAATAAAGTAAATAAGAATAACTGAGTTGCAGTGCCAAGCAAAAGGCTTAAACTACAGCTGGTCTAGAATCCAAATCATGACAATCTTCTATTCCTATATTATATCCACACAGGGTTTAGTATATATGCTATACATACAGAGTTTATATATACCAAAAGCTCTCTTTCATCATCTTCCATTAGACATTTAGGCATGTCTAAACTAACACACAAATATTGTTTTCATTATTAATTGATAAAGAAGTTTCAAAAACTAAACTTAAAAAACCTTTCTGTAGAGCTAGGCATAATTTCATTATATCGATTTTCTGCAGGTAAATATGCAGGTTACAAAGTTTTAGTGATTTTTTTTATTCTAACATACCAGTATAGAATGTGCAGTGTAATAATCATTTTGGTTGTGCTTTGAGAGTTCAGCATGACCTTATGGGTCACTGAATTCATTTCACTAACTCATCACAAACTACAATGACAGCAAAGTCACCTACTGCGCCACCTTCATCTAAAGTAAATAGCATGGAGAATTTAAACAAGTGTTTCTGCTCCCTTCAGTGCTTCAGAAAATCAAGTTGTTATTGGACCTTTTGTGAGTTTTGAGAGTATCTTTACAATTCAACATTCATATGAATTTAGACCATTATTGTAAATGATGACAACTTTATATGTAGCTAAGAAGGTGATATATTTACCTGGTTACCTAAAATTAGATGGTTCATAAGACATTTCTTCATGTCTCACCAATTTAGGGATTTCAGCAAACTGTTCATTGAGAAATAAATGTGAACACAGACAAACTGAATAGCAGAAAAATAAAGGTGTCTTTTTTTCTTCAGCAAGACTCCTCTTTTAATGCTTAAAAAAAAATCTTCAGATGGTATTTTCTTTTGAACTCCATGAAAGCTTACATATACAGGAAACAAAAATATGAGTAATGCAACTGACTATAATGAGTCACAGCATGTCAACACGTGCAGCTACATCTTTGCAAATCATTCTTGCTACTATTCTCTAATCCTTTATGTCTAAAGGTAGAGCTTCAGTTTGAAGGAGTAGATCACATAGCTCTTCTCAGTCAACACAAATGCTGGTTTCAAACCAATAGCTGGCCCAGTGTGTCTTTGTCATTACCTTTGCTTTGTGAATATTGAATGAAGGCACAAACACTTAATCTTTTGGATGCCCCAGATATGATTTTCCAAAGAATTGTAGCTTTAGGCTTTTACTGATCTACCTTAAATTCCTTATATTCAGAATTTCAAAGAATTTACCCCAAAACTAAGACTTTCAATTCTTTCTTTTCCAGTGTGTTCATTTGCACTTTACAGACACAGACTGCTGGAAGGGATGCTGTCTTATCAGACAGGCACAATGTTTTTCTTCTTATTCATCAATGCTGCATTTTCTTTAGGTGGGAAAAGATAACAGCAATGAGCACTAATTTTTTGTGTGCCTCTGGGGCTGCATTGGATTGCTGAAAACAAGAGATAAGATCACTGGCTTCAGTGAGAAACGACATTTACTTTAGATATATATGTAAGAGACTCAGGAGAGAGGAAGTTATTTACATTCTGGCATCTTAATGTGTTTCCATTGTTTTCTCACCTTCTTTCTCCTTGTTTCTGTAATCATTTCTTTTCCTCCTGTTAATATATATAGGATATATAACAGCTTCAGTGGCATGACTAATCCATGTTTATACAGTAATGAAGGGACTATAGCAATGTCTTTGAGGTGAGTGGACTTTTGTCTGTACATTGAAACACCACATCAGAGGGGAATTTACCTCATATATTTTGCCTGGCAACAGTCTCTAATTAATGCCCTGCTTCACCTCTCACCCCCAATCTAAAACTCTCTCAAATATACATCTCCATACATGAATGCCTTCACAGGGCTTTTGGTTTCACTGAACTCTATTGAGAAGTTAGCTATCACAAAATCATTTAATAGCCCTTTTATGTGCCATTCTTTCCTCCTCCTAATTTATGGTTCTTTCTTATGCATGTCTGCATTCTTGTAACTATCCTTTGGAGACAGCTTCTTGCCTTGAATGAAGAGATTTTGTTTTGCTCTTCTCTCTCTCTCTCTCTCTCTCTCTCTCTCTCTCTGTATGTGTGTGGGAAGTAAGCCCCTCACTTGAGAGGACTCATGTGCCTTTATCAAGGACATCTGACATAAACTGAAAATATAACTTACCAGTTTGTATTTTTTCTTGACACACTTAACCAACCATCTTAGTCAGCAGTAGTTTGTAAGTACTTAGTGTTCAGAATGTACCTTTTTTATGCTAGAATAAGTTCAGAACAAACACCTAATTTATAATTCTATTGTATCACAACATTCCCCTGGCTTTGCACCCGTTACATGAGAATGTTTAACCCTTTTATTCCAATTACATTATTTCTAAAATTTGGCAGACTTGGTTGTTTTTCACTTCTGTACATATACTACACTGTAGGAATGTTTATGTTTTCTCTCACTCTCTAAGCCTTTCTCCTTTTTCCAAATCCTGTAGCCACAAAAAGCATGCTGGTTGTCTACATTAATTTAGGTTTTGAGGGAAATGATTCTTCTGCTTTCTTCTGACAGTGTTGGCTGACTGGAAGACTGGTTTTTAATTTATTTGTCAACATTAAAAGAAGGTGTTTGCAAGGGAAAGTTTTAAATAATTATTGTAGCAGAGTCTACACTGAATTCATGTAATGAAAACAGAAATAAAAAAGTAATATCCCTTTTGAGAATAACAAGTAGTAAAAGAATAAGTCTGTAGGAGTTGATGTTTTAATGATTAGATATGTCATGGAATAGTGAATAATATTTGGGTTCACCAACTGCTTAATGTTTGTCTTGAAACCACTTATTGTGATAAAAAAAAAATTATTTATTTATTACTGAAGACTGCTAGAAAGCAAAATTCATCTAAGGAAGGCTTAACCAGTTTCTGTAGTAAAACAATCTACATTATCTCTAACTGTAGAGAGGTCTTGTGGAATTAGAAAAATATTAGAATTCTACTGTGATTTGACTTAATACATTCTTATAGAAAAATAATTTTGAAAATCTGTGAACACAAGTGGCATTTACAGTTGTAAGGACATTCTATATATTTCCTCAAACAAAGTAAGTATTCCGATCTCAGTTTCTGTCCATAGGCTAAAACCTACTTCTGAATAAACGGATCTATATAGGTATTTTCCAGACTGTGAGGATATTAGGTCTTCAGCATATTTTATCAATGCAGTTTTTACATTTCCCGTGTTTTAAAATTTTCTTTGATTTGTGTTGGAACAAAATGAAACTGAGAGAATGCAACAGCAGCATCACTTTCTCTTGAACACCAGGAACAGAAATGAATAGATCCTCAGCTTTTGCTTGATGAGAAAGCCAAACTCTGACAGACTTGGTACTTTATTACCTAAACCAGGGCAAGTGGGCAGGTGCAGAAATGCCAGTCCAGTTTCAAAGACACTGGACAGTCAAACAGTGGGATAAAGATGTAGCATAAGCACCATTAAAACTTGACATTAGTAATTTTTTTAAAAAAAGTTGCTTCTAGTGATAAAAATAATATTGTATAAATTGGTCATATGTTCTGCCCTTAATTCAATTTTGATCTCTTTAGGAATACTTGAATATTTCACATTTGGAAAGATGGGTGTGGGTAATATTCTTCTACTGAATATTGGTGATCTTATGATCTACCCTATTGTTCCACAGGAAGTTTGAAATTGGGTTTGTTTCTATTTTTTTTCCAAATCAGTATAATTCTGAGATACATAAGAAATTATTAAACTTCTTAGATGTGCCCTAGACAGCTCTCATACCTCCTGTCTTCTCAGATATCTTGTAGCCTGCATGCATTTACAAATTAAAGAACAGGTTATGGAATAAGTTTTTTACCTTCTTGCATGTTGTTATACTAGACATTGACGATTTCAGTAAATTGAATGAATTGTTCAAGGCAGCATGCATCCCAGCTCATCCAGCAAAGACACCGTGGCAAGTCAGCAGCTCTTTTACCTCTACTGACTTTTACCACGTTCCACTCATTTCACTGATTATATTGTGAAAATATAAAACACTTGCATATTGTTGACAACCCTATACACCATCAAAACAGGATGCAGTGACAAAAATGTATTTTTCCTCTAAAATTTGGCACAGGCCTATTGTGGTCTCTCTCCATATGATAGACATTCTACTTTTAAAAATATTTATTTTCACACAAATTGTAAATTATTACCTTTCATAAATGAAAAATAGAAAAAATTTAGACAATGTAAAGCTTAGTGCAAAGCTATGTGAGGAATTTCTTATTTTATTAGCCCCTACTTTTTTATAGGGTTTTCTTCTTTCAGTTTCATTTTCTTCTTTCAGTTTCATTTTTCATTTCAAGGTTTGCTGATCTTTTTATCTTTGGAGTTTTATTTCCTTTAACCTGATCCAATTTAACAGTGTCTTTGGTCATATTCTGTGTGGTAAATAAGGCAGTTACATTACATGCCTGCAGAGTTTCCTCTGTCAGTACTTCAGATTTCAGACTGGATATTGATAGTGTACAGTGCTTTCTTTCACGTCTGCTATTAAACAAAGGGTTATATCCCTCTTCTATCTCTGCAATAGACCATGAAAAACGTATCTGTCTTAATTCAAGCAGCTGTAAAACATTCTGTCGTCTATTCCTACAAAGGTTTTAGGACCTTTAGGACCTCATGTTTCTCGTATTATTATTATGTTTTATTTTATAATATTCTTTCTGAAGGTCCTAACTTTTTCATTTCTCTTGATAAAATTAGGAAATACTGTACTGATCTCTTCACTCCCATGACCAGTGACAGGACTCAAGGAAATGGCATGAAACTGTTGGGGGAGGTTTAGGTTGGATATCAGGAAGAAGTTCTTCACCCAGAGGGTGGCTGGGCACTGGAACAGGCTCCCCAGGGAAGTGGTCACAGCACCAGCCTGACAGAGCTCAAGAAACATTTGAACAATACTCTCAGGCACATGATGTGTTTCTTGGGTTGTCCTGTGCAGGGCTAGCAGTTGGACTTGATAATCCTTGTAGATCCCTTCAAACTCAGCATATTCTGTGATCCTGTGATTGCAATCATAGTTTAAAAATCTCTCAGAACTGAACCACTAGTCTATTCTGCATGTTCCAGAAAATTTTACTATTGCCAAAATATAATTTCAATTTAAGAATTAGGAGAAAATAACAGAGGTCATATGAAAAAGATATTTTTCAATTTTCGGAGATTTTTCCTCTTCTAATTATGATACAGTTGAAGTGGAGAAGATAAGGAATACTGTAGATGATTAATAGAAGAATTCTTTGCTATTCTTTGTTACAGGATGACATTATAAAATGTTTAAAATCTTTACACTGTCCTTCACAATGTCAGCTTTGCCTGCGAAATCTATACGGTTCCTTCTTTTACTGGCTAACTATTCTGCCTGCAAACCAAAGCCTTCCAAAGCTGACTGAGTTAACTCTGTCATAGTCCAAGCCAGAAAAAAGGGGTACAGAATTTATTATGCATGTGGTTATGCAAGCTTTATTGTTTTCCAGGGCAGGTGAGCTAATGAAGATATTATACATGTGATCCATGATACTGTTCCTAGAGAACCTTGTGCTTGACCTCAGTAGTATCTTAGGATTCTAACACATCAGTAACATTGGGTTAAATATAAAATTATAAAAGTGTCCACAGATTTTAAAAATAATTTCACTCTTCCCATCTTATGTTTTGCTTTCTTTTCTAGTTGTTGGTTTGGGGTTTTTTTTGGTGGGTTTTACTTACTTGAGTTTTTCCAATCCTATTTGGTATTCTTCTCATAGCAGTAATAAAAATGTGTGGAAAAGTTTGGGCCACAGTACTTTGGCAAAGATTGTTCACAGATGTTTTTTCTGGTCATGTTTATCCTCTTATGAAATGAGTCTCAAGTAAAACAAAAAAGTCGCAACACTATATGTGGTGACAGTCCTACTAGTATATTGAAAACAAGAGGAACTTCAAATTAAGTCCATAGACTTAAGCCTGTATGTAGTTTTTTCTCCTTCAAACTATAATAAAAATGTTAGTTAACTACTTTAAAAAATGGCATTTTGCTCACATTACATTTGCTAGAGCAAACACATCCCAGATGTTAAGGAAAACTGCCATTTTTCAACAGGAGTTCTTCTAAAGCAGCCTATTTTTTGCATTACACAAGACTTGGGAAATTCAGCAAACTTTGTGAGAGAAAAAGGATATTCCAGATTAGAATCCTGAAATTAACATGCTGGTATCTCCAGTTTAATGAAAAAAAAAAAAAAAAGAAAAAAAAAAAAGAACAAAACAAATACATGAAAGCCCTAGTTTATCAGAAAGAAATTCAATCTTTCTAAGTGTTATCAAACAATGGAAAATAAAAAATTGCTCCAGTTAAGAGCACTGTGACACCTCATGCAGTCACATTAACTGTCCAGTTACAATTCTGGCTCTTCACTGGTGAGAATTACAAAATGGCTCAGGTTGGAAGGGACCACAGTGGGTCACCTGGTCCAACTTCCCTGCTCAAACAGGGTCATCCTAGAGCACATGGCACTGAATTGCATCCAGATGCTTCTTGAACATCTCTGGTGACCAAGACTCCACAAACTCTCAGGGCAACCGGTTGCAGTGCTCAGTCACCCACACAGTAAGGAAGTCCTTCCTCACATTCAGGTGGAACTTCCTGTGCACTAGTTTCTCCCTGTTGCGTTTTGTTGGCCTGGCTCCATCCTCTTGACACCGCCCTTTCGATACTTCTATGCACTGATGAGGTCCCCTCTCCGTCACCTCTTCTGGATGATGAGCAGGCCCAGCTCCTGAAACCTTTCCTTAAAAGAGAGATTCTCCAGACCACTGATCAACTTAGTAGCTCTCCACTGGATCTGCTCCAGAAGCTCTGCGTCTTGCTTGTGCTGTGGAGCCCAGAACTAATCAACACTACTGTGTTTTTGAGATTCATCATTGAGGAGATGCACAGGTTTTCAAAGATTCATGTTTTTTTATACAGAGAAGGTAGTTTTGTGGAAAAATATTCACATCTAGATCTTTTAATTATTCTATAACTTGTTCTTTAAAATGTCACTATTTGTTTTGCCTTTGCAAACCATAAATGGACATTTTCAAAAACAAGAGCGACAAGAGCTCATAATGGTTTGTAGCTTTTTGGAGGTCTTTAGGACCAGGAAGAAATCCCAAAAGTGGTATCAAACACTGGATAACATTTTGAACTTTTGGACAGTTATCAAAGTTATATGGTAAAATGGATTTGACTTTACCATTCCATTTGCTAGTGAGTCTTTTAAGTGAAACACTTACAATTTTCAGAACTCCTAGTAAAATTAATTTTTATTTTAAATGAATGCATATAAGAAAGGAACAGAGAACTGCATTTCTGCTTATGTTAGCTAATGAGAATTTCTAGTTTCTGTATCTTTATATCTGCAGATATATCAATTTAAATTAACATTTATTGGAAGAGGTTTTGCTTTATCATTATTTCTCATTTTATAAATAGATACAAGCTACTGTGCCAGAGTACTAGCACTATCCAACCTGATCTTCATCTATTCCAAACCCATTTTTATTATAGCAAGGTGCAAGTCAAAGGACATAATCCATGTATTAAACATTTGTGCTAGCATAATACTGCAAGGTAAATTGTTATTGATTCATACAAAGGGTAAAGTTGAAAAGATTTACATTTAAATTAAAAAAAGGGCCTGCTGGAAATCGATAGTAACAACCAAGGGATTTACCTTTGGAAATATCCTGGCATTAAAAAAATTATTCCGATTTACACTTGTTGCCCTTTAGGTATACAGAGCAACCAAGAACAAAATTGATTTTTTTTTTTTTTCACATTCCTGTTTCTATTAAATAAACTCAGATAATATTTGACTGTTAAGTATAGTTATCTTAGAATATTTCACATATGCAATATATGCTAAAGTGTATGATTACATCTTTATCTGTCTCTGAAGTTCACTTATGCTGAACAACTTCAGTATTGTCACTAATGTAATCTGTATCTCACATTTTTGTTCGTAGAAGGGTAATTTTATGTTGTGCACAATAATTTTGTTAAAAAATGCTCCAGTGATTAGTCAATAGTTAACCAGGTAATTAAATTGAAAAGGTGGCTATGCAGAATTCTACTTCAGAAAGTATTTACCTCAGACCAGAATCTATCTTCCTAGACCCATTTTCCCACCTGATTTCTGTTCTCTATGTGAATTATTTTGTGCCTGATTAAAATGTCTCACATATCCTGTGGATATAGTACAAAGCACAGTAGTAAGAGACACCAGAGGCCACAGTAGTGACAAGGCACAGAAGGCTAGCAGAGAATTTGTGGATACCTTCTGAAAATGAACAGAGAGACCTTCAGGTGTTGAATTAAAAAGATGTTTATTAACATTTATATAATATAAAGATGTAAATCTCTACAAGTAGAAATTCATTAAACTAACAGCTGTGTAGCTCACTACCTTTTCCTCCTCAGCTTTTAACCACAAATTGAAGCAAAAAGATTAATGGTTTATTGAGATGATAAAAGTCCAGGTTAGAGATTCGTACTTTCATATGGCTCCTGGATGGTGAACAGAAGTACCAATGTGATTCTTGCATTCCTCTCAGAAACTATGGAAGGAAAATAATTTCTATACCTAAACAATATGTCCCTCTCTGTCTCTTTTTCCGCCACCCAACCTCTTCCTCCAATTCTCCAACCAAGTCTCTAAAGACAGATAATTTTACTTTAGATGCTCTTCTTTCCCCAGTATATTCTGGAGAACTTGTAATCACATAAGCCAACATTTATTATGGAAAAATACAAAGAAGGTTTTTTAAGTCCTGTTTCAAGGTCTGTACAGTGATCCTACAGAATACCCTTATGACTAAGGTCCAACATTGGGATTAAGAAAGTGTGAGGTATTTTTTCTTCCACAAGTCAAATATATTGTTATGGAATATATATTTATTCTAACCCTATAAGGGTTTTTTTTCTAGACATTCATTTTATTTGCTTCTCAATATCTCAGTTTACAACCTACAATTTCACAGATTGACATTGTGCAATTTTGTACATTAATATTTGCAAAGACTTCAGCTATGGTGTTTTTGTAGGTTTTAGAATAATTTGTTCTACAGATAGGCAGATGAGCCATAGGAGTTAAGTGCCTGTAAATTTCTTAGCCTGTTAAGATAGGAAGTTGACAGCTCAGTTTTGAACACACTCGGAAAAACTACGAGGTCTTCCTAGAATGATGTTTTTGCATAAATGAATTCATGTTTTGGAAAGACTAAGTGATCTGTCCAGAAAGGATTCTTGTGGGAAATAGAAGAATGGCACACTTTACTGGGTTGGATAGCTGGAGAGAGAACAGTGGATATGTATGAGAAGAGGGACAACAAGGACAGGCATTAAACCCATTAAACATTAAGCAATGTTATGTAATTATCTGAATAGTTTGACCTGAACATGAGAGTAGATGCTTTGCTAAAGTTTTTGGTTTTTTCAGGTTTTTTTAATCTCTCAATAACAAAGTGTATTTTCTGTATCAGAAATTCTTGTCCTTTTTTTTTCCTTTTTTCTTCCTTCTATTTGCAGTTAAGCCACTGTTTCAATGTGTATATGCATTATGTGTCATAAAAGACTGTTCCCACTAGGTCTAATCAAACTCTGGTGTAAGTACTGGAAGCAAAGCAAATGAAATTTGCTGTTAGTGTGAGATTTTTTCCCTAATTTATAATGTATATTGCATCTGTAGTATAAATTTCCCAATAAAATACATGCATAAACTGGGATATTGTGTCCCTGATAATTTTTGTGCAAATCTGATAATAAGGATGTCATCAGTTTCTCAGTGGCTGATTTAGTAACTACTATTATCTGCCAAAAAGATGTGGCTCAATGAAATAAAATCTTGTATATTTCAGTAATTCTCAGAGTTGTAAAAGTTCTTAATTAAAAAAAAAAAAAAAAGCTTTAATTATCTTCATTTTAAACTCTGACACAGAATATCTTGTTTGACAGCATTGACAGTTGAGGTTTGATGACTCTTGCTGCAGTGTATGAAAAAAATTACTACCCATCAAGGACTACTTTGTTCTTGTCTATATATGACCATGTCTCCAGCAGTCACCACAAGGGAAAGAGTGCCCATATTTCAGTTACACTCTACTAAGCTAAAGCACTTTATCCTAAATTATTCATTAAGAATATGCTAGACTTTTATACTGTGTGGTTATACCACCCACTTTGTGGAAGAGATCACAGATCACAGAATATTCTGAGTTGAAAGGGACCACAAGGATCATCAAATCCAACTCTTAAGTGACTGGCACATACAGGGATTGAACTCACAGCATTGGTGTTCTTAGCACCCTGTTCTAACCAACTGAGCTAAGTTCTAGTGAAAGGAAATGAAGATAATAGAAGGAAGCATCTGATTTATCCATAGAATGATAATTAGAATTTTTCCTGAATTGCCCATCAATATCCTACATTGCTTGGTTATGGAAAGGGATGTGAATCCCCTACTACATTATCCAGTATAACATTATTTCTCAGTTATTGAGACTTAAACAGAGTGTAATACAGCGTTAAACTGGTCTCCCTTACTAGAAAAACACTTCAGGCAGTCTGGGGCAGAATTTGACCTTCTATTTTTGAAGTTCCTCTTTGTTGCAAACCTTCCCTGTGGGGAAGACACCTCTGTGTCTGAGACTTGTTCTCATATTTACCCTGAAAGCCACTCTTTCATTTGAAGTTCTGAGTATAACAACTTCCTTAGCACTAGGAACTAGATAAAACTCCCATTAATTCTAAATTTTTTCACATGCTTACATTTTTCTCTTCCTGTATATTCCACTTTGTGCATTAGTGTCTTGACTATTCTTTAGAACAAACTTATTTGAGGAATAAATTATCTGGATATACTTTCATAGTATGTCTACTGTATTAAATTTTATTTTAGCTACACACTATCAACAAATATCAACATCACAATAAAAAATTCAGAAGTGGAATTTGGGAAACATGCTGTTGGTTTCATCAGAGGCTTGAAAATGATCTTAATCAACACAGCTTTAATATCATTAACAGTTTTGCCTATGCTTCAGCTAGTGTTCATGCAGATGAGAACAAATATCAATATCCATCTGTCAAGTGAATGCAGCACATATGGTATCTTAGAACCTTAAAATAAATCAGGTATTGTTTATAAAATGTGATTCAAGCCACTGTAGTGTGCAATACCATAAGCAGGATAAAGGATTTGCTCACCTTGCTTTGCCTTGTAGTGAAAGACAGGCCTGCATTAAAACCTTGAACAGGATACCTCCTTTTGCAAAAATAGTGTGTGTGGAATCTTGAGCTTCTCAGGAGTGCATCTGTCTGTATTAATCCTAGACCTACTTAATTTCAAATGTTGTGGGAATTTGGCTACATTACATCTATGCATTTTTTGCTTTGTATTGCATAGACAGACACTTAAATGAAAGTAGAAAATGAAAGCAGAAACTGAAAGTGTTTATAGACAGAGTTACAGCACACCTATGTCATCTAAGTATATATATACATGAGACAAACCTCACAAATTATAAAATTTTCCTGCCTGACTTCTAAAACCAGGTTTTAAGAACTTTAAAAAAACTTCATTCCCTTGATGAAAGCAGATGGAAGAGTCCCCTAGGAGTAGAGAGAGATTGGCAATTTTCAAGAATGTATTGACTTCAGTAGCTTCCATTTGGAATCACAGATTGCAGTTGCATCAAAGCCATACTTGTTATCTAGCTTTTTACCACAAACTCCTTTCTATGTTGTAGTTACACCCTTTTTAGTGGAAACAGCAAAAGTTTGTAGAAAGAGGAAACCAAACACTCTAAAATAAAAAAGTGTGATGTTGTCTAGAGAAGTGTGATGCTTAGAGGGAGCTCATATTAGGGATTCTGCTGAGTGACTACCAGGACTCAGAAGGTCCACTGATTATTACTCACTGCTGTTGTTTCTGGGAGACAGTGTTACAGCCATGAGCAGTCCAAGCAGCACCAAGGAGGACTGCAGATCCCTAGGAGCAGCAGTAAAGGCCTCTGGAATACATGTAGTTTTCTCATCAATCTTCCAAATCAAAGGGAAGGGTTTTGAAGGGGCCAGTTGAATCTGAAGAATCAACAAATGACTACAGGACTGGTGGCACAGCCGGGAGTTTGGCTACTTAGATCATGGGACACACTTTGAGAAACCTGGTCTGCCGGGGACTGAGGGGGTCCATCTATCTATCTAAGGGGGGCTGCATATTTTTGGTTGTAAGCTTGCCAAGCTGGTGATGGAGACTCCAAACTAAAACAAACAGGGGAAGGGAATCTCAATCCACCCCACCTCTACCAGCTTGATGCAAAGGGTTAGCAGGAGATGACTGGTGAGGCATAACAGGTCAGCAGGAGAGCACCTGAAGTGCAGAACAAAGGACTTCCAGTCCTTACTAGCCAGTAAGTCAACATCATCGAGGGCTCTAGAAGGTAGAGTAGAAAACTATTCTGCCCTATGAGGCCACATCTGGACCACTGTGTTGAGTTTTGGGCCCTGAGGTTCAAGAAAGACAAGGAACTACTGGAAACGGTTAAGAGGAGGACTGTGAAGATCATTAGGAAACTGGAACATCGCTCTTATGAGGAAAGGTTGGGAGAGCAGAGCATTTTTAGCCTGAAAAAAGATGACTCGGGATCTTATCAATGCTTAAAGTGATCTCAAGGGTGGATGTCAAGAGGATGGGGCCAGACTTTTTATGGTGGTCCTAAGCAACAGGATAAGGAGCAAAGGGCACAGACTGGAACACAGGAGGTTCCATCTAAATATGAGGAAAATCTTCTTTGCTTTGGGGTTGACAGAATACTAGAACAGGCTGCCCAAAGAGGTTTTGGAGTCTCCTTTTCTGGAAATACTCAAATCCTGTCTGGATGTTATCCTGTGCAATCTGCTCTGGGAGAATCTGTTTTAGCAGGGGGATTGAACTAGATGATCTCCAGAACTCCCTGCCAACATCAACCCCTCTGTGATTCTGTGACCCTTCTTGAGAATAAGCATGTCGGTTTAATAGAAACTTCCCATACACAGATGTTTGAGTTGAGTGGAGAGCCAAAACCTTAGCTGTAAAGAAAAATTATATGAAAAAAACTGCTTCACAAAATGTCTTCTCCTTTTCTAAGAGAGAGAGAGAAAAAAAAAAAAAAAAAAAGAAGAACTGTATTCTGTCTATAATAAGACAAGTGAATGTTAAACATCTGATTTAGGAATCTCATAGAAGATTCATCACAAGTACAAGTTTCCTTTTTGCTTTTTGGTGTTATGGGAGATGGGGAGACTTCAGAAATGACATAGAACTGAGAAGAAAGCTGAAGGACATTATCATAAATTTGTTTGCAGGATAAGACATTCAAAATTCCTTCAAGAGGTGCTTTGCAGAGCCTGTATGTATAACTGAGAGTGACCTTAAGATCTTTAAGTTAAGTAAATCCATATATAATCTAAATGTGTATGTACAGTCAAGTGAAGAATTAGCTCTGGTATCATATCTACAAGGCAATTCTGAATTGAGCAAGCTATGAAAACTACAGTTAGCTTTCAGCAGTGTAGAGCCCAGAGACAAGTCTGTACAGAAAGAATGCTGAAGTAAAGCAAAGTAAACATAAAGAAGGTATCCTCCAGAACATGATAAGGTTGGTGGGAGCTTAATCTACAGAGATAATAGAAGATTTTTCTCTGTTTTTCCTTAAACTTTCATCCCTTAGCCAATTAAAGGAGTTGAAATAGAACTATGATAAAAAGATAAAAAATAAAGTTTGGAAAGTTTAAATTTTTTAAATAAGTCATGTAGAATTTCATCTTATAAAAAATATCTCCTTTATCTCCTTTATCTGCTTTTATATCAAGCCTCATCTGAAATCTTTCCCTAAGCTCTTTAATTAGATTTAACTGAAAACATAGCACATTTATTTTACATTTCCTTTTCAAACTATGGATTTGCGATAGTGGACTTACACACAAAGAACAAATGTAAGATAATAAATTCATCCTTGATGTAGTGTCACTGATTTCAGAACTAATTCTAGCCCATTTACTTGAAATATATTTTTCAAAGATTTCATTATCTTATAGTAATTTTTCATTTCACTAGGGAAACCAGACATGCAAAAAGAACGAGGAAAAAGAATCAGAAATAATTAAAAGTACATGTGATAGCAATTTTTTCTGTACCCAAAGAGAGTTTAAAATCTACTATTTAGCTTTCTACAGAAAAAGAAAAAGGAAAATGCAATAAAGTGAATAATACATCAAAAGCTAAGGAATAAAAGATTTATCATACTTTTTTCTATCCTTTCTAAAATAATAATTCATGTCATCTGTAGATTGGAGTATTTGTTTGGCAGAGGTGAAATATATTGCATTTATCTGAATCACTTCATGGAATTCACTGATACTGTCAAAAAAATATGTAAGGTTATTCAGGANCAGGTCAGCAGGAGAGCACCTGAAGTGCAGAACAAAGGACTTCCAGCTTCTGTAGCCAGTAAGTCAACATCATCGAGGGCTCTAGAAGGTAGAGTAGAAAACTATTCTGCCCTATGAGGCCACATCTGGACCACTGTGTTGAGTTTTGGGCCCTGAGGTTCAAGAAAGACAAGGAACTACTGGAAACGGTTAAGAGGAGGACTGTGAAGATCATTAGGAAACTGGAACATCGCTCTTATGAGGAAAGGTCGGGAGAGCAGAGCTTGCTTAGCCTGAAAAAAGATGACTCGGGATCTTATCAATGCTTAAAGTGATCTCAAGGGTGGATGTCAAGAGGATGGGGCCAGACTTTTTATGGTGGTCCTAAGCAACAGGATAAGGAGCAAAGGGCACAGACTGGAACACAGGAGGTTCCATCTAAATATGAGGAAAATCTTCTCTGCTTTGGGGTTGACAGAATACTAGAACAGGCTGCCCAAAGAGGTTTTGGAGTCTCCTTTTCTGGAAATACTCAAATCCTGTCTGGATGTTATCCTGTGCAATCTGCTCTGGGAGAATCTGTTTTAGCAGGGGGATTGAACTAGATGATCTCCAGAACTCCCTGCCAACATCAACCCCTCTGTGATTCTGTGACCCTTCTTGAGAATAAGCATGTCGGTTTAATAGAAACTTCCCATACACAGATGTTTGAGTTGAGTGGAGAGCCAAAACCTTAGCTGTAAAGAAAAATTATATGAAAAAAACTGCTTCACAAAATGTCTTCTCCTTTTCTAAGAGAGAGAGAGAAAAAAAAAAAAAAAAAAAGAAGAACTGTATTCTGTCTATAATAAGACAAGTGAATGTTAAACATCTGATTTAGGAATCTCATAGAAGATTCATCACAAGTTTCCTTTTTGCTTTTTGGTGTTGTGGGAGATGGGGAGACTTCAGAAATGACATAGAACTGAGAAGAAAGCTGAAGGACATTATCATAAATATGTTTGCAGGATAAGACATTCAAAATTCCTTCAAGAGGTGCTTTGCAGAGCCTGTATGTATAACTGAGAGTGACCTTAAGATCTTTAAGTTAAGTAAATCCATATATAATCTAAATGTGTATGTACAGTCAAGTGAAGAATTAGCTCTGGTATCATATCTACAAGGCAATTCTGAATTGAGCAAGCTATGAAAACTACAGTTAGCTTTCAGCAGTGTAGAGCCCAGAGACAAGTCTGTACAGAAAGAATGCTGAAGTAAAGCAAAGTAAACATAAAGAAGGTATCCTCCAGAACATGATAAGGTTGGTGGGAGCTTAATCTACAGAGATAATAGAAGATTTTTCTCTGTTTTTCCTTAAACTTTCATCCCTTAGCCAATTAAAGGAGTTGAAATAGAACTATGATAAAAAGATAAAAAATAAAGTTTGGAAAGTTTAAATTTTTTAAATAAGTCATGTAGAATTTCATCTTATAAAAAATATCTCCTTTATCTCCTTTATCTGCTTTTATATCAAGCCTCATCTGAAATCTTTCCCTAAGCTCTTTAATTAGATTTAACTGAAAACATAGCACATTTATTTTACATTTCCTTTTCAAACTATGGATTTGCGATAGTGGACTTAGACACAAAGAACAAATGTAAGATAATAAATTCATCCTTGATACAGTGTCACTGATTTCAGAACTAATTCTAGCCCATTTACTTGAAATATATTTTTCAAAGATTTCATTATCTTATAGTAATTTTTCATTTCACTAGGGAAACCAGACATGCAAAAAGAACGAGGAAAAAGAATCAGAAATAATTAAAAGTACATGTGATAGCAATTTTTTCTGTACCCAAAGAGAGTTTAAAATCTACTATTTAGCTTTCTACAGAAAAAGAAAAAGGAAAATGCAATAAAGTGAATAATACATCAAAAGCTAAGGAATAAAAGATTTATCATACTTTTTTCTATCCTTTCTAAAATAATAATTCATGTCATCTGTAGATTGGAGTATTTGTTTGGCAGAGGTGAAATATATTGCATTTATCTGAATCACTTCATGGAATTCACTGATACTGTCAAAAAAATATGTAAGGTTATTCAGGAAAGACAGTACATATTCTCCTATGGAAAATAAATATTCATTTGAAGCCCAGAACCAATTCAATTCTTATCATTACGTCATGCTAGTTTGTCCCCCTGTGACTTATAAAGACATTACTCAGAATTCAAATTTATCAAGGTCTTAAACCATTTAGGATTAGACAGTGGGAGCTGTTGCTCTGTGTATGATGGGACAATGTAGGTTCTCTTGTCTTAGATGCTTCAGAACATCTGCTTTAAAAGTTTCTGATTTCTTAACAAAGCTTGGGCTTTATAGCTGTTGGAGTAATACTGGAGAAACATTAGGAAAAATGTGTTAAACATTGACTTTTCCTGCATGTGAAGAGAAGTCCCTTGGAGTGCTTTTTCATACAATTGGGAACTACAGTCACATGGTGTTATTACAAATTATGTATTAGGGCATAAAGTGATCAGTAGCTAGAATCAGGAATAAAAATCTGTGAAATCAGGGATGGGGGGTGAGGGAGCTGGGGGGAACATGAAAAATATGTATTATGCAAATTCTTCACTTGATTAATTTTTATTTGATTTGTTGTTTGAAGTCAGTCCCAGTTCCAAGCCCACCTTTGGCAATTTAATATTAGATTAGAGTTCATAAATGTCAAGCTGTCTCTTCACTTCAGCTTGCTGCAGTACGACTGTATATGCAGGCAATGCTTTCTTCATTGTGGTCATAAAAAACATTTCTGCAGTAGCTGAAGGATTTATAAATGCCACACTCTGTCCTTCCCCCCCCCCCCCCCCTTTTTTTTCCTACACTGTCATGTTACCTGTAATTCATTAAAGAGTGGCCTCTGTAAAATAGGTGTTTTAACAATCATCTGTTTCTACAATCTGAGACTGACTTTGCTGCAGTGTGCTAGTGTGCAGAAGAGGGAACTGTCAGCAGCAGCTGATTTATAAGAGTGATTTACCTTCTGGAGAGTGTAATTATGTTCATAGTTAAGAATTAATCAGGTGCGAGAATTATAGAATAATCACACTCTTGACTTTGGAAGGACAAACTAAATGGAGATTGTTACACCGAGTCATCTCAGCAGATGGTGATCTCTTTACTCTTTAACAGCTGGAAGACCAGGTTTCCAGGATAGTTGTCTTTATTTTTAAAAAGAGATAAAATGAATGATCTTGCAGTGGTTACCTATCAGCTCACATTGGTGACAACACATGAGAAAGGTGCAGCAAGAATAAAATACATCAGCAATCATGAAATTAAATTAAACTGGATAAAATTAGGGTTTTTTAAATTTGCCACTATGACATTGTGTATAGTTCTGTGAATACCATAAAGGGTTCTCTCTGTCTCTGCTGACTTCTTAATAATGAACGTAATATCTTTTACATTTCAACTTTCTTAGTATGTGTCTTTTAACAGTTATATTTTATTAAAGCTCATGGCAGTTGAATCTTCATTTGATGATGCCACACTGTCTAAAAGTCCAAATGCTATGAGATTTTCCAGACAGTTTATTGAGGTTCTACAGGATTTTAAATGGAAGTATATGTTACTTTTTATTCTGTCTGGGCTCACTGCTACCCCTTATAGGTAAAATCTTACCACTGCCAATCAGATACATCATGTGCAATCACACTCAGCACTCAGGGGATATTAACTTTGTGAGGCACTTGGTATAGTGAAAAGTCTCTCTTAGTTCCAAAGAATCTTGATTAAATTTTGAGGTTCACCACCTCCAATGAAGAGGAGGTGATAATTTTACTTACTACCTGAGAGACTGGAATATTTCAGGAAGCATGTTGTCAAACAAGTGTTAGTTACAGTTGTTATAAAGATTTTCCATGTTCTCCACATTATATTTATACCTGGTACATCAAGGCACAATCTCCTTTACTGGCCTAATATGAAATATGGTGATGTGCAAACTAACTGTAGAGAAAAACAGTCATGAGCAAATTCTACCAGAATTTCTTCCATTCTAAGCAACCACTTTTCTTTGTATAGTGGTGATGTGTAGTCCCCAGCAGTTGAAGTTATGGTGTGCTTTTCCGTTCAAAAATAATATGAGATAGTGAGCTCTTTAGGACACACTTCTGGTTTTTTGCACACCCAATGAGCTTTCAAATGTGCCCTAATGCAGAGCAGCCATTGGAACCACTGCAACATCAATGATAGACACATTTCATCTTTGCCAAAGGAAAATGTTTTATGATAAAAAAGCTGCAAAAATTCCAGCATTCAGGCAGGAGAGAGAAAAGATCTAAAAATTCAATACATTGAATTGTGAAATGCTCACAATTTTATGTGAGCAGAATCTGACAGCAAAGGTGAAAACTCACTTTCTAAATCAAACATGCTGTATTGTGTGGGATGAGTTCCATTTGGCTTCCCTGCCTCATTATGCCTCCTTATCCCTGCAGCACAGGGATTTTTTTTAACAGTGTCTGAAAAGTCACCTTGGGACTTGACAAATTATCCTTCCTGTTATGTCATGTTCTCAAGGAGACTATGCTATGGCATTAATTTTAGTATGAAAAAAAGACCATAATGTCCACATTGGCAAATAAATGGTCCAGTATTTATTTACATATCTCCCCAGTGTTTCTCAAAGGAGCCATTTAAGATGAAATTCTGTCTGTCCCAAAGGAGACAAAGGTGTTTTGTGCCCCATTTGCACAATGAGGGATCTGTGTATTAAGGCAGCAGTCTGCATATCATTATGCATAATTATAACTATAATTACAGCCCTTCATTTCCCTGTCTCTATGAGTTGCCACCTGCGATAATCTGGATCATATTTAGCATAAATATAGTCATTTTTAAAGTGTAGATTTTATCTGAAAAACAAAGCTGCACAGAAACCAATGCCCACACAGAGGTTTTTTCCCAAGTCTTTGGAAACTTTCTTCAGAGTTCAATGATTTGTACATGTACTAGCTTGTCTACATTCAAAGCAGAAAATGTCAATATTCATTCCAAGAATATTAGACTTCAGAGTTTTGGGGCCTACATAACTCTCCAGAAAAAGGTACATCTAAGTCATCGATAAGTGAAGAATAACATTAATTTCAGCCTTACAGACAGTAATTTTTGCACTGTTCAGAATGTCCATCCAGCTTCAGGTTTCCTTCAACAACACAAGTATGTATTGTGTTTGTATTTCTGATGACCCAAACTGACAGCTCTTACTTTGTCAAAAAGTTCCTGAAACTTACCCATATGAAATACTAAGCATTCAACTAGACATACAGATCAAATCTCATTCAACGTTAGTCCATAAATTAGCAAGTTTTCCTCCTCACACAAACTCTGCAGTGCATGTCCAGAGAGAGGTCCTGCAAATTGATTTGATCTTAAATCTATTTTCTTCCTAGTTCTAAGAAAAAATGTCTGTCCTCCTGCAACAGCAGTGACTCATGGCCTCTCATATAGCTTGCCCTGTCTCCACCAATAAGAAAATTAGCACTGATGTGTAGAAACTCCTAAAACCTCACTGTTTTGGGAACTATGGCAAAGTCTTTTGCATAGCAATTTGGGCAGCAATATGTTATTTAGAGAAAAACACTATGAAAATATAGGCTTTAAAGAGCACCCCAGATTTCATCATTGATGACTGTTGCTTATCTGCATCGATTTGGGATTTCAGACAGTGTAATTGTGAAAGAAGATCCACTAGAACTCATTAGGGTTGGAATTACTGAGTAACAGTTTACCTTTATCTTTTATTTTTATGTTAAATTCTATAGGCTCGTTAGAAATAAGAAATTATAATTTTTGTGTTGAGGATTTTTTTGCATAATATTAAAGATTGGTAATGATATTGAAAGCTTAAGTCAGGGCATTTCTAGCTTTTGAATATTTCTGATTCTTCTTTATCTCATGATAATTGTAACAATTAATACTTGGGACATGTCCACTGCTTTAATGCTGTGCAAAGAGCAGTCAATGAATCCTCACAACTTTCTATTTTCAAAGTTAAATTCAAATTTTAAAATCAAGGAAGCATTTGCCTTTGAGAGATATTGTTACACGTTTTCAGAATCAAGCATATTACTACAGGGAATTTTACTTAAAGCAATGGAAGCTTGAAACATCCATGTCCAAGTCAGGAGAGCTCCACTGTGTGACAAAAAGGAAGGGAAGATGCGAAAGTAGTGTAGGTGAAGTGGCTGGACCTACTAAAAAGGGATCACACAGGATTTTCCTCATCTGGAAAAGTCTATGAGTAACATTTTTTCCTATCAGATTCTTCCTTTCTTACAATATAACTTCAGCAGAAAGTCAACATAAAGCTAATAATATTTGCTTTGTTCTCACAGCATTCTCCCAGTGCAAATAAATAGGAAAGAGATAAGACATACGAGTTGTTAGAGAAAGACAGCTTTGCAAAATTTCAGCACCTGTGTCGAAAGCAATCCACTTTACGCTCTAAAGCATTTCCCTTTTCCTTCCCCTATGTAAAACCCACTGGATGTGCCTATTTCTTTTTTATATAAGTATGACACCCAAGTAGTGCTATCCCTATGGTTTTAAATTTCCTATTTCAAATAGCTTTATTAATCTCGCAGCTGGTCACCTACAGATGCTAACTGTGCTTGCTAAAACAGCTCTGCTGGACACTGTAAACTCACTCTTTACTCCACCATTTTTATTAAACAAAAACAAAAAGGGGAGAGGGGGAGAAAAAAGAAAGGTTTTGTATCTCCAGCTTTAGCAAATACCTCAAGAAAGAAGTAAAATATTTTCAAAGTTTTTTTTTTATTTTCTAGAATAAAAAGATACAAAGTATCTATTCCCAAGGAGAAAGCCCACTAGAAAATCAACTTGAAAATACAGCCCTTTAAAGAACTGTCCAGCTGATTACATGCTGAACATAATATATGCCTTATTTTCCACAGTTCTTTTCTAGAGATTTGATTAATTTTTAGGAATTTCAGACTTATCTTGTCAAGTGCTTTTCCTTGCTATTTCAGCATATGATGATATTTGATAGATTATAGAGATTGCTTATCCAAGCCAAGAAGCAGTGTACATCTGTGTCCATTTAAACTGGCTTGTCAGTCTGTAAGTGGACAGACTGAAAAGTGAAAAAGTAGCAAATTGACATGGCAGTGGAGTGCTAAGTGCTCACTGCTGAGCATGGCTTATGTCAGGCTTCCTTTAAGTCTTGAATTCTGAAATGATTGGTCACACATGTTTTTTTCTGTCATTAGGGAAACCAGCCACTCAGCTTCTAGCCATGGGAAGAGATAAATATTAATAAGAAATTAATTTATGCATCAGATTTTGACAAAATCATTTGGCTAGAAATCGCAACAAAGATCCATTATTTAAGACAGCAGAGAACTGCAATCACTGTGCCAGGGTGATTCCCACTGAGGGCAGAACAAAGTTTCTTTATTAAACAAATTTTAAATTTCCTTTTGTTCTGCAAAATTCATGGTGAAATTAACTTATATCCATTTCATAATGTTATGACCCTGCTGATGAAAGACCCCGTGAACATCACAAAGAATCTTGGAGGATACAGGTCATGGCTAGCATTCTATTAGTATATGTTGCTCATAACATAATATGAAGCAAGTTGGGATAGGCTGTACTGTGTCCAACATACATTACTAAGTTCCAGCTTGGGAGGAGGAGGAATGGTTTAAAAGGTTTTCATTCTGTTTCCTGTGTGTTTCTGATGTTAGTTTGTAGATTAATAAAGTTTTTTTTTCTCTCTTTTTCTAAGTTTGAGCCTGCTGTGCTCTGTTCCCAGTCACATCTCACAGCAGTTATTTAAAGAAAATACATTTTCATGGGGGCACTGGCATTGGGCCAGTCCCAAACCATGACATATGTCCAACATACATTACTAAGTTCCAGCTATTTCTGTGTATATAATAAATTTTCAGTGGCATAATATTTAATGTAGAGGATAGTCATAAAAACTAAAGGACATACTACTGGTTCAGTCTTCTATCTTCAGGCAGCTTTATAACAGTACCAGAAACTAAGCTACATAACACATGATATTGCCCATCTATTTAGCTTCAATTTGTTTAACAGACCATAGAATCTTTACTGTAATCGTATTTCTTACTGGTCTAGATATAAGATGCTGCTAGATCCACAGCAAAACATGCAAAGTAGACTTAGAACACAGCACATTTTGTACTTCATATTATTATGATGGGGTTCCATGTTTAAAATTTATTTAACATATTAGTCCAAATCATGAAGGAACTTGAACTTGACCTCAAGTTTCTTAGAAGGCAGCTTCAATCCTACCTACCCATTTAGGTTGGTCTACAAGAACGGGTGAGAAAGTAAGGGGAGGAGGAACATTGTGTTATGTGCACGGAAAGCCTACTGGGAAACTTTGCTGACAAATGTTTTAAGCTACTTCCAAGCTACTTCCATCAGTTTGAAGGTCCATTTGTTTCAGAAGTACACCAGAAGGACAGAAATTTTATTAACTGGTCTTTATGCTACAGGATACTTTTCATTTATCTCTGGTGGTTCTGCTACCCCTTTCTTCTTGGGCATGACCTGTACCAACTGAAATTTAATATATGGTTTAGACTTTGTTACACAAACATAATTACCTTTGGAATTTGTTTTATTTCTCAAGGACTAGAAATAATGAGTGAAAAATATATTTTTATACTAATACATTTGCATACATAATTTTTTTGGTTTATTTTTAAGAACTAAATATAAGAAATTAAAAAAGATAACCTCTTTCTTAATATTTAATAAAACTCAATGGAATAAAAATTGCGTTTACTTTGTTTGAATGTGTTAATTGTCCTTATGTCATAAAAGAAAAAAATTATAATTACATGTGTTTATTTTTAAGATAAGGAAAATTAAATGATAAATTTGAATGCCTCTATAACTCAAGGAATGAGATACCAGCAGTTATGTAACTCTTGATATTAACTCTGTGACAAACATACAGTTTACATTCAGTGCCAGAAAAGAATCCTCATGAATTTTGCATGTTTTTATATGAACACAAATATATATTCATATAAACTTTAGCCAATCATTTTCATTAAAGATTTAAAGAGTAATGTTTTGAAATGTTTACAAATCAAACACAGAGAACAGTCTGTGAAAGCCTGTGGTTACCCTGTGCAATAACTATTGAAGGTGCCTGTGCTAATCCCATTAATTTAAACTGACATTAAAGGGATACCCATAAACATTTTATGAATCAAGGGAAGGAACTATGAAACTTCTCACTACAGGAAACAAAATGTGCCTTTTTGGGCCAGAATGTGAAGAAAGCATGGCACAATACAGGCTTTGCTGTTTTTGTTGCTGCAGAAGACATGGGCTGCCAGGACCCATGTCCTGATGAGATTCGCCTAGGTGGTGACCAGCCTCACTTTCCCTTTTTTCTGAAATGAATGAGCTGAATCTTGGACCTGGGAGGCAACAGAAACTGTCACCCAGCAGCTGCCTACATCAATAATGAACAGAAGCATTTGCAGAAACTCGACAGTATTTGTCAAAAATGGGTGAGATGTCAGTGTGAAATGAAGGTAAATAGAACTGATGGCCTAGTGATATTTCATTTGTGAAGACTACAGACGTTCAGAAGGTTCCTTCTTTATTGCTCACTTGATCAGTTCTTGATTCTTAACCTTTCTTACTCTGTGCTACTACACTGTCACCTCTAGGTGACCCAAAAAACAACATTAAATTTATGGCAATATTAAATGAAGTAGCAGAAGAGTATTTGGAAGTTTTTTGATACAAGATAATTTATTTGTGCCTAAGGAAATTCACTTTGTCTTGAATGATAACATTGAAATTGACCATCATGCTTATATCAATTTTGACTTTAAAAAAATAAAAATTCTTTCCATAATGCAACATAGAGAAGAAGAAAACTTGAAAATACTTCTACAGAAATTGCAGACAATTTCCAAAATATTAAAAATGAGCCTTTGCTTCAAGTGAGACCCAAGTACTTGCAAAATTATCATGTTTTTTAAGAAATATATTAATGTTGACGGACTGACTTAGAGCAATTAGCAGTGCTAAATGATATTTCATAACACTAGCTTTCTGCATTGTATATTGGCTGGCTTTGGACAAGAAATAGTATGAAATGAATGAATTTAGAGATTTGATAGATTTTGCCTCTAACAGAGGCTGAATCTTTCAAGGACTCAGCAAATTATGTAGGCTCATTAAATTCTGTTCAGTCCAGCTACACTGTATTTCATATGTTTTAAAGCAAAAATTTATATGAAAGTATTTAATTTTGTTGTTAATGAAAAAAAAGTTTTTCAGTAAAAATAATGATTTGGCCAAATACAGGAATCACACTGAGTCGTTTATTTGAAATAATTATGCTGAGACATATAAACACTAGAGTAGGAAAATTACTTCTTTTTTTCTCAGAAATGGAATTAGTGCATTCCTTTAATCCTTAGTCCTTAGGCATGGAATATTATGTTCTCTTTGTTGTCATTTCAAAGAAATCACTTTAATCTCTCATACGCAGATTAGGCAAAGGAAAGGGTGAATTCACTGAGCAGGAATCAAAATCTTCTTGTTATTAAAATGAGAGCATTAGCAAGATCTAAATAGAAAAACTCGTAAACAAAATATAAGTACACAAACTGTTTACACATCATGTGATGAAATGTTATCAGGAAAGCTTAGGAAATTCAGAAAAATAATGTAATGAGCACTTCTTATAGTTAATTGGAAGAAATTGAAGAACATTGGATTTGTTGTTTCAATCTTAGTGATGGGACAGAAAGTCATGAGCTGCTATGTAATTTTTCACGCGTTTTTATAATTCAAAATAGCGTTTAAAAATTAGGAAGCACATACTATCTGAGAGTTGTAATATAGGATAATGGATTTAAATTGGTGTATCCTGTAAGGAATTTTTTTGTGCTGACACATAATGTATATGTAATTTTCACACAATGATCAGGAAGGTATGTCTGTGTATTCAAGGACAGCAGAACCTTATTAGTATCACTTTTTCAGGCAATCTCTAACAGGAAAAGGTATTGAGATATTACAAGTATGTTTGCAAGATATTACTGTATGTTTACAAGAGTAAATATGAAAAATTCAGGAAGCCAGAATTTCCATTCTTACTAATATTAAACTGAGTGCTACATTCACCATAAGAAAGAGTGGAACATTGGTCCCATTAACTCACGATACTGTGATTTTTTGACATATTAGTTCAAATTCAACAATTGTGTACATCAGGAATAATTTCAATCTTCTTCAAAGAATGTGTTACATTTCAGACTGAGTAATAGTATCAGAAGATCTATTATTCAAAATTTACCAGACAACAGCCTCTTACTACACTAATATTATTCAAATAATAATTAATTGAAATCATCAAATACAAAAAATGCAGTAAATAAACATCTGCATATGAAAGGTACTGACAAATGCAAACTAGTACTTGATCCTTTCTTCCTGACAAAATGGATAGAACACACAAATCTCGTAAGCAATATAATGTTTAAAACGTGTACTTTAGTTTTCTTTTGGATGAAGGATATTATCTGGAAAGGCATGAACTCAAAGGTGGGATTCATGAAAATATGGCAAGATATGATAAAAAAGCTGAAACCCCTCACAAGATCTAAAAAGAACTTAAGACAGCAGTGTATTTCTACTTAGATCTTAACCTAAGGTTAAGTAAAACAAAGACATCAAATAGAAAGGAAACTAAAGAAGACATAAACTTAAAAGATTCAATTTAATTTAGGGTCTACAAAAAAAGTCTTAGACTAAATTTTAAATATCTCTGAGTGCTACAATAGAACTGACTAATTATGATGATAACAGTCCTATCTTGGTAAAAAGGTATAGAAATTAATTAAATCTCCAATGCACATAATTTGATAATCCTACTTTCACAGATCTTAAATGTTGTTAATATTCACTGTAACTTGACCCGGCTGCCAGAGTCCTGGCTAGCTCCACAGGGTGTCTCGGTGTCACTCTGGCTGCGTGCCTGGTTTGGGGAACGGCTGGAGGTGAGGATGCTTCGTGGGTACGATGGGGATTTCAGCAAACCATGTCTGAGATGAGGCAAAAGAGGTGAGGAGGCTGTCAGTTTGAAGTTCCAGAGCAGGATTTATTAAAGGGTCTGGGGACAAAGGGAGCTCCCCCAGAACAGTTCAGGGACTGAACAGCCCCGAACACCTCTGTGCAGCGGTTTAAAATGGGGGCAAAACCAGCGGGTGGGTACAACTCTTGAACCAGTGGGGTAACTTCAGGGGAGGAGAGAGGGGAAGGGTTTACAATGTGGGGTGCAATGGGGAATAAAGGGGAGGAGGAAGGGGTCACATTCACTAATGGGGTACCGAGGATTACAGAAGCTTCTGGAAAAGAGGCAGGGGTTACAAAGGACCAGCAGGTTGGGAGGGGAAGGGCTACATTGATTGAAGGTGAGCATCCAGGAAAACTGGGTGGGGTTTACAATGACAGACAGGGAAAATGGGGTGGGTTCACTTTGGGGAGCAATCCATTACAACTTGGGGGGAAGCAGAAGCATTCAATTAAAGGAACATAACACAACAGTAACTTTTCCTTTTCATGTTACATATTATGTTCNATAAAGGGGAGGAGGAAGGGGTCACATTCACTAATGGGGTACCGAGGATTACAGAAGCTTCTGGAAAAGAGGCAGGGGTTACAAAGGACCAGCAGGTTGGGAGGGGAACAAAGGTTGGGAGGGGAAGGGCTACATTGATTGAAGGCGAATATCCAGGAAAACTGGGTGGGGTTTACAATGACAGACAGGGAAAATGGGGTGGGTTCACTTTGGGGAGCAATCCATTACAACTTGGGGGGAAGCAGAAGCATTCAATTAAAGGAACATAACACAACAGTAACTTTTCCTTTTCATGTTACATATTATGTTCAGAAGCATGCTANTATTTTAAAAAAATGTTAACCACCACCAAAAAAAAAAAAAAAAAAAAAAAAAAAAGCCTTGACTCTCTTTGAGAGCTGCTCAGCAACAACAAAAATATCCTTGTATTATCAACACTGTTTTCAGCACAAATCCAAAACTTAGATGCATACTAGCTACAGCAAAGGAAATTACCCCAGCCAAACCCAGCTTAAACACAAACCAAGAAAAGAAATTATTACCAGGCTGGAGCACAGTAATAGACTAAGGTTGTCACATGGTTCATTTAATGTCTTATTTATGACTTATGGTTGTTTTCTTAACTTGTCTGCAATGTACAAGAAGAAATACAAGCCACAAAGGTGTTCTAGTATACATAGATATTTATTCTATTCTACTTATTTATTAATTCATTAATTTTATTCTGTCTGTTATTTACCATTATAGCAGACTTGAAAAGACTTTTAGTTTGAAAAGTTTCATGTTTCTGGAATTTAGTAGTATTTTTTTTCCTTTCTCCTTCTGTCATACCAAAATAATTAATTTTGGAAAATGTCTGATGAATGTTCTTCAAATAACATGCACATGAAATAACATTATGAAATTACAAGTTGAAAAGAATTTTACTGCTGGAATATTCCTTTATTTCTTAACTCTTGTGTCTAAGGGCAACAGTTTTCATGAAAACTAAACAAACTGAAAAGTTTCAGGTTGTTCCCACTGGATTTCAGTCTGCTTTATTTGGAAAAAAAATGAGGAGTGCCTTCTTTAATATTTACAAAAATATGATACACAAGGAAAACAGTTCACTCATTTTGTCCTAAAATGCCATGTAAGTAGATTTAGCCACATAAATTAATAATTCTTCATAGAGAAATATTTTTCCTAGATCCTCCTGAGCACATAAGCTTCCTCAAGATACCTACAGGAGAAGTTCATTTTTCTACCCATCCACAATTATTTACTTTCAAACTATTATTTCTTGAGGTAAATCTCTGTCCTTATGTATTATGGGCTCCCAGGAAAAGCAACTCACTGAGATGGCTATGAGAATAATTGGTTATTTTCTTATTTAATTAGATTTATAGATTAATTTATACTTTATTGTTACTCATATTTTAAAAGCACTTTTTAGTACCTTTTTAAAATTTTTTTTTTCTAGAAAAAAGATTGCAAAGATTGAATTAAAATCATGTTCATAAGGACTTTGAGGATGATTCACTATCCGAGTTAGAAAACAAGCAGTTACTGGAGATTAAAGTAGTCTGTCCCCTGAGCTTCAAATAGAAGAGTGTAGTAATGCCAAGACATCGGTCAAAAAATGTGATCACAAGATTAAAAAAAAGTAAGCCTGTACTGAGTAAGGGATTTAGGCCAAAGCATGGAATTAGACATGGAGATGTAGCTTCAAACAAGTTGCTATCTCTCAAGAGTATCTAAAAGGCTTAAATATAAGATAGTTCAAGGGCTATGTTTTATTGCCTCCTCAACTTGAACAGGATGGCAAATCATTAGCCTTCAAAGTGACTGATTTTTGGCCATATTGGCTAAAGTCAGGTGACTTTAAACATTACTGCTGATAAATCATAGAATATCCTGAGTTAGAAAGGACTCCCAAGGATCAAGTCCAACTGCTGGCCCTGCACAGAACAAACCCAAAAATCACTCAGGTGCCTGAGTGCATTGTCCAAGTTCTTCTTGAGCTCTGTCAGGCTGGTGCTGTGATCACTTCCCTGGGGAGCCTGTTACAGCGCCCAGCCATCCTCTGGGTAAAAAACCTTTTTCTAATATCCAACCTAAACCTCTCCTGACACAACCTCAGGCCATTCCCTCAGTCCTGTCACTGTCACCACAGAGAAGAGATCAGTGATTGCCTCCCCTCTTCCTCTCATGAAGAGGTTGTAGACTGCAATGAGGTCTCCCCTCAGTCTCCTCTTCTCCAGACTGAACAGAAGAAGTCACGCCTCATAACACTTCTCATCAAGGCTCTTCATCATCTTTATAGCCCTCCTTTGGATGCTCTCTAATAGCTTAATGTCCTTTTTATGTTGTGGTGGCCAAAACTCTACACGAGACTTGAGGTAAGGCCATGCCTCAAAAGGCTCAGAGTAGAGTGGGGCAATCACCTCCCTCAGCAGTTTGGTGATGCTGTGTCGGATGCTGTCCAGTACAGGGCTGGCTGCCTGGGGCTACTTGTTGCATTTCTGGCTGCTAGTCACTGCTGACTCATATTCAACTTTCTATCACCTAGGGCTCCCAGATCTCTTTCCTCAGTGCTTCTCTCCAGCCTGTTGTTTCCCAGTCTGAACATACATCCAGGATTGCTCCATCACAGAATCCAGCACTCGCCCTTGTTAAACTTCCTACACTTGGTAAAGATAAAGATCGCTTATTCACAAAATCTTTTAAATAACATTTGGAATTAGTATTGTTAAAATCCGTATTTTTGTCAGGCAAAAATATTTTTGTGGCTCACTGTATACATTCAGATTTGTCAGTTATTTGAGAAAAGTAATATGTTTCTATAAGGTTCAATAGGTAATTCAATCCACATAAAGCATATTATGTGGAATATAGCAGTATGACAGTATCAACTTTTATCTGTAACCTTACAAAATAGTACATTCAAAAAATGGTGAATTGTTATTATATCCTGTTGATTCCTGAAAGGAACCAGACCAATTAATGGCATTTCATTTTCAGTGTTAAGCAAATGCAATAATTCTACTTCAGACCCAGTGAGCAATTTGGTTTTCACCAATGGTGCTAAAAAAATCTAAGAATGATAAAGGGCAGTTTTCTAAAGAAAAAGAGGCCAAGTTCCCAAAGGAGAAAGAAAAAGAGATATTGAGAGAAAAAGGAGTAGAACTAGTAAACTAACAATGAGTACATTTACTTATTAATGATGCTGAGTGTAACCATAGGGTACTGAAGGAATAATAATGACTAAATATTTAGTTGCTACAGTTACTATCCTTGGTCTTTCCATGAACCTCCCAAAGTGACAGCAGTGAGCACGGCTGTGGATCAGGGCCAAGTTTGCACTTTTGCCCATGAACCATAATTAAAATAGATTTATGAATGAGGAAATGCCTGCCGAAAGAGATCAGTCTTGCAACATTTCCTAAAGGTCATTAGATTTTTTGAAGACTAAACCGCAGTTTAAATCTACCCACTTATTGTAGATTCTTCCCTTTACAACATATTTTTTACTGCAAAAAAGGCAGCTGAGTATGCATTCCAGTGAGATTCAGGGACACTATTACTCATACTCATACTTTGGCTTATAATAGCTTTGATTATATGGGCATCATTGTTTTCAGTGGCATAAAAGAGTCTAATCGCCTTGCTTGCAGAATGCAAACTGTGTCCTTTTATGAATCTGTGGAAACAAAAACTGTATATAGAAAGGATTATTATGAATTTTAGATTTACCCTAATGGGCTCTTTCTTGAATTTTTCTGAGAAGATATTTTTCTTGTAATTTCTACCTATCATTGGTTACATAATTTCAGCTGGATTTCATTGCCTCTTTCTGAATTACCATGAAAAACCATCCTATACTTTTAATGAAAGAGTGTATATTTTTCACCCCAAATACGCTTGTACATCATATGGCAAATTGAATTAATGAGATGAAATATTGAATTAATGAGATGAAAGAACAATTTTTTCACATCTTTCATCAATACTCCATGTTAATGTTCAAAACAGAAAAAAGAACAGTCAGGTGGAAACAGCAAATTACAGTCCAAGAGTAACACTGAGTACACAGATGAGGCTTGTTCACTTTTTATAATGACATCAGCTTCTAGCATTTCTTTCCAATTCTCTATTTGATTGGAAACAGACAATGAATTCTCACGCCTACTAATTTCTGATCTCTTCATGCAAAGAAATTTTACTTCCTTGTTAAAAAAAATTCTATCTTTGTACTTGTGCATGTTTTGTTTTTCAGCAAAAATATATCACCTCTCTGATTGCACAATTTCTTTGTTTTATGATTTGTTCTGTAATAAAGGAAATACCAGGAGAATACATATGTGAAATTTGAGTGCTTCATAAATGAATACTCTACAGAACCATATCTTGATTTTTCATGAATCTGCATAGTTCCATGGGCATTTATGACCAAATAAATACATTCTAGGAACTGGCTATTATGTACATTGATCATTCCCAAAGCTAATAATGATGAAGACAAAGTCATTTTAGATATCACAGCCTTAGTTTTTACTACAATATGTTTATTATGAAGGCATGTGGAAGGAAATTTTTCTTTCCTCTGTGCATTCACTGTTTCTGATGTTAATTTAAATTATACAAGTAACTAGCAGTGTCTCCAGTGCAATAGTCCCACATGGAGACTGGTTGTGAATAAGAAGTTCTCTTCAAATTCTTCACCGATGACTTCCACCACTGCAAACATTTTTATTGAGAGAATTGTCAGCTAGTTAGATTTTTGATTATTTTTCCCTGGCAGATCAGTGGAAGAAACAATAGCCTGAAGGAGAGTAAGATCTAAGAGTTACTGAATTACATTACTTATTGTGAATAGAGAGCTGTCTGGCAGATGCAATTTAATACAAGTACATAATATATTCTAAGCTAGATAAGATATCTGGAGTTCATTATAACAGTGCTGAACAGTCGTAAAGGCCAAACCAAGTCATGGTGAGCACACACTGGTGATAAGCATTAATAGTATTGTTATTGGATAAAATATTCTAGCATCACCAATGCCACTCTTCCCCCATAAAAACATAGAGTTTCAAGGCCATAGTCTAACACAATATCTCCGAGTGAATTTCAAAAGATAATTTGACATGATAATTTCCTTTTGATTTTATTGTTTAAAGTACATTATTTCAAAGTGAAAGAAAAAGAAAAAGTAAGTTGGGAATTTTAAAAATTTTGCGGGCCTGATACCTTGTTTCTAACTTGGAGAAGACAGAGTTCAAATAAGGAGCACAGTGAGGTAATAGAATGATACAGTGACTCAAGGGCTTCAGTTCTTTAGAACATTCTCCTTAAATGAAAGATTTCCTTGGAACATAAAAGATTAATTCAAGTTGCAGTGGTTGGTGCTACATCAGGATTGAGCATTTTCATGTTTTGCATACTTTTTTCAAATACATCTCTACTTGTTCATAAAGTTGAATGTGTGAACATATATATGCTTCTTATTACTTATCTTAGTTTCTGGTTTCCTTTTAACATCAGAAGATGCTGTCCAACTAACACAGGGACATGTACAGAAACCAAAAAGACTAGATATTCCTATTGATAATTTTCCTTAAAATGCTGCTTATTCCAAAAAACAATTATGATTGTATATGAACTGAATTCTATGTTCAGTTTACTGTTTATACTAGCACAGACATTCAGGTTCTTAGGCAAATTTTTTGTATGCAAATTTTCTTATGTGATGTTTCTGTCATTTCTGTTTCAGCTACAATACCCCTTCTGTAGTAATTTTAGTTTATCTAACCCAACAAGCGTGAAAAAAATTAGCAAAATAGAAGTAAATTTGGGCTTCCCTCCTGTTTCTGGGCAATCTTGGAAGTTCATATTCAGATTCGTTCTAATCTCATCAATTGCACTACAGGAGGAAATGGGAGTGGGCTATGCAGTCAGTTCAAACCACTGCGTTGTTGACACTCTTCTTACCTCACATATTTTCTCTGCTCCAGCATGGGTCTTTTCCACGGACTACAATTCTTAAGGAACAGACTTCTTCTGAAAAGATTTAGTGTTAATCCCCCATAGGACGCAGGTCCTGTCAGAATATCTTTTCCTACATAGCCTTCTCTCTACAGGCTGTATTTTCTCTCAAGAGGAAGCCCTAATTTGGGTTTTCCATGGGCTGTAATTTCTTTCAGGCATTGCCTCTGCTGCAGTACAGGGTCATCCACTGGATGCCGGGGGACCACCTGCTTCACCAGTATATTCTCTACAGACTGCAGAGAAGTGTCTGATGTTTGTAGCTTCTTCACTCATTCTCCCCATCCTTCCTTACTCACCTTGGTGTATTACAGGGCTCTTTCTCCCACATTTTGCTCACAGAAATACAGAATGGATCCAGTGGGCCATCTGGTCCAATCTCTGTATTCAAGCAGGATCATCCTACAGCACACTGCACAGCATCATGTCCAAATGATTCTCGAATTTCTTCGGTGAGGGATACTCCAGAACCTCTCTGGGCAATCTGTTCCAGTGCTTGGTCACCCACACAGTAAAAAAATTCTTCCTCAAATTCAGATGGAACTTCCCATGCATCAGTTTCTCCCCATTTTCTCTTTACCTATTGCTTGGCACCACCGAGAAGAGCCTGGATCCAGCCTTCATTCCATAAAAGATGACTCTAAGACTAAAGAGTGCTTGAGACCACTGAATGTCTGATGCCAGAGCCTGAAATATGATGCTGTCATTCAGGCATCTGCTCAAAGCCATTCAGGCAAGAAGTGAGATGACCAAATAAAAGCACCCAAGAGGTGCAAATCACCTGTGCATTTCTATTGTAGAGTATGAAATTTATCATGCCACATGGGAAATCTTAATAAGGCAAAGCATACCGTGTGTCTCCTGTTATCAAGCATACTGTGACTGACTGCTATCAAGGAATATGATTTATAGCTTTGTAGAGAATTTATGAAACTACCTGAACTCTCTGAACCAGTCCATTCTTATCTGAATATATTGAAGACTTGGTCTTGGGAAAGTAGCTGCCGTATGAGCTCAGGAAATTCACTAAGATGAGGATTAGCATTGATAAATGACTGTATAGGAGCATACAGAATTTACCAGGGTATGGAGAAGGCAAGGAGAAAAGCAAAAGTATAGCTGCTGATTCTTTGGGCATGTACTATAAGCACAGGGGACTGCAGTTCATTTCAGCAGCAGTGATTGCATTTAATATTCTTTTTCTGGCATAGAATAGAAACAGGTGTCTGCACTGACCACTCTGTACTTTTAGTCACAAGGTATTTGCTTGCCTTTGAAATACAGTGGATATATTAAGAATTTACTTTTGTGTCTGAGATAGTGCAGTGGTGCAATCTATCCAGATAAAGTCTCCTCTCTGAATCAGCCTTAGTTCATTTCCAGTGTTGCCAATAATGTTGGAGAAATACATAATTAAGAATCTAACTAATTGTGTCAAGTCCAGTACTTTTTTCCCTTGTTGCCCTTCTCAATAGGAGTGTAACAGTAGATGCCCAAGGAGAAAGAAAGAAACATAATTAAGAAAAATAGAAGCAGTAATATATGGTGGTTTGTTTTACTAAGATGCAAGACACATAAAAAGAATTAACTTATGAGTGGAAGAAATAGGCAGAAAAAGTGGATACAGCTGCCAAGGTATGCCCAGCATTTGTTTAAAGGATTTATAGATCTAAATCTTCCTGGCTACCCAAGCCACAGCTGTTGCTTAGATAGTTTTTCCATGTTATTTCTCTTTCTCTCTCCCTTCAAGTTTGATTATTGTTATGTACTTTCCATGACATATTACTTTTTAAAATAAAGCCCCCTTCTAGACACTGTATCTCTCCAACCAATTTTCCTTTTTATTCCTCCACCTGTCCCATGTAACAAATACATCCTAAAGGAGGTTGAAGATGTAGGTTTTTATTTGAACAAAAAATGCCAAGTATGACAACCAACCATCTAGTTCATTTCATTGCAGGTACTAGCATCCAGAAGACAGGAACAAAAAAAGAAGCATTTCCACAGTAAACTATGATCATGTTATACAGAAACAATGACATGCAGGAGTAATGATCAAAATTTGCATTGAACATCTGTTCAATGCATTCCTATTATTTTAATTCTTCTTGTCCAAAATATTGTACTAATCAGAATTTTCACTGGTTGAGAAATGCTCACAGAAAATAATGAGCTTGTTTTCAATAGCTGGTAAGTTCAACACAGAACAGAGCCTTGCCCCTGTGGCCTCTATGTAAATTCACAGCTAAGCTATTTATCTGGCTCAAAATTCAGCACTCACAGTACACTGTTCAGAAAGGACCTGATTATGGCAAAAGTTTTGATAGGAATACTCCAGCTGATTCCAACTGAAAAGTCATAAGCTACTTGCAGAACCTTTGAGGACTGCAAGGGAAAAATCCAATATGTGTTTACTCTCTGATTTTATACTTTCTACACAATTACTCACACCCAAAGTCTCCCATCAGTTTTTACATACGATGTAAGAGTGCCTTCCAGGTTACTGACAGCATTCCACCTGTCGTGTACCAAAGACTGAAAACTCTGGCCTTTTGATTTCCCTCCTGGACCTCCATGTGCAGCATGTGCACTGTTGACTCTGCTGGTGGATTTCCATGTCTGTCTTACAGAAGGTCCAACACAGAAAATTACAGGACCTGGTCCACGTAAAAAGTTCATTTGTTCACTCCCCTCTCCACCCTCCACAAGCAGCAGCATATGCAGCATGGCTTACTTTTTCTAAAAGCATATAGTAGACCAAGATGAGCAGGTTTCTCACTATAAGATGGCAGTCAAATTGTCAGGGTTCACATGAACCTGAAGACTGTTACCTAGGTCATGACTTTTATGAAGAGTGCCTGCCACAGGAAGACAGGAAAGTGACTTCTATGAAGTTCACATCCGCCTTCACTTATATTAACTTGGAAGGAAATGAAAGGCATGAAGCTGGGGATTTCCAGTCTTTTTTAACAAAGACTACATGCCTTTAATAATGTACTTAAAGAAAAAAAATTCCATTTTATTGACTATCTGGAAAAAAAATGCAGGATCTGAATTTAAAGTTTATCTGACAAGCAGTGAAGAACAAATCGCTCTGGTTTTGCTTTTATTGATGTCAAATCATTTTTTGAGCAGATTAGAGGATCAAATTCAGAACACAGCCTGTTTTTGTGCTCTTAATCTCTCTTTGGATACTTTGCTTAATGCTTTAGCCTGCATGTGTGTATAGTCTTACTAGACTCCAACAGATGGCCTGTATCAAAGTTTTTCTTGAAAGAACTGTAGCTAATGTGAGCTGGCCTCATTAATCAAATGTGGTCTGTATGGAAATAGTCTCTAGCTGCGAACTGAGTAATTTAAAAGGCCTGAGTTAGAAAGGACACAATTGGTATACACAAACACACAAATGTCCTTTTGTGTGTGTGTGTGTGTGTGTCTGTGTGTGTCTGCGTGTGTCTGTGTGTGTCTGTGAGGCAGAGAGTATTGTAAGAATGTATGTTTTGGGATTGTTCATAAGGTATGCTCTGTAGTCACAGTTCCTTTATAAAGACCTATAAAGTTCATTAACTTATATCAGTGAATGATTTTTGGCTTAGGTCTTTTAAAAACCATGTAGTTTTGTTTGATTTGGTTTCTCTTTTCAGAAATATTTCTGCTCTTAATGTGATACACTTTGGGAAGACTCTTAATTTTCAAAGTATAAAGGTTATAGATGAGAAAATGGCATTCTGCATTTCCCCCTAGAAGCAGTGATCTGTCAACTCCAGAGCATTGTATATTGATGTGGTAGCTTCTCTGCTTGGAACAGCATCCCACTGTCCTTGCACAAACTGGATAATACAGAGCAGGCCATCCTGGCCACACTGTTCACACGAGTGTTGGTCCAATTCTGAAAGCAATGTGAGAAAACCATAAGCTAGATGGACAGCCAGAAGGAGATGAGCATATATTAAAATCACAGTATGTTTTCTTGACAATGTCACTTCTAGCAGACTCACTAATGTCAAACAGCTGTATCAAAATCACTATGAGACCAGCAGAGAGATGCCCACCTGTATACATAGACTGAACAGGCAGCCTGGAAATGAGACTTCTTCTGTTTCAGATACTGTACTGGACTGTAAGAAGAGATCAAAAAGGTGAATTTAAACACACTTTGACTCTGGAGGTCATTCTTCATTCTGCATTCTCCTGTTAAAGTAATCTTGATGAAACTTTACTGCATTTAACATAACAATGTAGCACAGTGTAAACATAGTCCATGAATTTGACACTGCTGCCATTACATTGACAGTAGCTCGCTCCACAAATAACCCCAGTGAAATACAGTGAGCTGTTTCATCAGCTCTGATGTTATTGTTAATAATATACAGCAATGCCAAAACAGGGCACTTCTTTTAAGTTCTGCTTCTTTGCCTTTTCAGTTGTCAGTTATGAAGACACAATATCCCCATTGAGATCTGTTTGAAAAATTAACTCTATTCTTCTTAGAAAATTTACCTTATACTGAATTGCTGTGAAAATCATTAATGATAACATTTAATGGATGCTAGAAAGATTGCTTAAAGATCCTACAATTGTTGAGAGTCAAGTTAGACTGAGCTAATACTGAGAGATGAAGTTGCAAAGATAGTAAGGAAAGAAGGTTATAGCTAAGTTATGATACATTGAGGATGTTGGGAGAGAGGGTGGAGTATGGAGTAACAAATCTGAACCTGTTGCTCAAACATTGGGAAATGCATTTGAATACTGTCCAGTGACTTGGATTAATGCTGAGATACTGTATATGTCAATTAAATTAAATGAAATTAATATCAAGGTCTAGACTATTGGTGTTTGCACCTCAGGAATACATCTACCATTGAAAATATTAAAAAAAATACCATGAATATAAAAAACCCCAACAATCCCAAACCAATCATTTCTAAGGTAGCAAAAGTTAAAGAAGAGATAAATAACAGTATGTAAATATCCAACAAACTGACCACTCTAAATTGTTTGGAGGAAGATGTTAATCTGAACTATGTTAATTTTCATATGGCCAAATTCATGCTCATAGAACTTAAATGAAAAGAAAATAAAACAACAAAGCACCACCAAAAACCAAAATGAACAAACCTAACCAAACAAAAAGCCACTTATGCCACATTTCATTAGATGGAAAATAGTATTCTATAATGAATGACAATGCGAAGGAACACAGTATCACTGAGACAGTAGAAAGTGACCTTTTTAGATAGCATGGTGCTTTAAAGGGATATTGGTTGACTATTTAAGCATGGTGACTGAGTCATGTTAGAGAAGATGTTTCTGAGGAATTTATTATGTGGTCATTACTGAGGGCCTTTTGCCAGTGCCTCTGAAGTGTTCTAGTCACACTGCAGCACATTTTCAGTGTCCTGTAGCTGTAGGCATCACACTTTCAGGCTCCTATCTTACTGAGGAATTCCACCCTGACATCTGCTGGAAAAGTAGCACAGTGAGCTGTAGGCAATCCAGAATAATCCTGGAATACATAGAGAATAACTTCTTGAGCCAGGTAATAGACAGCCCTACAAGTGTGGATACAATAGTGGATGTGATGATCACCAATGTAAATGATCTAATCAGGGACATCAAGACTGAAGGCAGCCTGGGCTGCAGTGATCATGCATTGGTGGAATTCACAATCCTCAGGGATGTGGATCAGGTAAGGAATAAGGTTAGGCACCTGAACTGTAGGGAAGCAGACTCCCAGCTTTCCAAGGAGATAGTCAATAGGATCCCCTGGCAGACTGCCCTCAGGGACAAGGGAATGTAACAGAGCTGGCAGATCTTTGAGGAAATCTTCGATAGAGTGCAAGAGCTGGCAATCGCCAGGAGCAAGAAATCAGACAAGGGTGGCAAGACTGGCAATGGTTGAGTAGAGAAGTAAAGAGAAAGAAGATAGTGCACAGAGTAGAGACAAGGAGAGGTAGCCTGGGAAGAGTATAGAGATGAAGTTCAGTTGTGTAGAGACAGGTTGAGGAAGGAAAAGGGAAGATGGAACTGAACCTGGGAAGAGACATGAGAAAAACGGGGAAGGGTTCTACGGGTATGCTAACCAGAAAAGGAAGGTCAAAGAAATTTAGCCTCCCAACAAAGCTGGAAAACTGGTAACAAGTCTCAGTCTTCATTGGCAACATCTCTTCCCACATGTCTTGAATGAATGTGCAGCAGAATGAGCACTGAGGGAGCAACCTGCTTCCCGCTGTAAGTAAATATCTGGTTCATGACCACCTGAAGAACTTGAATGTGCATACGTCTATGGGATCCAAAGAAACGTATTGCAGAGTCTGGGGGCATATGTCTGATGTAGTTCCAAGCCACATTTCATCATATTTGAAAAGTCTTGGCAATCAGGTGAAGTCCCAGGTGACTGGAAAAATAATGATACAAAATAATGTTTCCAATGATTTTTAAAGATTCCACCATCTTTAAAAAGGATAGAAAGGAAGGTCCTGGGAACTACAGACCTGTCAGCCTCACCTCTGTGTCTGGGAAGGTAATGGAACAGGTCCTCCTAGAAGCTGTGATAAGGCATATGGGGGACAGGCAGGTGACATGAGACAGCCAGCATGGCTTCACCAATGGCAAGTCCTGCCTGACCAAGCCAGTGGCCTTATATTGTGGAGTGACTCCATCAGTGGACAAAGAAAGGGCGACAGATGTCATTTATCTGGACTTCTGTAAAGTCTTGGACACAGTACCCCCAACATCCTCATCTTTAAATTGGAGAGAGATGGATTTGATAAGTGGATGTTAGATAAGAAAGCAGTTGGATGGTTGCATCCAGAGGGGTAGTGGTCAATGGCTTGGAGTCCCGATGGACATCAGTGACAAGTGGTGTCCTTCAGGGGTCTGTATTTGGACCAGTGTTATTTGATTTCTTCATTAATGACATAGACTGAGGGATTGAGTTCAGTCTCAGCACATTTGCAGATGACACCAAGTTGAATAGTGCCCTTTGACATACCTGAAGGACAAGATGCCATCCAATATGACTGCTGTTTAAACTTATTGAGTCTTAATTTGTTCCTGTTGTGTTTAAACAGCACATTGTTGAAGCTCCTATTCCTGATAATAAATATCACCACTTGTCCTGATTTTTCCTGTCATTCCTCCTTGTTTTCCTGATTTCTCTCTTCGTGCTGTGAAATATGCAGGCTTTAATTTTTTGCCAAACTTATGGAAAAAAAAAGGAAACAAAAAAATTAAAAATAATTTCGGAATCACATTTTCTTATTTCAGAATCAGTGAAATTGAGTACAACACACATGACAGTGTGTAAGATTCTGGGATGCAGCTTCCTATTTGGCATGTTGACTCCTGATTCATCTATATCCTTTGTAATCTCATGTTTTATGATTTGCAGATCATCCTGTATATTTTCCTTTCCTTTTTCCCCCTTTTTTTTTCTTTTATGCTTGTGAAAGGTATGGGCTTGTTTGTTTGGTTTAGTTAATGGAGACAAGTACATTTTTTGACTCAGTCATGAAGCTGGCAAAGACTGAAATCTCAGAGATTTGGCTTCTTTGTGAGAGATTCTTTTTCCAGCAGCTCTACATCTAATTTTCTTTGTATACCATCATTTGAGATTCTCAAGGTAGTGCTTATTGGCAGTGACCTGCCAGACATCCCAGGTCATAAGGATGAGTGAATAAACTTAGCTGAATGCTGCTGAATATGTGATAATGCAATTAGTATTCTTGCCAACTGAATTGAAAATGAGATGTTGTGTCTTCAGGGACCTTTGTTCTCTTTTGTAAATGACTTTTTTTTTCCCCTCTATTTTCTTTTAAATACATCAGATATATATGAGCTAAGCAAAAATGTCCATTATAAATTAAAATAACTTTGCACTGTAGATTAGTTGGCCACTTCTGATTTGGCAGTTAAAATTCAATTTACCTCACTGCTTAAGAAACAACAGACAAAAATATGGTTTATTTGTTACTTTTTTATACAAATAAAATTATTACTGAGAAATAAATATGCAATTTTATATTCAGAGCAATATATGCGGGATGAAGTGAAATGCAGCACAGGTTACACTACATATTAACATTATCCCAAGGCAGATCAGATCAGTTAATTTCCAAGATTTGCTGATAACAGTAGGGTGTTTGGTAGAGTGGCAAAAAAATCAGATGATCCTAATCATCTTGATATTTAATTCTTAAATTGTGAATGTTAATCAGCTCTGTACAGATTGATTACATAGAGGTGCACAGGAAATAGTGCAAATAATTGTTTTTTACTATTTTTTACTAAATATTAGAGGGAGATTTTCCTCAAAAACGTACAAGAATGCTGATATTCTCTTTGGAAAACCTCACAAGGGATGTGTATGACTTACAGGCTGTATATCACTTCCACTGCAACTGTTATAGTCAATGACTTTAAACCCACAAAGAAGTGAATAAATCAGATATCTCTGCTCATTAGGATGGGTGAGCATGAAGCTGATACATAAAGTGAAGCTATTGGTAATGATGATTCCCTTCAGATGAAAAAATAGCACAGAGGGTTGTCTACTTCAGCCTTCTTGACAATACTGTGAAGTATTTTGTTCAGAATGAAGCAGGGAAGTAAAAGGATAAAAAAAGAGAGAAAAAAAAACAAAAAAAACAAACAACTTACAATACGGGAATACTCCCTGCCAGAGGTGCAGAATGCCAGAAAGACATCCAGCTAGAGTAGACCCTCAGTAAAATTACCCCACAAGATATGCAGCTCTTGGGAAGCTGGGTGATTTAAATTACCCTTTGGGCATACTATGGAGAATTAATGCAGTGTGTCAGTGACTAGCCCAGACAGCAGTACCTGTACTGACTGAAATACGTTTATTGTATTGTGCTATGGACACCCAGAATTAGAAGCAGAATAAGGAATAATATTATTTACATTGTAAAAGCTTCACAGTCCTGAAGAGTCCACACTAATGGGAAAGGGTGTTGTGTGACTCCGTGTTGACTCATATAAACTACGTCCTGCTGGTAATGGCAGATAAGGTTTTCAGAGTGATTCTGTAGCAATTCTGTGCATGGAAAATGAAAGGCAAGGCATGAGGAAATAATTTGAGAGTTCATTGTATGAACCAGAGAATCTTGGTTCAGAAGATGAGAAGCAGGACTGGATTTTCAAGAGCTAGCCAACATCATTTTTGTCTTACCTATTGGTCTTGCTATTTTTCTCCTGGTGACATAAATATGAACTTTTTGTCCCATCTCCAAACCTCAGGACTCTGTTACTCTGTGTCTGGCAGTGTTCTCTGGGACTGAGTGATACGTAAACTGGCTTTATCCCAGAAATGTTCTATTTCACTATGACATAAATGGGAAGAATCACTTCCACATGAGATGACAGTGTAATTGTGTGTCTTATACCAAAGTTTAGCCTTTTCCAAGCCCACCAGCATTTTGTGGCTATGTTTTCCAACCTGAGAATATAGTACTTATAGCTAGGAAATATTTCTGCCTTTCATTTATTTTGATAGATGTCACTCTTGAATTTGTCACCTAATGAGTGCTAAAAATCATAACATTTCTTTTTTTCCACTGTCAGGAGTAGAAAAAGATACACCCCACCTATTATCTTTCTTAAAAAAAAAAAAAAAAAGTGCTTTATTTTCTCTTCATTTTGAAAAATCACTCTGTCCCTTTGAAAATAAGGTGACATCAAACAAATGCAGGTATAGAGAAGCACAATGTAAAACCTGATGTGAAGGATTGTAGAATGACAAGGAGCTCTGCAGATCTCTATAGACTACATCCTACAGAATATAAAATGATATATAAAATAATCATCATATCCTCACCACTTTCAGGTTATCATTCTTGTCTCAGATGATTTTCTCTTGGTACCACAAAGAGAAATTTTAGTACTGAGCAACAGAATGGTTAGTATATTTGTGCCATATGTCCATAGTATGTATCAAGATACTTGTAAAGATTCTAGATGTTCATCTGTAAACAAAGGGGAGTAATGAGTCCAAACAGTTTCAAAATATTCTGTTTCTCAATTTTTAAATTTATTTTTATTTTTACATCCTTAAATGTAGTTTTCTCAGTGGATCTCCTCTTCTCTTCTCTTCTCTTCTCTTCTCTTCTCTTCTCTTCTCTTCTCTTCTCTTCTCTTCTCTTCTCTTCTCTTCTCTTCTCTTCTCTTCTCTTCTCTTCTTTCTTTTTTTATCCTTTTCATTTGCTATAGTGAAATAGACATAACCAGCTTTTTGAGATATATGTTCTGCTGATCAAATTTTGATTCTGAATAGCTCACAGATTTCCTGACAGGCATAAGTATTCAAGCTCAGTGGGTATTTCTGCTCTCTAGTATCTATAAATATACTGCAGATTTCTGATTGTTTTATGATGGAAGTTTATTTTATTTTATTTTTGCCTTCACAGTTGGCTTTGGATTTTTTTTCTGCTTTATAGACCCTTGTCTTTTTATTAGTTCTATGTTCCCTGTTGATTTTATGTTTTATATTCCTGCTGTCACTACCAGCATCTCACTGTAAACAAGAAAGTTGTATCTCAGTGGGTTATTTTCTGTTAATAACCTGTGATACAGTATATAAATAAACCAGAGAGGAGTTCACAGGTGCAATTTATTAGAGTTATTGCAATGTGACTTCAGTAATGGTCTCGAGTTCTTTAAAAACTTTGGTGTGTTTTGAGTTGAAGAAGACAGCTATATATTGCAGTTCATGAGAGAGAAATAAATAGCAGTGTAATGAAATATGTCCAAGTCCAACTCAATAATAATTGCAATTTCTCAGTGTCAATACTTGGAGACCTATATGTACCCCATGATAATTCAAATGAAAGTACACCGGTAAAGTAACACATTATTCAGGTTAGACTGAGAGAATGAAACCAAACAAAATGTCAAACCATACAAAATTTTCTGTCCTCCCTGTACTTATATCACTCTTAAATACACTGTTAACTTAATCCTAGTACTCCCCTGTTAAACTTCACAATATAGAATCGTATTTCATACATATGTTGTACCTATGGAGAAGAGCTGTGTAAAACAAGCAGAGCATAATTCAGAGGTTGTTTGAATACTATGCAAAATTGCAGTGAAGCTCCTAAATTACTCAAATTATTTTTTAGCACACTTTTTAAAAAATCTAAGGTGAAAGTCAAAATTTTATCAGTAATAATGACTCTTGTCAACAAAGAATAGAGCTGTCAGGTCTGAAATGCCTGTGAAGGCCACTGTGCTTTTCATCATTCACTACTGCTAATAAGAAATTAAATCAGAGAATCTAGTACTTGGTGTGAGTCAGATTAAAGGAAAAAGATAAAGTGCTCAGAGGAGCTAAAAAGCAGTGTTCACCCTACCCTTCCTCATCCTTATAAGCTGATATTTTGGCTCAAATAAAAGCTATTCAGAATGTTTTGGAATCACTTATCATTTTCAGAAGTCTGTCATAAAATCATACTTTAGAACTCTTTACACTCTATAATACTGTAAGTTATATATGTTCATCATAATACTTCATGCTATTTTCTAAGATTATTTTATAACCATTATCTTCTCTAGACACTGACATCACTCCAAACAGAGTACAGGTGGTACCTTTTGACCAGACACACAGCTAAAGGAGAAGCTTTCCATTTAAGGAGGACAGATAGTCTGTCTTGCACCTCAAATAATGCAGATTGCTGACATGGAAAATCAAGGTTATCGAAGGTGTTTGAATTGGAGCTACTTCATACCTGTGGAAGGTGGAGATACCAGAAACCTTATTTTGATGAAATATCAGGTTTCCCTGTCTTATCTACTCTACAATTTACAGAATCTATAATCATATATCTTTGGTGTCTCACAGAAGGGGGACAGCTGACCTAGAAAAATTAATTTATTTTTATCAATTATTGTTGTCAGCAGAGTTATTCTGCAGAAAGGACTTCTTACACTGGTTATCTTTGATTTTAAAGCCTCTTTGTTGACATTAATAATTTCCTTCTCAGAAATGAACTTCTCTCAATGACTACAGGCAAATATCTGTTAGGAGAGACTCAGCCCAGAACCATGGCAGTTTCAGGGTTTGTAAAGTCAGTAAAAGCCTTTGCTTATGGCTGTCACATGCATAACCAAATTTTGCCTTCCTATGTAGGAATGAGTCCTGTGGGATTTATGGACATTAAAGTTCAAGGTTTTCTTAACAGGCAGCAGCAGCTGAGGGAAGATAACACCATGAAGGCAATGCTTAGGTCCTGCCTTGTAAGTTGCTGGGAACACTACTGCTGATGTGAAAGGGAGCAAGACCAGGCTTGTTTCTCCTATGTAGGTGCAATCAGGATTCAGTGACAATCATGACATCTCCAGCAGACAGACTCTTTATGGGCCTCAGAGAGAACAGATCCTAGTCTTGTACAGTGAAATTTTCTGTGTTACAAAAAAGTGAAAACCACTTTTAACTCAAGTAACTAATGCATCGTCTGTATTACTACCATGGTAGTTCTGGGAAGACAATATAGGATCCTAACAGGTTTTTTTTTTATTATTAGTTTAATTGCAGCTCTTTCAAGATCACTTTTAAATACTATGGAAATAATTATGTATCATCCTTTCATAATACTCTGTGGGACTTGCAGGAGAAAATCAAACAAAATGTAAGAACATAGGCAAATGTAATTTAAAATCCCTCAAAAATCTAGGAATATTTTTCTCATTTTCCAGCTTTCCTTTTGTTAATATTTATATTACTCTTCTGTTTAGGGATATAATAATTCTCTTTTCCCATTATTTACACTGTGGATTTTTTTCTTTTGTATATCATATCAAGTGCACTGCATATGAACTGGAACTTATACCAGGACATGTGTTAGAAATATCTTTAATTTTGGTCATTTTTAAATACAAAGATGATCCAAAGGCAACAATTGACTGCTTTCCTAGAAAGTGGAATTTTGCTCTTTAGTACACAGATACGTTGTGATCATTTTTACATCTGTGATGTAAATTGCAGAGAAAGAGTTTGTTATTTTTTCTGGATAAACAGGCTAAAATTTTTCAGATCTTTGTTTCACATGCTTGAGTTTTCATTCAGGGTCCTCATACTTTGTGTATATGAAGTGCTATGAGGGTACATCTGAAATGTCTTTCTTTCATGAGAACTAAAAATTTGATTTACCTTTCCTAAAATTTTCAAGGAGTTTGCAGCTTGTCACATATGGCAGCATAATATAAATTTAAAAAAAAAAAATTGTCTACCTTTTTCTTTAAACTGTTATATAAGAAGGAACTGTCACAAGCTGCTACTTCAACTGAAGGACTTGATCAGTGAGAAGGGAAGATACATTTTTATTATTATTCACCTTTTATGCACAGATGACATCAAACCTATACGATAGCCAGTGCTGAAGCTTCTGGCATCTGTTCTTTCTGAAAGATGTTCTATCACTAGCAATACTCAAAGGTGTGTTAGTTCATCATCCCAAGGTGTTACCCACTTGTCCTGCTGTCCAACACCACTTGTGATGTCTGTAGTGTCTGCATGATCTGAATGCTAACTGAATAAATGCAAAGCATATGGGAAGGACAAGCATTTGTAAGTACTTTTAAAATCCTCCTAATTCCTTAGGACTACATCTTTCCATGTTATCAAGGCCTTCTGTGTTATTAGGAGAAAAACAACAGTGTGTGAATGACTTATGGATGTCAAGTTCTTCTAGTTGTTCTCTAATCCACTTTTCCTCTAACAAGTGAAAATCTTCCAACATTCTTTACCCTGGTGTCCTCTGTCAGAGACCCCGGGGGCTGGTCTTGTCATTGAAGAACAATGCAAAGAAGGCATTTGGTTGTTCTGCTTTCTCTGCATTCTCTGTTACCTCCATTTAGTCCTGGTCTCACATTATCCTTTGTTTTCCTTTTGTATTGAAGTATTTGGAGAAGCTCTTCTTGTTTTCCTTGACATTCTTGGCCAGATTTAATTCTAAATTTCCAAGAGAATTTTTTGTCAGCTTAGATACACAGCTAATCTGCATTTCCTCTGCATTTTCTCACCTGTATGCAGCTGATACAAGCACTTTTACTAAACCGAGGAAATTCTCTCACATACCTTAACTCAAAGGTATAGTTCAAGCATTTCAAAGGAAAAAATGAACTGTCAGGAAAGTTTATGATTCCACAAACCTGGCACTGGAAAGTACCCCTGCCCATGGCAGAGGGTTGGAGCTAGATGATCTTTAAGGACCCTAACTAATTCTATAAAATCAATTTCTGATCAGATGGTTCCATTTCTAATTCAGAGCAAATTTCTTTCTATGTCTCCTTATCATAGACATTGGAATATGTCATGTTGAATGTTAGTTTCATTCATTCTATTTTTAGGCAAAATGTTCTAACTGCTCAGTGCTTCAGCTTTGTGGAAATTGAAAGTAATGAAACTTTAGGCCCTTATTCCCTTATATCAGTGAAGATGTACAATAATATGTATATAAAATACTGAAATTAAGCAGTGTTCCTGACTACATGTGAAATTTCATAGAAGACTTAATGGAATTTAAGTGACAAGCTTCTAATCACTTCAGTTTTCTAGAAGTTTATTAGAGAAAGACAGAAATAACAATTAATTTACCTGATATGCCTTTATATTTGAAATTTCTGCATTTTCATTTTATTTTGAAACTCTACTTATCAGTAGATAAGGAAAATACATATATCTGTATACGTGTTATGTGGTTTACGAGTGGATATCAAAATAAACTTATAGCAGTAGTATGGAAAAAAGTGTATGTTTTGATACAAATTCAGATTTTCTTAATCTTTTGTAATAACTGGGGCTAGTGAATTTTTAAATCTGCGTGAAGTTAAATGAATTTTATGTATGTATTTCAGCTACCCATATTGCACTAACCCATTGGACTTAACACAAATGTATACCTAGAAATGGAAGGATTTCTTTTGCCAAAGATTTCTTAATGCTCCATGCTGTTGTCTGGTAATCAGAGACTGAAGCTTTGAAAGTATGAAGTCCTTATACAGGCTTGCTATCTATTTTTTTGGCTTTGTGTTTTTCAATTACTGAGTTACTATTCAGTTTTGATTCCATGTTAATTGCTTTGCTTTTAAAGTTCCAGGCAGTTACTGGATAATTTCCCATGCAAAGAGGTTAAAGCTGAATAATGTAGACAAACAGCAGAAGCTTTCTTTGATAATGCTGTTGAAGTTTGGCTTCCATGTCACGTACTGGTCATAAAATGTAAAATAGATGTCTCCCTCCAAAAGCTCTGCAGTGAGAGAATAGTCTTAAAAACAGGGGGAGGGGAGGTTTAGAAAATAATAAAAATAATAAAAAACCACCACAACATAAAAAGTACTATAGTATCTGAGAGATACTATAGTTCAAAGGTGCTAGGTCAATATGAGCTTGCACATTTAAAGGAATTTTTAATGTCAACAAATCAGTGAACATATTTTCTAAATCTATTCTGTGTATGAGAATCCACTCTTCCAGCCTGTTAATGCTGTATTTTAGCAATAGTTGTGGTATAAAATCAGACTTCAACAGGAATGCATCACTTAAAAGCAGTAAGACGCAATGGTGCTTTCTTTGTGATAAATTGACTCTAAAGAAAAAAATCTTGGTAACTTCCTATATTATTTAGAGGAGCAGTGGAAGAAAGGAAGAAACACTCAAAGAAACAGCATTCTTGTACGTTCTGTACTGATGCAGAGTTACTGTCAGTAACACTGAATACAATTACTACCAAGGAATGCTGTGGAAATGCTTTTAAAACTCACATTTATAAATCTTTGCTTCAAGTTAGGAGAAGGAGAGTAAAAGGAAGACAGACAATTTTAAGATAGCTGCTACTACTTATGGTGGTTTAATTGTACTGCTACTTTTTCTTGTGCAGTCATGTTCTGTCAATGCATTGCTTTTTACACAGCCACTGGATAAGCAGTAAATTTCATTATAATTATCCTGCTGTTAAAAAAAAATTGGACTGTAATTTTCAAAATAATGTGTTCTTCCGTCATATTAATAAAAATAAAAAAAATCTCTTTATTCTCAAGCATGTACTAAAAGGAGAGGTTGTAGGAAGTCTCTGGTTTTACACTTTGTCAACAGTGGTTCAATCTTCATCAAAATTTCACCCTGATTCTTGTCAACAACAGTGAACACTATGGAAACCTGCTGCATTAAGAACAAAACTGTGTGTAAGCTTCAGATTATTTATTTCCTGGATGTAGGCTAAGCAAGACAAACTGTTACTGTTCTGGAGTTTCCCTGGGGTTTGAGGATCAAGGATGATAATGGATAGAAAAACTCCAAAAGCAATGGTTGACATGACATTTCAAATGTCATTCTCATATTTTCTTCCCTTGTCGTAATGCAGTCCAAAAATTCATCCTTCAACTTCTTTTCTGGTATGAGGAGAAGATGGTATTTTTATTCTTTTGCTTGCAATACTCTCAAATTAATAAAAATACCAAACTACTATTTTAAAATCTTTGTTTGAAATACTTAAAACTAATTTTATATTGAATCCAGTGACTCACATAATTCTTACTTTCCAGAAAAGCAATACTTTTTAAATGATAATACATCAGAATTAACTCTCTGTGAAATAGAAAACCAGCAGAAACACTGATTACCATTCATTGTTTTTTTGTGACCTTATCATGTGTCAACATATTTAACATATTTCTTAAAACAACATTTTATTTAATCTATAATAATGCATGATATTCATTACTGTACATGCTAATATATATTTTAAAAAAAGGACTTTTTATTGTATGTCTTGTAATTGAGGCTGGAAAATATGACCTTTAATATTTGGAAAAACAGAAAAATATTGCTTGTGAATACTATAATGTTTTTGAAGCTCCTATTAGGAAGATTACCTGGTGCATGCTTTTGAACATTTGATGTTGGCAATACTGAAGTTATAGAGTTCAACAGTCCCATTTTTTTAAAGGGCGATGAACCATTTGGCAAAACATTTTTTTAAATTCATCCATGCAAAGGGGCTGTAGGGTATGTCTACCCCAGTGATTCAGTGTAAACTTTGCTTTGTAACTGATCTCAGCAGTACTGGAGACAGAGAAAAAAATAGGCATGGGGATAAGTATTGGATAGAATTTCCATATGCCTCTCAACCTTTTAATCTTTCTACCAGCAAGAAGGGAGTATTCAGGTCAAGGAGAGAAGTATTCAAGGATCCCCAAAACTTCCATCTTCAAAAAGCACCTCTTTCATATTTTTTGCCTCGGTAGGATAAATTCTTTCTTCTTTTTGCCTTCCAAAGAATCTAGCCTGATTCTTCTGCCAGGTGCTAAAGGGAATATAGGTTTTCAAAGGAAATGGAAGTACTTAAGAATTTTAATGAAGTAAAAATAATATTTTAGAACTGCAGTACCAGCTGGATTGCAAATAAAAAATCTAACTTTAAGAAAATGCTTCTTTTATAATAAGATTTGGGTCAGTTGTTCATCTTTTAAGATGTGTGGGGGAAAAAAAAATGAGATAAATTAGTTGTTTTTCTTTTTTACCAGCTGTAACAGCAGGTAGCAATCTCACTTTACCTTGAATGTGTCATTCATTGCAAGCTACTTGCTTTCAGTCATGGGAATTTATAATGGTGGAAAATCACCAGGGAACACCACTACTCATCTCTGAAATAACACACCATAGAGCATTGAAATTAATACCCATTTAAAATGTATTTAAATCATATGTTTTTCTTGCAGCTGGTTTCCGTACCAGTAGCTGAAGGTAGCCAAACATAACGTCCCTCTAACCCTGGCTAGGAAATTTATGACAGAGGATCTTTAACTCTTAAAGCAAATGACCCACAATGTTATACTACTTTTATATTTTCAGCTGTCCTGCATCATATTCTTGCCCATCATTTAAACCATGTCATTTTCTGCCACTACCCCAGATGGCATCTCTAATAACACTGTGTATGAACAATTATTTCCACTAAAGTGGCATGGCTACTTCAATGACAGCTTTAGGAATTGCACAAGAGTAGAGGATTGACTTCTGTGCTTTATGACTGCAAATAGAATTTATGTAGCAAGCTCAAGAATTTAAAAGAAAATGAAATATAAAACTCCCCACAATTTCTTAGTGATGTCATTGGCTTTATTAGTTGTTGACAATGAGACAATGCATTAAGGTAAGATGTCAACAGCAGTGAGATAGAAAATTAAGAGGATTGACATCTGTTAAAATCTTTCCAATGATACACCTTTTAATGATGACAACACAGATTAGTCAGGCTCTAAAATGTTTAGGTATCATGGCTTCTCAAAAGCCACAATTTCCTCCCAGCACACTCCTGACACTCATAATCCTCTGTTAATTTATTCTATTGGATTATTTCAGAATTTTGATCATTTGGCCAGTAGAATGTTTTACAAACACTACTGGATTAAAGTCTAATCTGCTGGCACTCATGTAAATCCATCACAATTCTTTAGTTTCTTCAGGACTAGTATCAGAACATTATTGTAAAACTACTTTTAAAGTCTTTCATTGCATTTCAAATGACAAAATATGATCTGCAGTATCCTTGAATAAATTTTGAGTTTCTGTGTAAACCTTAAGAGATACATCATTTATATACATATATATTTATATATTTATATATTTATGAGTGAGTGTGAGGATCTGTGTATATGTGCATATATATAAGTACAGGCACATATGTTGTTTTAATTTTAAGAAAATTTTGAGGATTCTAAAATCAAAAATCCCAGCAAGCTGTAGTATAAGTATTACTTTAATGAGCCATATTCTGGTAATTTTTCTCATGAGACCTAAGACAACTACTCTCAGGGAAGTGATCTGATGAAATTTAAGTCAGTATCACAGTCAGCCACAAGAAGACTGCCACAATTTTAGTTCTGTCAACTATTATCTGTTGCACTGTTATCAAAATCAATATAATTTTCTAGTTTGCAAATTATTTTAACATGTGCCTCAAAATGTGTAAATTTCCTAAGCAAATTATGGTTATGTCTGTCTGGGGTGGAGTTAATTTTCTTCACACAGCTTGTATGGTAATGGCTTTTTAGATTTGTGCCTAAAGCAGTGCTGGTAACACACCAATATTTCAGCTGTTGCTGAACAGCACTTGCACAACATCAAGGCCTTTTCTCACTCTGCTGCACTTCCCCTGTGAATAGAGGGATATGCAAGATTTTGTGAGAGTACACAACCAGGAAGATAACCCAAACAAACTAGATATTTCATGCCATATAATGTCATCCTTGGCAATAAAAAGGAAAAAGAGGAGGTTTTACGATGGTTTGCCATCTTTTGCTTGGGAGAGAATTAGTCTACTCTTGGAAGGTGGTGAGTGACTGCCTTTATATCACTTGTTATTTTATTTCTTCCTTCTTCCACTTCTTTTTTTTTATTTCTTTAATTTTTATCTGGAATCATAAGATTTTTTGCTTTTCCTCTTCTATTTCTCTTCTGCGGTCCCACAGGGGGCAGGGTAGTGGGTGAGCAGCTGAATGCTGCTTAGCTGCCTCAAGGGCTAAACCTACAACTGGTTAGTTACTAATCATTTTTTTTTATTTTGGTAATGGATATCTTCTATACTAGAAAAAAGTCTCTCATGCTTTTTTAATTATATTAAATGCAATATGATTTTTTTTTTTTAAATTCTTAGCATTAAAAACTCTACAAATGTTCCAAGTCCAGGACAGCTTTTTTTTCTAGTCCACATTGTGTTCAACTCATCACTAGGTGTGTCTACAGTGAAAAAACTGGCCACCTCTTAGGAATAGAGCTAGGAGCTTCCAAAACCAAAAGATTATCCAAAACAATCCAAATTTCACTTCTCTACCTTTCACTAGAGAATAATCATGGTACAAAGTGGTTAAGGTTTATGGTACCAGAGCTGGCATGAGTTTTCCCAGCAATTTCACATTCAGCAGCAGCAAAGGTTTTTTATGGATGTATGTGGAGCAAAAAAACTGGGAAGAGGTACAGAAATTGTGTGGAAATGGACTGGAAAAAAAGCAGTGAAAATTTGAGACAAGGAAAGGATGGATTTAAGAGAAAGAAGAGTCCAAAGGATTTCAGGACACCGAGTAAACACTCAGAGAACGACAATGGTTTTCTTTAACATGTCTCATGTTCATATTTGAGTCCATTTTATCTTGCTCCCTATCACATCATGTAAGCTGCCATTGCCCCACCAATTTAACAGTAAATACCACTCACAGAAGGAAGTAGATTTTCAGTTGTTGTTGACCTCTGCTGAGGTCAATATATTCACTGAAGGCAGTGAATGTAGAGTTAATCCTTTAAAAAAACACCGATGTAGAGTTACAAATTTTCTGATGAAAATCAAAGCAAAATACAAATATTTCAAACCAGCTTTCTCATTTGAACAGCAAGTTCAGATTTAGATTAACTGCAAGTATTTTTTTCAAAATCACTTATGTTTCAGGACCCCTTTCTTTTCTATTTGTAGAGGTGTTTGAATTTATTAGTAATACAGTAGAGATTCTTCAGTTTAAACAAAGTAACTGCTGAACAAACACATGGGGCAGTCACCAGCTTCAAGGCTCACACCAGCTTTCCCACCTTCACATCATTGCAATCAGATGTTGATGTATGGGCTCCTAAATCTTTGAAATACAGAACCTATATTCATGAGCTATGAAGGTCTGAGTCTGTACATGGAAATAATTCAAGTATTTTGGAGAATATTTCACAGTAAAATCAACGTATAAATCACATTATTTTCATTGACTTTGGGCTTATATTTTTTACCTTAATATACAATATTTCAGAACTGGAGGTTTATAACTGCAGGTCATTTGAAAGTCTTATCAAACACTAATTTAATTTTAATGATGCAAACCATTTAAATATTCACACACACCTATGAATTCATGCTAAATACAGGTTTTCTTTACAGATCTAAATATACAAATGTAAATCTTGAATATTTGTCCGAGCTACTTTCTTATGTGTGGTATTTCCAATGTCAGTAAAACAGAAATCTTTCCTTAAAAAAGCAACAATTTTTTTTCCATAACAAAAGGGAAACTGCATTTATTTTGAATATTAAACATTGTTTCATTATGTTTAAACAAGTAGATAATTATGCAAAATTTCCATACTAATTTATAATTACATGTATATATAAATTACTGTCAACATCAAGTGAAGTGAAATATATACTTCAACGTAAATAATGGGATAAAGTGGTACATTAATTAAATGTATGATTGCAGTCAACAGTCTCCTATCTTAGAGAAGAAAGACAAGAAATACAGATTGGTATCACCATTCTGTATCACTGCACTTTCTGCTATTCTCCTTTGCTGTCCTTAGTAATTTTCAATGACTTGGCTATTAGTCCTTCTTTTTGTACACTTTTTTTTCCCCCTCTTCTCCCTGGCATTGTTGTTGCAAGAACCAAACCCCCTCACAATTTATTTTCCCTTTGTATTACCATTAAGTCCAGCCTGGCCAGTATGGAAGAATGTTTATAGCTTTTGCGTAAAAGAAACAAAACTCTATGCCATTCTGATTACTCTGGCTAATCTTCAGAACACCTTGCAAATTTGACTCTTTTTCCATTACTAGACATCTCAGCTTGAGGTTTTGTCTTAGATCTGGATCTTAATTAACTCACAGTAACAGCAAACACTGTAAAGTTCCTCTTGACATTATTTTCCTCTTTTTTGTTTTTTTCAGATCCATTCTTTGTATGATAAATGTACTTAAGACGATAATGCTGCAAACAGTGGGGTAGGGTCAAGACTGTAATGCATAGAAATTTGCCTAATAGAGATGTGCAAAAGCTTTGAAACTTGTTTCCTGATTGTTTCTGTGAAATAGTGAGCCAGCTTTGAATAATTTCATCATGTGGTAAAATTTCATTGTCATGAAATACTTTCAATTGATTTCCTTATAAAAGATGAAGCAAAGTTTGATCAAGCCTTGGAGGGTTCAGTTCATAATTCTGACTTGCTTTTCCTGTCCTTCCTCTTTCTCCATGCTTATGTCTTTTGTGTAGCCCACATTCACCCCCATGTCCCTGCCTTCCTATTATTCCTTACTGCAGCAAATACATGAAAGACTTAAAATGCAATGTCCTAATGACAGGAGAATGACGTGCTGCAATGTTTGCTTTGCCTTTCCTGCTCCAAACTCTGCAGCAGCAGAAAGGCATCCAGGGGTTTGGTTTAGATTTTTCTGTTCATTCATAGTTTGTTAGACCGGTGATCTTGTTTGAGAAGACAGAGTCCAAAGCTTTTCTTTATTTGCCATTTTTAGAAAGTGATTTTTCATAAAGACATCTAGACTGTTTTATTTTACAACTCTAACCATGCAAAGCATATATTAATTTCAAACATTTTCTAGATCCTTGTTCAATAGCATAAGTCTGTATCTGACTGTTTTTGTCTAAAGAAGCTAGGCCATACAAACAATTAGATTTTGAAAAGTAAGGAACTTGGGCCTTTCATAAATAAGACCTTTACAAACTCTATAAGCCCTAGATTTTAGAAGATTCCTTAGGATTTATAGTTTCACAGGGAATTGTGAAGAGAAAACGATGGAAGTCTGGATAATTTTGAAAGTCCAATAGATCAGCAATAGAGAGCTGAGGAGTGTTCCAGTTTCTTACAAACTTTTTAAAGCACAGAGGAGTTTTGTGAGAGAAACACCTACTGTTAAAAGGTTTTAAAACATAGGTGAAAAAAACCTGAAGGGAGTCCTCATTCCAGGTCTTTCTGAGACAAGCAATCTTAAATCCTTTTTTGATATCAAGTTGTGAGTGATTATGATTCAGTTGATGGCTGACTTTATGTTGATAAAAAAGATCTTTCCTGTCTAGATTGTCCAAACAGAATGAGAAATCATCAGCAACTGAGAAAACACAAGTCATGCAGAATGCCTCAATGTTATAGGAAGGAATATAGTCAGCCTAAAGAGTAGACACATTAAAAAAAAAAAAAAGGAACTGTACCATTTGGGTAACAAAGGACAACAATTTTGAGAGGAGGAAATAACCAATTAGTGGCACATCCTCATTTTTACGATACCACCGGGGCTGGCATTCAATGAACATTTAAATGTCCTGATAATTCCAAAAATAAATACTCTGTGTGAAGGTTTCTATTACGCTGACATACAAAGGCATTTATACCATTTAGTATAAGTCAAAGCATTTTGGGAATGCTGTATAAATTACATATCTGGATGGAGTGCCTTTGGCAGTCATACAAAGCTGCTAATATTGTGTATGCTTTGAAATATGTCTTACTCAAGCATGACCATTGGCCTTTGGCCACTTAATGTATTACATTAGTTTCATATCTCCTCTCAATAACAGGATCTCCAGTTATGCAGCATCTTCCAGTAATGAAATTTACCATCTATTTTAGTCTGTATCTAAATTATGCTTCTGAACATTTTACCTGTATGAATTTGATCTGGAGATGTACAGATGCACCACATCTATAAATAGCTCAAATATATCTAAATGCAATGGAACAAAAGACTGAATGTGTTTGAATATTGCAATTCTAAAAGAACAGCTGGTGAAACTCAGAGTTTTTGGGACTCAGTCCAAAGCCTACAGAGCCTAGTGGAGAGACTGAAGTGTCTCAAAGATCTAATTTCATTGCCCTGATTTATACCATAATTGTATAGGCTGGCTTATGATTTACTCAGAATTCATTAGAGGTTGATTTGAAATCTGGCCTCCACTTGCACGACCCCTTTTCAGGAAGCTTGACCAGAGGTTTGAGCTCAGCAGGATATCTGGCTCTGTGTTGCTGTACATTCTTGTTTGGGTCTGTATGGGTCTACACAGCAATCAGGGACAGAGCACAACTATCAGAGGCAGCCAGCAGATGTAGCAGTTTGCAAAGCAGTTTCTGGGTGCTACTTCTTTTATGTGCTCTTGAGTTTCTGTGCTCTTTGTCAGAAGCCTGGGAACTTCTGAGAACCTTCAGAAGAACATGAGGTTGCCTGCTGCTGCCAGGTAGGACTAAGGATCAGATATGGCTTCCTCTAGCAGATTCTGACAAACTCTGTCAACTGTCCTTTATCAGATACACCATATTTTTTCTGTCATTGACTCTCAAAGTAGGTAAAAATAATATCTACTTGGGTAATGTTTGCTGGTACTTGATTGAAGCACTACCTTGAAAAAAAGGAAAAGGATGTTATTATAAAAATAATAAAATTCAATGACACAGTGAATTTTAGCTGGACTGTAAATGAAAAATCAGAAAGGAGAGTGCTCTTCCCCCTACACTGGAGTATGCACATTACTTTGTTTAACCCACAACATTTAACTGTAACAATTTAATGTCTACAGATAAAATTATTTTACCAACTGGATGTGAACAAGTGTCTCAAGTATTCTGAAAAGGGGTTATCTGTTCTACCCATTTAATGAGTTTTTTAAAAACTAGTATTTTATATCCTATAATAAGCTTACTATCTTGTTTTTGTTTCACGCATTCATCTTCTCTTTACTCAGGATATTTTTATACATAAGGGAACTTTCATTTCATGTTCTAAAAAGACTTTAAAGATTACTTGTCAGTGAAGTCCTGGTTCGTAGAAGAACAGTAACTTTTTTTCTGCTGGTTCATATAAGAACAGTAACTTTTTGTCTGCTAGGTCAAATGTTTTAACATGCAGGTAGTAATTATCTATGTAACAGATAACTTTATTTGTATGAAGACTTGTTCTCTCTACCATAAAAAATGGTCAAAGCAATCCTCAACATACCAGAAATCTCATTTCCACAGCTTTAGAAGTAAATGTTTGAAGAACACAATTAAAAAAAAATTGATGTGCTTCATTCTACTGGAGGATGTAGATGTAGATGGAAACTCCAGGTACAGCATCATCATCTTCATCTTAAAGAATGAAAGAGGAAACAGTAAGCCTTAGCTGTAGCTGGAATTCTTAATCCTTTCCTGTTTGTTGCTGAAATGAAGACCCTCTAGAGAGAATCATGACATGGGAAGATATGGCTGAGGAGATACACAACTCCAGTGTTTTTGAAAAGTGATGTATAGAAGGGCCCAATATGAGGCATGATTATCAAAAATCCACAGTGAGGATACATAACGACAGAGAACCATTCAGAAAAATATAGGTACAGCTGTTTAAAAATTGGCATTTCCCATCCTCAACATACCAGCAGATGTCAAATTTCGTTAGGCAGCAGTTCGAAAGCCGTAAACAATCAGAGGTTGAAATATCAAGAGTTTACATTATTATCTGTCTTGCATGCTTTGACTGCCAAGCATTTCCAATGCAAACTATCTCAAGTAGCTGAGTGAGATAACCTTCACTGTATTTTCCTGAGAATTATGGAAAGTGACACTAAAGAAGAGTTTTAAAAATAATTTCAAATTTTTAGAGTGATTTAGAACCTGAGCCTCCCTGAAGAGGTTTCCTTCTCTTGGAAGTAAACCTTGCTCAAGGTGAAGCTCTGTGCATCACCTGGGTCAGGGTAAAGATTTGGACTTCACTCTTTTATCTGAGATCCAAAATCAAACAATCTCACCTCTGAAATTTGAACAAGATAACCAACACCACCTTTTTTTTTGTCCAGTCAAGTTTGGGACTTTTTAATAAATTCAAGAGGTTTCTCATTCGACACCTTATGTTATTTTCTTTTAGTCAGTAACTGTAAACCTGCTGGCTTTTGAGCTGATGTCATATACTTTTTATGATTCTATCTTGCATGCAATAAAAACTGAAGTTATATAGTCAGTTTAGTAAAGTTGAAATTTATAGGTAAAAAACAACCAACACCAACTATAAACTACCTTTGCCAAAGAAGCAACATTGTCTAAATATATATGTATGTCTATAGATAGATAGATAGATAGATAGATGACTATATATATATATGTCTGTATATATATATCTCAGAGAAAATATTTTAAAATGTTTCTCTTTTTATTACCGACATGCACTTGCAGCATACATAAAACAATATTTCCATTTTTCTCATTTTCAACATTTCCTTTATTTTCGTAATCCTTGAAATAATTTATCTTTCTCTGATATCTGTTGTAAAATTTGTACCACTTCATTAAACTTATCCAACAACAGTGATAGAAATTTTTAGAGTTATAATGCTGCTTTGTCTTTGTGAACAGAAGCAGTTTCCATTCAAAATAAATAATTAATTTAGTGTGGTGATTTAGTTTTCTTGCATTTCTTGCCCGACACTTGCTCAAATTCCTTCTTTCCTTGAGAAATTGTTATCAATATAAAGATCCTAACCTGAAAACAGAAAGGAATGAATGCTCACCACAATGTTCCTTACTTAGAGATGTTTCCCAAGTAACCTAAGAGTAACTTAAGGAGATTTATTTTAATTTTTTTTTTTTTTTTTTTTTGAGGGATAAGCTGGAGACCATGTTATGATAATTTATTTGGCAACTGTTCTCAGAACTTTCATATGAGATGTTCAAGTTCCATATACACAAAAATTAGTGAAGTACCTCAAGGTCATTGCAGTAGTGTACAGATTTTATGGAGTGATAAACCTAGAAGAATAAAACTTCTCATTTCCAAATCTCATACCTTGGCTTTATGAAACTCAGATTATATAAGAGATAAAACTTTTAGGTACCATGAGGATGAAGAGTAGTTGATTCCAGCTGCTGAGGAATGTTGTTTTGAACTTCTAAAAAATGCTTACAAATTTCTCTTTGAACATGGACCCTGCTCTATCCATTAAATTACTGTAGCTTCTGCAGTTTTCAGCATAACTTTGTCAAGGTAATTCTTGTTTGACTTTTTTAATCTGTTCAGTTGCTTCTTGGTTGTGCCTTTTGCATCTCTTTATTACTTTGTTTATGTTTTCACTTGAACAACAACTTTATAGTTTACTTTCTCTGCCTTTTACCTGAATTGAATCTGCGATAGCAGCAAAGCTAAATTATTTGTGTCCTTATCAAGAATATGAAGATAAGAGAATAAGAATAGGAAAAAAAAAATAGATAATATAATAAAATAGAACAAAAACTTGATAAAATAGAAGATCATGAGTTTGGAAATACTAGTGCTTTTTCTCCTTACTCTCTACAAAAACATCCAAGGAACTAGTATTTTCTAGAATTTGTGGAAATTAGCATACTTGATTTCCAGCATACTGGTTAAATATTTTTTTTTTACAGTGGAGGCATGAAAAAATATAGATGAGAAATTGCCTAATTGGAGTGTGGAGGGGAAAGGTCTGTTAATAAGCCTGGTAAGGGTATGCATCGTTTATGAGTGTGTCCTAAAAAAAGTATGGCACTAAAGATACTAGGGGTGGTGACAGTTTGAGAAGTGTCAGATGATAAAGTAGAGGGAAAAAAAGCAAATCTAATTGCAGCTAGCAAATCTAACATGGCTATACCGTCTTTTTCAAGAGTTCATTGAGGCTACAAACTACTATTTGCAAACTCTTAATGTATTTAATGTACCATAGACTTTAATGGGCATGTTAAAACTAATGTGAATGTAAAACCTGAATTTTCTTCCCTAAATGGACATTTTCTTCAGAGCAGCAGCTAAGGGAGTGTAAGGATAGGAGAGATGGATAAAAAAGACATCTGCAGAATCACTAAAATTAATTTCTGTGCATTGCAGTCTCTTGGTAATTCAATAAAAATCTGTTTTTCACTGTGCTTCATTTAAAATAAGCAAACTGAAAATGTCATATATTGAATGAGCTACATTGCTCGGACTGGTTAAATAAAAAAATTATGGGTGATAAAAAAGTGAAGGTGTCTTTCTGACAGGCAACTGCGTGTTGGAAACCATATGAGATTACCTAACTTAGGTACTATCCTTTGACCTGGTTTGCTAATGATAATTCTAATTATTTTTTTCACATCCAAGCAGGGAATATCCATTCCAGGCTAATTTTCCTTCTTTGAGTTGCAAACCCCTAGAGTATTCTAGCTTTAACACAGACTTAATTCATTCCAAAGTGCATACTTTATTTGGATATTGTGTATTTAATCAACTTCTGCAGCAGCCTGTATTTGAACAGATTGCGGGGGCGGGGGGGGGGAAGCAAACTTCCTTCTGATTTTTTAAGTCTCTGAAATGGTTTTTGTTCAGTGTCTGACCTATAGAACATATCAAAACTGAATAATTTATGTAACAAAACAAAGACAACAAGGTCAGAAGAGATGTATGGTTTTTACAATAGAGAACATTCAGGGACATGATAGTATGTGAGACGTTCCTGAATGTTAAGGAGGATTTTTTTTTTTCCTTATTTTTCTTTGCAAGTAAATGAGCTCAAAGATGTGAAAAAATACATTCAATTCCAGAAAAAAATTAAACTTTTAGTACACAGTAGGTAGGAATTAACTGCTTTCTTTGCTCCTTGGGATTTTCTATGGACCTCAGGGAAGGAATGTTCTATGAGGTTGCCTTAGCAACACTGTGCTTTAATAATTGCATTAGTCTGAAACTGAAAAGCCCTCAAAATACTATAGTGTCCACAAAAAGACCCAAATTTATTACCTGTAGAGAGGTTTCTTTTCCCTAGATCTTGAGTCTTATCCTTCTCAGACAAGATTTGGGTAGGTGCCTATTACTGTTACAGAAGTTCCCTATCTGGAGAGGTGGGCAACATTCCATATTAATTAACATTCCATATTAATACATCCTTTATCTGAGCTCATTCTCAAGAAGATGTGTCACAGAGCACAGGGACCAAGCTCTGGTTCTTCAGTCCTACCTCCAAACCTACCACAGCAAAAGTGTGACCGTACAGAATGGCAGAAATGGCTTTCTCTTTGCATGTGGAAGAAGATAGAAATCTGAAGGGAAAAAAAATTCAACTTGTACAGAGGAAAGAGACATTGCAATCTTCTTTAGACTGTGATATTTAAAATGTTCCCTTGACATAGCATTCTGAGGCAACTCAGAAATAATGTCATGGTGACCAGCAGTTGATGATGCAGACATGATACCAGACTGCCGTCACTTCAGGGTCAGTCATCCTGGGCTCATAGGTCAATCCTGTTTTCACATAAATTAGTGTTAGATATTAGCTTTTAATATTTCACTCTAAAATCATATGCATATATGTACATGATTATCATTTTCAGTTAAAAATGTAGTTCATATATGTGTCTGTAAGTGTGTCTTAACTGCAAAATTAAGATACAATAAGAAATGCTTGCTTATAGAATTGGTTTTTGTTAGTTAAACCATGCTGTCAACACCAAAAGCTTGCATTTCTTCCTTTCATTCTGTCTTTTAGAATCTTTTAGTGAAAAAGGAGCACAGCATTTGATTCCTCACAAGTTTGCTCCCTTCCATTTTGCAAAAATTGAATTTTCCGTCCTCTTCTCTGTGAGGCATGGACTACAGGCAATGGAATATTTCCTCCCCTGCTTTGTAAAAGCATAAACAATGATATCAGCAATGATGAAAATGAACCTCTGGAAACAGGACTTGTTAGATTACCATTCACCATCAGCTAAAAATCTATATTTCTCAGCATAAAAAATATTATTGCCATGCTATATGTTAATGCAAGAATAGTTTAAAGTTTATTGAGGGTTAAGGTTTTGGTGATATAATACAAGTTTTCATGACATACAGATTGTACTGGTTGAAATTCTTTTTCAGGTGCTAGAGTCAGAGGCTAGAACATTTGATACCTAAGTTTTCTAGCCTTTTTGATTTGTTAAGAAGATAAATGTTATGACAGCTCAGGAAGTTGTGTGAATATTAATATTCAAGCAAGAAGCATCACTTTGAAATAAAACCTTGGTTAAATTCTGCACATGTGTTTGTGAATATGCACTTGAATTTCCAATCCTAAAAACTACCACTCAATTTTATTTTTTCTACTGACCAATAAATATGTTTGTTCTTAGTTATTTTCCAGAAATAGCTGCCACAGGTATTTCAGTATTTTACCTGCAGATAAAGTATATAAATTGTACATATGTATATAGGTTAGTGTTTTTAGATCAGAATCAAACAGAATTCTTCTTCATGATGCAAGACAACATGAGGAGTTTAAGAAATAAAAACTCCTTGTAGCATCAGAATATTTGGAAGCGGGAATGTAGACAAGCTTAAAGAAAACAGTGTTGGAATGGTTTTTATGAGGTCATCTATTTAATCCCTCTATGTCATGCATATTTAAATTTTACCTGCATTTTTATGAGCATTATTTAAGCTCTCCAGGTTATACAAGGACCACAGGACAATAAATCTAAAGTATCTAAATGTAATATCTGAAAAATTCATTGATATTTTAAATGTCAAAATAGAATATCCGAAGTTTTATTTCTTTTCGCTTCAGGTAGGTAACGACAAATAGGAATCAATTTCATCTTAAAAGAATATTCACACATTTTTTTTCTAATGTGCAGATATCCTCACTACTGCATCTTCAGTTTTCAAATTCTACTTTTACATCATCAGGGAGAAATAATTTGTATTTACTGATTTAATGTTCTCTGAGTTTTAGATCTTCGAGTTTTCCAGTGATATTGCCACTTATTCAAGAAAACTTTTCATTCTGAAAACATGCATTGCATTAGCATTGGCATCAGTTAAAATCATAAACCCTGGAAACCCAGGAGTACTGAGGGAGCTTTCCAACGTCAAAACACTTGGAGACAGAAGACAACAATAAGCCTAAATCTCACTTTTTTTTTGTTCTAAACTACATTTTACTTTAGATTGATGACACATGAACCTATTTTTGAGATAAATTATTCACATAGTGGTGAAGTAGTCCAGCTGGAAAGGAAATATTTCTGTGTCTTGAAGAGAATTTGTATAGCTATTGAAACTCTAGATAGTGCATTCCCTGTTTAATTAAGCATGTGTTTGTATCCCAAAGATGCACACAGTCACAGATCCACAAGGACTTGCTTGCCTTCACTCATAATGGTGGCACACAGGAATCTTCAAGGTGCAGAATTAGGTGAAGACTCTGTGAACAGACTGTTGGGAGCAAAGGCTTAAAATCCTAAGATTTGGTGAGGAGGAGGGAGTAGTTTTGCTCAAAGTGAACTTGCACCTAGCTGCTAAAAATGTCAGTGTGGGAAAACTCCATTTATTATGCCTAGTGTTGCTCATCCTCTGCCTCTTTTGAGAAGCAGAATTCCCATGTAGAGATAACACACTCTCACAGCCAGGCTTGGGCCTCGTGCTGGGAGAGAGATCACAGAAGCACAGCCTGGAGATGAACTGCGGGTGCACACAGCCCTTTGGTGTCTCGGGGCAGGCAGTGCCCCCCTTCTGCCAGGATGAGCTGAGCCTAACAGAGCTGGTGTCCCCGTGTCTGTGCCGCCCGGCAGTGTCGGTGAGGTAATGGAATAAACCTACTCCTTGCACTTCAGCTGTGGCTTGGTGGTTGCCTTGGTTACCTGAATGTGTTGTTTCACTCACAGACATTCTTAGCCGAATCCCTCCTTTTGTCTGTTTCATCATGTGTCCAAATAAACACTGCAAATATTATGTATATGAATATTTGAAATATACCTTAGCATTTCAATACCATGGAGGATGTTTATTAGCATGGTTAAAACCATCTTAGGGAAAAACTGTGGGTGAAATGTAGGATGGGATCTTACAGTATTGACAGTCAAGTCACAGACAGAATATCAAAATCAGACTACTGATTATATGTCATATATACATATTTAGTACCCTATAAAAGTAATATTCTTAATAGTTTTGAAGGAAGTTTATATAATAGAAATAATCGACTTGCAATGTGAAAGGGGTCATTCCATCCAAATGGGATGGAATAAGATATAATAGCTGTTTGATGAATCAAGTCGATTTTGAAATATTAAGCCACATCTGTTTCTTGTGTAAGAAAACCAGATTCAGTACTAATACATGGGAAATTCCAATCAACTGGCTACTATAGCATAGGTAATTCTTTCTTTTTTTCATATAGGGTCACATTAGCAGCAGATCTTGAAACAAATTGTTGTGAGACATTTTCCCACTTGTTTCTTGACCAAGGCTAAACTTGCTTAAGACAAATGCAGAACTTGCTCTGCCGGGGTTTTTTTGCCAGGTTTTCTTTCCTCAGTTTCTGATTCACACCCTGGAAATATGTCTTAAGTTTTGATTGAGTTCCAAGGGAAACAAGCAGCCTTTTTGAATCCTCAGGTTAGTAAATCAATATACCCGCTCCTCTCTAGGGGGACCATGTAGAAAAAAATAATCTATAGGCATAGATATAATTATCCCAGTCCCTGCTGATACCTGGAGTCCTTAACCTTAATCAGCACATATGTCAGGAGAATTTCAATGTTTTATTGTCTGCTTATCTCCTCTTGGCAATGGCAGTGAGTTTAGGCTTCAAACTAATTTGTTTGGGTCTTGCAGCTGCCTTTGATACAATTAGCCATGAAGCGTTACTGATAGACTGTTTTGTACAGTATGCCAGGAACAGACAAAATGGTGCTCTGTTCTTTCATTCTGAGAAGATGAGAGCAGCTGACCAGAGAGAGACCCACACTAACATGGATCTTTAAAGTGGAATGGTAATGCTACCATAAATTGATACTTTTGGTATTAGTAAGACTAAGGTCATATTTTGTTGAGTTGAATTGATATTGGGAAATGATAAACAAGGTAGAACATAAGTTTGAGGTACTAGAGGCCTGTCTGTCTGAACTGCCAATGCTTCATGAGAGTTTGTTTGGTGTCTTGTACCTTCATTTTCTGTTCTGAGCCTATGATTCTGGCTTCTTTGCCACACAGCTGACTACAGACATAGAAGAGGAAGATGAGTAACACAGCATTATATTTAAAGCTCCAGAACAGTTTAGATTTGATATCTTGAATAAAAATACCTCCATTTAATATACAGTAACATTTGAATTCTAGATTATTCAACTCTAGAGAAAGAAAATTGCCAAATACAAATATGAATATTGACAGTTTTGGGGCAACTGTGTATCTCCTGAAAAAAAACCCAACCAAAATGAAAAAAGTAAAAAAAAGGGCAGGAAATTTCCAACTAGACATGCTTTTATTATTTCAACTATTTGTCTCTGTACATTTTATTTAGTCTTTTTTATGTTTGATTGACAGTGTTTTACTAAGATTGGAGGAATGAAATTACAGAAAAAGAATGTTCATCAAGTTCAAGAAAGAGCAGTGTAACTGCTATATATTGTAACCAGTTTGCAGTGAGTTCACGACTGCAGCTTAATGTGTTGAGATTAATCTTCCCATTCATTAATCCATTAGGTCTGGTTACCTTACAGGCTGATGCTTTTCTCCAGGCAGATGAGATCATTTGAAATATTAAAGATAAAGCCTTCTGAGAAAACTCTGAAGAAACTAGAAGTGTTAAAGTCAAAAGATTATTAAATGAAGTTTAAAACGTTCTGTAGAGTTAAAACAGCAATACAGAATAGAAAATTTCAGAAAAATATTTTTAAAAAATCTTTAGAACATTTTGTATTAGGAAGACATTTATCTGTATAATTTTACAGGATTCTTTTTTACACTTAAGCAGACCAGCAGCAGGATATTCTCTGCATAAGGTCTTTGTTTTCTAACTCAATAATCTGATATTCAAATCAAATCGCATTGAAATACCTAGCTGGTCAACCTCATTTTATTTGAAAGGAATTGAAAGGAATACAGATGTAGGACAATTCAGAGTTTAAAGGAATTTAGAAGATTCTTTTATAAGGAGTGGTTTTGAAGATTTGATGTAACAGTTGTTTACAGGTTGTAGAGAGAGTACACTTCCCAGTTCAGTAGTAGACAGATGAAAGGTCTTTCTGAGCTGGTCTTTGTCCTTATGAGCTTCTGAGACAAATACCATGTATATAGTAGAATTACTGATTCGTGTTAGTGAAAGAAAAAAAATGTTTTATTGTAAGTCAAAATCCATTATACAATCTCTAAGTTCCAAAATGGTTAAACAAATAATATTTTACTGTGTTTGCTTTAAGTCTTTAATAGAATTGCTACATTCTTTCTGTCTTTGTTTTCTTTGACATTCTGAGTCTATTATATCATCACTGGAATGATAGCAGTACTAGAGATCTTCAGAAAAAGGTGGAAAATTACTTAGCTGTTTGGTCACAGTAGGAAAAAAGAACTCTTCAGGTCAATTCTGAGAACACCTTGCTTTTAAATAAGAAAGGCATTGATTAAAAGGAGACCAGATAGCATCAGTGCAATCCAGAAATACTGGGATGGATTCAAAAGAGCTACTAGACAAACAGAGGAAACAAAGAAAACTACAGCTGGGAACCTGTTGGACTAGAGATAATACAAACAGCAGGAGAAGAGGGAAGGAAAACATGTAAGGAGAAAATAAAGCATTAAAAAGGAGAAACATAAAAGTGACTGAAATAAGTAGATGATGCCAGAATATTTGACATTGAGGGGCAGGATCTGAAGAGACATCTGAAAGGTTTGGCTTAACTCCCTTCCAAGACTAAGTTTGCCATGGTAAAATATTAACTAAGAGGGATGTCTAGGCAACTCCAAAACCAAAAGGAAAACAAACAAAAAACCCACAACAAAAACCAGAATAAAACTGAAAGATAGTGGTAAAGCTGGGGTATAAATTTTTAAGGTTTAATATGATTTCAGTGTAATTCTACTATGAAGTTTGTGCTTTTAGAAAAAAAAAATATCTATCTAGTTGTGATTAATTCTCTCTACTATTTTTTTCTTTATTTTTTTTTACTCTAACAGTATGCTTACATTCCTGGATCAAAAAGAAAGATTAAAAAGCATAGGTACTTCAATATTTTATTTGACTTATTTTCTGCATTACTCATGTCCTCAGGTTTTGTAGAGAGTTATAAATTAATTATTTTTCTATATATACTATGACAAGAATAATGGTAATGCTATAGGTTATTTTCTTCTGAAGCACATTAGAGACTGCAGCAATATACAGTGGTATAACTCCTTACTCAATTTTATAGACTTGACAAACCAGTCCTAGTAGGATTGAGTAATAGTGTTTCAATTAAAAGTTGTACTACCGTTTCTGTCTTTCCTGTAATATCTTGTAGGTTGTGAACAAGAGCAAGGCATATACTCTTAAGAAACAAGGGATTTTGATATTCCACAATATCCAGTCCTACACTTTAACTAACATAATTTGTTAGTCATTTGACTTTAAGTAGTCATCTGCAGTTAGGGCAACCACTTTTCTCATTATAGACAATTGCATTTCATTTCAACTGCATTTTATCTCAATTCAGTTGGATACTCAAATATGATTTTCTAATTCACCTTTTATGGAATTAGGGATACTTCAATATGTCAAAAGGCATAGGCCTTATCTGAAATAATTTCATTCTCAGATGCTTATGTGAAGAATTATTCCTTTTCACAAGAAAAGTCTTTACAAGACTGAAAGAGGTCAGCAAGTCCCATTTTTCTTCATCCATTTTTTCAGAGTTCTTCACTCAGTGCTTTGTATAACTGTCACACACAGGTCTCTTGCAAAGTGATTATCAAGGTTCTTACTTTCTTTTCATTTCACAACTGTACTCATAACAAAAACTTCATCAAACATCAGACAGCTCTCTATGGACTAAAAATGATACTGAAAGGAAAGGCACCGAAAGCCTATGAAGAAGTCATGTCTATCACATTACTTCTCCGCCAAGGAACAGCCTTGTTTTGTAGGTAAAACTGGAGAAGAAAGACTGTTTTATTGCAGTCTGTCTGAGTTTACAGCATCTTTATATAAGAAGATACTGCCATCTTTCCTAATCAAGGCCATCTCACTATCATCTTATTTGACTCCTGTTTCTCTTTACTTCCTACACCTGACTCTGCATTAGCTGGTATCGTGCCTGATATCTATGGTTTACCTATTATTACATTATTTACCTATTATATTACATTATTCCTGGCTTTCCCTTATTCTGAATCTAAATTTTCCACTAAATTCTCACTATGTCTCAGCAATCTCTGTTTACTCCTTCCAATGACTACTCAACATAAATACTGATTTCTTAGGAAAAAAAAGTTTCTGTCGTTCCTATATATATATAATATTTCTTTTTCTATCTCCACTTAAGTTGCTACCGAGCAAAGAGTCAGGACAAGCTTGTATGTTTCTGTTGTCATTATTAGTCTTAATTTTGGAGGTTCTTCTGATACAGTCCTGCACCAATTAGAAATAACATGCATGTAGAATGGTTAAAACAAGTAGAGATTGAAGTTCTGGATTAAACAATCAAGCAATTACAGCTATCTTCAATATCAGGACTTTTGAAGATAATGAAGACACTAAAGTAGGTCTGAGTAACTTTTTTTTTTTTTTAATCAAGGTGATTTTACAAAGGTGGTTTCCCTACAGGGACTGATGATGCCAGGCAAGTGATTTTCTTAATGGCTGTGATATAGGAGTCATATAGGTATATCAGTGATGAAATTCCAAGAACTGTAGCTAACCTCCAAAAGTAGTAGCAACTTCCCTACAAAGCAGCCAACAGGAAATTGTGACATCTACTCTAAGTCTCTGAGTATCAAGATGGACCTTTCTCTGCAAAAAGTACTCCTGGCCTCTCACCACATGGACGATGCAGGGGATATGAGCGTCCTCTTTGACCAGTTCTGCTTCATTCACTATCTGTTCATGGGGGAGCTGGTAAGTCAGACGTCTATTAAAAAGTAGACAGAAAAATTATTTCAGGAAGAAAGTGAAAAAGAAAACAGACAAAAAAAATCCAAACAAAATAGTAACTGCTTGATTTGAATAATGGCGTAGTCTGCAATGAACTCAGCAAATTATACTGCAATGGAAAACAGCTGACACTATTGTGAGATGATAAACTTTGTAGAAAAACAGACTTTTCCATGTCAAAATGTATAATCAGCAGTAAGCAAATCAAATAAACCTCCTTAAATCCATACAAACAATAGCAAAAGATCTGTCTTCTCAGGCAGTATTTTCATGGGCTTTTTTCAGTAACACACTTCACTATTTGCACAGAGATCTGGTGGTTATGAATGTTTTAAAGGCAGTTTACTTGCTACAGCTTAATTCCGCGTTAAGAAAGGTTTACAGCCTGTGATTACAGCTATTTCTTCTATCACTAACTTGCATCTTTATAACTCAATCTTGTAAGAAAATGTCAATTTCCTTTTCTTTATTTTTAAAAATTTTGTAAAAATTCTTGTTGATATTGGTACTTGCAATCTAATAGATGTGTATATTTGAGACCTAAAAAGATGCACAGTTTTCCAAGTTGAATTGATTAAATTGTATTGATTTAAATAAAAAGCAATTCTTTATAGATTATAATCTTTTAATTTTGAAATTAATCATCTATCTGTATGAGATGGAATATTTCTTACTTCATGTAATTTAAATGCAAAACCAGGAAAAAAACAAGTACTTCAAACATAGTTCTTTCTTTCGTTCTGTTCTCTGAGTGTTAGCTATACTTGAAATTGTGGAAGAAAAGTTATGTAGACAGTAAAGTCAAGAGTACTGGAAAAGAAGGTAATATGAGCTTATATCTGTGCAAGTTAAAACTGCTGAGTCAAGATTTAACAAGCATCTTATCTGCCTTACTGCTTATTCATTGATTTTTTTATCACCATTAATCTTTTTAGTTATTAGGCAAAATTGCATAAACTGTGCGACAAAAGTCCAATTTCTTGTATTAATTTTAATACTTCTAACCTGCCAGGTTTAAGGCTTACAGACTAATAGATACTCCTCAGAAGAACATTACTTTTCCCTTCTTATCTGGAGAAAAGGGAGGTGTCTGTCTCAGTTTTTATATTTCCAGGTTTTCAAAGATCTCTGCTCATTTTGAGATAATCTAACACCACGGTGTTAGGTATCCATCTTTACTGAGAAGTTTTTTATTAATTTGGAGGATACAGTCTTACAGCTGCTGCTCCATTATAGTGCCTGTCATTTCTTTCCTTACACCAAATCTGGACCAAAGAAATTGTACTGTGCATCACATGTTTTTCCATTATTGCTATTGTTATTATTATTATTATCATTATCATCATCATCATGTACTGTTATTACTGCATCTTACTTTATTTTCAATTATTAAACTATTCTTATCTCAACACACAATTTTTACTTTGACTTTCCTTCCCATTCCACTGTGGGAGGATGAAGAGACAGAGGGAATTGATCTACTGCGTGATGTTTTGTCTCCAGCTGGGCTTGAACCACAACAGTGGCTAAAGGAAATCAGCTTGTGAGAGACAATGGTTTGCCTATGGCTGCTTGTGGGAGTGAACTTCACCTATGTCAGTTGTCTACTAGACAGCCAAAATTGTCAAACTTTCTCAGTGTTAGCTTTAAAGAAAGTTCTGTGGAATGATAAAAGTTGGTCAAAGTGGTAAAGATGAGAGCCACCTGCAAAGAATGAGCAGAAGCCTTACGAGACTGAGTGTCATAGCAATGAAACAGCTAAAAAACTTTCCATATAGGATGTCATAAAGTGATACCAAAAGAAACCAGTTAATCTGTAAAGTAGAATGATCTGAATTCATAACAAAAGATATAAAACCTTGGGATTATGATGGATATTTCCATGAAAATAAAGTCTCAGTACTTGGTAGTGGACCAAAAATATACTCCAATATTTGAAAATATGAGGAAATAAAAGGAGAAAAAGAAAAATAGTGAATAAATTGTGTAAATCTGTGCTTTTCCCAAACATTGAATACAACATGCAGAACTGATCTTCTTATCCCCAAAATGTATTCAATAGAACTGAAAGATTCAGAGAAATATGAAAGTGTTTAAAAGCATAAAAGATTCTACATATAATCGTTGAGAAATTCTCTGCAGCCTGGATAGGACACCACATAAAGAAAACACCTAAAAAATTGTCATGGAGAGTGTGAATAGGAACTTATTTTTCACTGTCACTCCTATTACAAAAGTAAGAGATTATTACATGGTCATACTGAAAGCCAAGCTCAAACCAAATCAAAGAACAGAGTTCTTAATAGGAAAAATAACAGACCTTTTGAATTTCTGATCATCAGTTACTGTGCATGTAAAAATACCTGTTACTTTAAAAAAAAAAAAAGAGATACAAAGAAGTTAAAGAAGTCACATTAGGTTTAGGAAATCCACAAAGCACAATAGAATTGATGACAGCAGAGAGACAGAGGGAGCAACAATTTGTCTGACTTATTCTTCCCTTGGTGTGGATTGTGACCTCTGCCTAGCAGAACCACACCTACCTACCAAGTTTATGCACTTACCACAGATCTGTTGTAGTCACTTGATCCTCCATCTTCCACAGATGCAATTCTTCCCACTGTACATTCTCACATAGACTTGTTTTATCAATATAGGGAATGGAAGCTGTGTACAACATGGAACACTCAAGGCTGAGGTGAAAACTCAAAAGTCTGAGTAAAGTTTTCATTTTAATTGTTTCTCAATGTAGAATCCATCTCCTCAGTTCCATCAGTATGTAATAAATACAGCAAGCTTTAAATACAATGTAATCCTGATAAACTGGAAAATCCAAGAACCTCTAGATATCACCTTCATTCTGGACCTCTGAATTTTGGACTATATATCCAGCATATTGAAGACTTTTTGTCTTATTTAATCACTGTTACTCCATTCAGCTCTTTAGCAGTTTCCTAGCACTAAGTTTTCTTAGGCCTAAAAAACTATGTGATTATGCTGCTTTCAGGGATTTCCCATCTACAGAGTCACCAGCCATTGGCAGCATTCCATCGATCTCTCTGGAAGTTTCTCAGTCTTCCTTTCACTGCTGGTTTATGACAGCCATCTCTCAGCCCTTTTGGTTTCTTTCCACAGGCTTGCTCTCCTATCCTGGATGAATGCTAGGAAAGACAATTTTCCTGTGTTTTCAAACCAAGATTTTCCACTACACCTCATAATTTTCTGTCTGGTGGTCAAAACCATGAGCCACCAAAGTACGTACAGCATATCTCTGATTTGTGCTGGTCTACTGAAAGGAAATTTTTCTTTTTTTTATGTAAGCACATAAAGGATTTTTTTTTTCTATTTAAAATGAATAAATAAATGCACTTTGATAAATTTGTCTATGTATACCAGTGGGAAATATGGCTTTATGGATATTATTGAAGAATTAACTTCTCTGCATACTTGTGACTATTTTCCCAGAGGGTACTTCAGACTGACGTCCTCATCAGTGATGATGATTGATATTGCTGACAAAAAGAGTTGATGTTTTCAATATGCCTTTTTTCTTTCTCTTAAATGAAAGATTTTTGAGAGCTTCAGTTTTCTAGAAACTTGAAACTTGTCACGGAGACTTGTCACAGAAACTTGTCTGGCATACTACATGTACAGGTGGAATTCTACAAGCTATATTCTTTAAGAAGTACATGGACAGGAGTTGAATGGAAAATGCTGGGGATCATCTCTGAATTATCCATAGCAAGTTTTAATTTAATTACAATGCACTTAAACCTGAGTCTTTTCTATGGCACTGTTTGTTTACTTGCACAAAAGAAGTTGTTAATTCTTAAGTGAATAGGCAAGTGCTTTTTTAGACTGGCAGTGTTGCTCATAATAGATGTTGAGGTCTGTAATCCCCTTCTGAAGCTGTTCATCAGCAAATCTTCAGTAAAATATATATGCCTATGCTCATTCTTTCCATAGTCCTCCTCAGAAACGAGAAAAGAATTCTGGGCTCATTCCACAACAGATAAAAATTACCTCACTTTTACACCTTTTCCATGTTTATTAATTTCATATAATATATTAAAAGTACCTTTTTGGAACAATTATTCAGTAGAAAGGGATTATTTTGATATTAAAAAACACACACAATCTTGCACTATTTATTTTGAATAGACCAGACTAAGACAAAACCTGAAACTCTACAAGCAGTTTTATGTGAATGAAAGATCAACGTGCTTCCAAGCAGAGAAAGAAAATGGCTAGGTGTTTTTCTACTATTTTTTTTTATTTCCTCTTCAGGTCTATATGACATGAGGGGATTCTTAAAGCATTCTGAGTGTTTTCTTTCCAAACCCAGGGACTTTATATAGAGAAGGAAATCTATATTTTCTTTTCCTGTGGATTATGATTATGTCAACTGTCCTGCTCAAAACTCGTTACCCACTCTTGAACTCTATTTGCATTAGAGTTACCAAATGTTTATGGTCTTTAATTATTATGACATATGTTAAAAGTATAACATATTAGGAATTATTTATGCTAACGAGTTAATGTTGTGAGGAAAAATTATTGAGATTTTGAAAAAGTCACCTGGGATTTATTTCATTTTGTGTGGACAATTCTATACAGATATAAGAATTCCACTGTTGAATACAGCCAGTGCTAATGATGAAAAGAAATCATCTAGAAGAATGTTGTGATCTAATATAAAAGAAATACTGTAGGAGAAAATTACTTGCTGAGGTTATGTCTAACAGCTATAAAACAGAATATTTAAAAACAATAATATTAAAAGAACTGGATAATATTATGAATTGATGGCGCACTAACCAAATGACCTAGGCAAACCAGAAAAACAATTATCTTCTAATAAAATGAAGTGAGATTTTTTTTCTGTGATTTTATGCTAGTTTTAAAGATAGAACTAATTAGAAATATGGTTTCATAGCTTATGTTTCTTAGGGCAAATCTCACCCTCTACAAATATAAAGTACTGACAAGTAGGATGGAGGTGAGAGAATGCATAAATGAACTAACAAGGTAGCAATATCTATTTTCTCAGAATACAGATTGGGTGTTTTATTCTGTGTTCATGGTGTTGATTACCTCTTCTTTTCCTTTCATTTGTGGATAAATAATAGCTAACAATTTGAGACAGTCTTTTAGCTCAACAACATGAAGTCCTTTCCAAAGCTTCATTTTTATGGGTCTTTTTTTGTTTGCTTTTTAACCAAAACAGTTTAAAAATAATATTTAAGAGGATTCCCCACAGTTAAATGCATCAACAAACTTGTGTACCTCTTTAAATTTAACCCAAATGTCTCAACAGATGCTGCTCTTCCAGTCTCAATAGGGAGCAGATTCCACAATCAGGGAGCGTAATTACCGAGAGCTCTAGCTCCTGCTGTCTCAAAGTTACACTTAGGGCACGCTGAATTGCCTGCCAGTTTCAGTCTTCAATAGCTGACTGAGGCCTTTGGTAATAAAAGATCAGTCAAGAGTACATTATGATACTTCACAAAATGCTAACAGCTTTGTAGAATTTATAATATGGAGAGACATATGCCAGCTTTGTACGCTGCTGAACAGCTAAAACCAAATACAATAAGAGTAGGAAATAAATATAATATGAGTTTGTAACAGGAAAAGTGTGTATTTGTCATCACACAAGTAAGGTAATACATCTGCTATAAAGCATAAATTGACAAGCAATGGAAAACAGTGGTTTTAATCCAACAGTTGTTGTCAGACCATGATCATAACTAGAAAGAGTCTTCAGTTACAAATGGGATGCCAAGGAATATTTTTCTTCCATGAGTGATATGATATTAATAACAAACAGAAAAAGAAAAATACAAAATTCTATAGAGTTTCTTTTTTTCTATTAGTTTTCTTCAGAAAAATGTAATTTTTTTACTGTAAGAAAAATTAAAGTAGGTGAAGAAGAAAGAGTCTAAAATGAATCAAAGAAATGAATAACCCTTTCTGCTTAGAGAACATCTGATGTTCTTGTCTTTTGCTGCACCCTGACATTGAGGCTTAGACTGCAACAATTCAGAAGAATCACTCATATGTTAAAGTAACACAAAATGAAAGACACAGGAAAATTTTGAATTAGAATCATTAGAAATTAGAAATTTTGAAAGATTTGTGTGTGTGTGTGTGTGTGTGTATGCGCCTTCTGTTTATAACCTCAAATTCACAATTCTCTTTCCAAAGCCAAAAATTTTCAACTATAAATGTAGAGAACAGTTAATTTGTCTGGGATATGTGGTAACTCATGGAATTAAGAGAACGCATACTTACTTCTCAAAAACCAGACAACAGGAAACCAAACAATAGTGATGGGCATGATTAATGTTAAAAACAACATTTTCAAATTTCAGTACACTTCAGCCTCAACTGACCAATTTGTTTATCTTTTGTATTCACCTTCTTAGAAAAATTATAGAATTTTATCTCGTTTGCTCCAGAGACAGAAAAAATCATTGAGTAACATCTGATAAGTCTTCTCCAGATGTTATTTACAGTATGAATTAAAATTTTTACTAATATGGGAGTAATTTGAATAAGGAAAATTCATATGGCATTAATAATTATATTCCATTTGGATTCACTTTTTCCATTCTTCAACTAATTCACTTTATTTCTTGTCACTTCTTTCCTTGTAAAGAAGGTTTTATGATTTAAAACACATTAGACAATGTCTTGGGTCCCAAGGAACTCCCAGCCCTGGCAAACATAATTATATAATAAGCTCTTAAGCCTCCATAGGTGTTGCAAGTGGAGGTAGCAGCTAAAAAGGTGGGAAAAGACAATAAAGAAATAGTGCAAGAAACAAGCACTAAACCCAGAAGCTACAAACATTAGCATTTCAGGCTCCATTTGGCTTTATTTGTAGCTGATTAATATTATATCTCCAGACGTGTAGCATGTTTATGAATACCACCAGACTTATTGCTCTCTACACATAAGAGAAGAAGTGTTCAGAGAACTCTGCTGACCTTACCCCACAGATGCAAGCAACACCAGTCTGCAGGATGCATAATCTCCCAAATGCAGGGCTTAGAGCACAGAGAAGCTACACAGAGTATACAAATGTAAAAAAACCAATAGCACATTCTCTCAGAAGAAATTGGATGGTAGCATGAGCAGAGCTAGCAAAAGGCAGAGGTATATTTGCTAAGTACATAATCACCTTTTGTTTTAAAGTTTCCTCAGGATTTACCACTCATCTTCAGATTCTTCACTGATGTAAAACTTTCTTCTCACTCATTTTCACTGCTGGAATAGGTGAATAAATTGTTTTCCAAGGTGCATTGGCCACTGCTATGTGGTGAGATCCTTTCATTGCATAAGAAGTTCCCATACAAGGACCCTGAAAGCAGCAAAATGCAGAACAATTCAACTGTGAAGATTTGCCTTGTCCTTTCAAATCCCTCTGAATTCTCAGAAATAAACAAGTCATTTACCAAAACTTTAGATTCTTCTCAAAATTCTCCCTGGTATAAAACAAATACAAAATTGGGGCTGGCTGTTCACTTGAGGGCACAAATCTTTCACAGTAGTACATTTGCTGGGGCCATTCCCTAGGTGCATTCACAGATGGTGACTACTCTATCACAGACACCTGCTGCAAAGTAGGCTGTTGCAACAAATAAACATCACTGGAAGAGACAAACACATGGTCGAATTGCTAGTTTTACTATCCTTGCTTTACTACTTTAAACAGAAAAAAATCAAGTCTTCTAGGTTAATCAGTTTCATGTGCTGTGCAGCCAGTCATAAGAAGAAAAAATATTCTTCCAGTTATTCAAGTGTTAAATATTAGCTATTTAAGTTGCATATTTGTGAATGAATTTAAATACATTTTAAATTCATTGATTTTGCAGTTTCAAAAATTTCCAGAACTATCAAATTATCCTGCATTTTTCAAAGCCCTGAATATTTGGGAATTAATCTCTTTGGGACTTGATTTGGCTCTTTGTTTTTGTTTTGCTTGTTTTGTTAAATGCACTTAGGGTTTTTTTTTTCTGATTTTTTTAATAAATTAATCAAGAGTGGAAAATAGGAATCTATCTGGATTGTATTGCCTTCCAACCAATGCCATTTTACAGACTGTACATTCTTTTTCTCAATACTCTGTCAAAGTACACAAGCAATCAAATTAATTTGCCATCTTTCCCTATAATCATTAACAGAAAAATCCCTCTTTTATGTCTTCTAATGCTTTAAAGGACTGCAATTCCTGTTTTAATATATGAAGGTTTGCACGCTTGCATGTGTGTGCATATTCATGTATATAATTTCATATAGCACTCCAGTCAATACAAAATTGTAATTTTTTTTCTCTCTATCCTTGCTCAATAACAATTAAAATTCATTTAGCTCTTTTAGATGGAAGAAAAGATTGTACCAGCCAGCCTCAGCTGCTTAAATGCAGTGTAAACATGTATATGTCATGCCAGTTAAAGGGAAATCATGTCATTTACCCCTTCCTCATAAAGTCTTTCTATTAAGGAATGTAAAAGCAAATTTCAAGTAGTAACTGAATTTATGGTCTGAGAAAGCTGCTTTAGGTGACCCTGCTTGGAGCAGTGGGGTTGGAATAGGTGATCTTCCATGAGAGATGGAAGATCACCTATTCCATCACATTCCTAGAGATGTCTTCAAACTTCAGCTATCCTGAGGTTATCCTGGTATCCTGTATCTGTGATACAATGCTTTCAGTGCAGAGCTCTGATTGTCAGGATAGTCTTGGGACTCCAGGTGAGGCCTCATCAGAGCAGAGGAGTGGGGAAGGATCACCTGTCTCGGTCTGCTGGCAGCACTCTTGCTCACACAACTAGGATGTTGTTGGCCTTTTTTGCTGTGAAGGTGTATTGCTGACTCATGGTAAGATAGCTGTCTACCAGTGCCCCAAGACCTTTTTCTTCAAAGCTGCTTCCCAGCTCATTGTTCCCCATTGTTTAGAGGTCCCTGAGGTTATTCTTTCTGAGAGGCAGAACTTTGCCTTTCCCTTTGGTGATCTTCAAGAGGTTTCTGTCTGCCTCTTTCTCTAGTCTGTCAAGGTCTCTCTGAATAGCAGTGCAACCATCTGGCGTATCACACTCTGTGACTCTATGTTTATATAAATGCTCATTATAGTGAAAAATCTTTATGGCTCATGAAGACAGAATATAGAGAATAATTACAGAAACAGACTGTTAATTATACTGGAATCTAAATTTATCTCATTTACATAGTCATATATGAAAAGGACTTGAGCTGAAGTCAGTGGTATATTCACATACAGTCATCTGCATAATCAAAGATTTAGTTAAACCAGACAAAGAAAAAATTGAGTTTTTAAATACATTCCATAATTTCTGATTTTCTGACGGATGCTGCACGATCATTCATTCGTGTGCCAGCTTTCAAGGAATGGCTGCACTGCATTAACAGAATGAAGATTTGCAATTCACTGGCAAGGAAGTAGTCATGTAAAACATGTATTTAATAGACATATTGTGTAAACAAACCCAGCAAACTAATCCATGCTAGACAAAGATGTTCAGTCTCTAAGTTGCTATCAGTATTCTAGACAATCAGAACAGAGATATTTGAGTCAAAATACATGAGCTCTAAATTGTAAGGACATTACAGGGTCTTCCAAAGAGGAAGTAAGGTTCAGCTTCACTTGTGAGTTCTTCGGGATGGATACTTACTTATCTAATCTGTTTCCCAGCGCATGGAAGTCTCTCTTCCATAGCAACCACACAGTTCTGTTTCTCTTCTACACAAGTAAATAAAGCTAAAGATCCATTCTCACTGAGATGAGGACATTTCTTTCTCTGTCTCTGAAATTAATTTATATATCCTCTTTGCTTATAAAGTCAGAATCTCCCAATTAAACATTATTATTTCCTCCTCATACACCATCTCAAACTCTACTATTAACCTAGGTGTCTTTTAGCTTCTTTTTTTGAGAAAATGTATTCAACAAAGTGCCTTTTACTTCTGTGGTATTTTAAATGATTTATTGTTTACTGCCTGCTATCTTTTTCCCTTCTCAAAGTCAGTAAAAGCAGATTAAATTTTTTCATGAACATTTGTTTAGAATAGCTAGGTTTCTCCTTGGCTCCTTGCAAAAGAATCCCTTAGAAATCATAGGTGAAACTCATCACTGAAAAAATCATCCTTAAAGGTGGGTTTTACACCTGTTTTTCTATGTTTTCCAATTATCTTCACGGAGCTTAGCTTTTGTCAGTTAACCTTATGCTTCCAAACATAAAATTGTCATACCACTCATCATCACCAGCTCTCTCCCTCATCTTCTAAAACTGTTTCATGTGAACATTCATTTTTTTGCTGTCCATATGTGTCCATGAGAAACTTATGCTGTTTTTACTACTAGCAGATATTTTCTACCTAAGCCTATTTGCAATTCACATAACCCTTCAAGTCTCTAAACCAGTCGGGAAAAATGAGACATAGTATGACAGAGAGGTGTATTGAAAACAAGGCCCCTTAGCTTAGATATTTGAAGTTTTAAGCCATGACTAAGAAAGATGGTGTGATAACAGTAGAGCTCAAAAATTTTGCGGGCAGCAAGATGTGCAAAGTCTCATGAAGGCTTTGAAGCATCCAGTCTGACAGAAGAGATCCTGCTGGGTGTGGAGTTGTAGCCTAAAGGCATCAGAAGTCAAGGTCTTTGTGCAAACTGCAGACTACCCATGGATATTTTCATGTACTTGAAGAAGCACTGACCTGTGGAAGAAGCCTGTGAGCCAAACAAAGAACCGTGACACTGAGCATGCAAAAATATTTGTCATAAGCAGAAAGAAACATGGAGTGACAAAAATTTAGCAGCTTTTGTAAGGAAACTATAAGGTGTTCATTTAGTTCCCTTTTACAAGGAAACTGCAAGAAACATTTAAAAGGAGTAATTCTTTTTGTGTCCAGCTTTCACATCGTGAATGTACAGGCCATGGCTGGCTTGGAACCTAGAAGTCCTTCTAGGTCAGTTATTCTAAAATATTTTTGTTAGTTTGAGCTGACCAAAACAATGGCCAGTATGAGCCAGTTGCTTTGCTTGAGGTGGGTGGAATTATACTATTTCACCACTGGAGGCATTTTGCCTTAGTCTACAAAATTAGAGCTAATGAGTTTTCCAAACTATAGATTTTAAAATGAAAACAGAAAATATTTTTTTCCATTGCCTATGAAAAGAAGTTTGACATACTACCTTGACAGCAAAAATATTCCTAATAAGATGAAGTGTATACTTTAAAAGGAACCATATTTCATTTAGCTACAGAAACGTAGATCTAACCTCTGGATCTGTAGTCTTCCTGGCTTTTGTACTGCTGGTTTAGGCTTTTGGTCATTATTGCTTTCCGTGTTACCTAATATGTTGCAGGAAGAAGAACTTTACCTATTACAGTAAGAAATACCATTTTTTATTTTTCACTGAGTTTCACTTTCTCTAATAATTAAAAAGTTCCCTATTTCTTCCCTTTAAAACATAACTCAAAGGTACAGCTCCTGGTAAATTACCGTGGCCGAAACATATAGCCAAATTTCATGCTTCACACAGAAATTTTATTAGCAGTTTTAACAAGACCTCCTGAAAGACAGTCCACATAAAAGATTCAGATTTTACTATAAATTAAAAGATGCATTGTGACTACAGGAGTCATCTAAATTGATGAGCTATTTTTAAATACCTTTGTAGTATGCATAAGTAGCATATTTCTAACACAATCATAATAGATTTTACCTCTTCAAGAAGCAGGACTTGATGCTGGATTCCTGATAAATAACATCTGTGTAGTAGGACCATAATACTGAGGAAATTATCCATCTTCATGGATGTCTACCATGAAGATGGATAATTTTCATTTTTCAGAAAATCCCCAAATACCATATTAATATTTTATAGTGATGTTTAGCATTAAGCACCCAACCCAACCTTATAAATTACTCTTCTGCATAATTAGCACATTAGTTACTCTGTAAGATTGAGTCTGATGAATTATTCAAACAGTTCTGCAGAGATGCTGGTTGAGGGTCCTCTGTAAGGGCACATTAAAACTATCCTGTTAAACTTGGAAATAGTAGGGAATGAAAGCAATGCAGTTGAAAGAGGAGAGAGAGACTGAATTTATTGCTGTATGAAGAGCATTTAGAGGTGCAAGGGAAGATACATGTAGGAAAGAAAAAGGTGTGTTAAAACAAACAAAAATAATTTCTTTAAGTCTTCAATTAAAAAAATCTTTATGAGGACACAGAGAAACTTTCTTTGTAGTCTCCAGTGGAGTCCAATAAAGGTGGTTTGAAAAGGGCAACTGGATGAAGAAATATTATGTAGACAAATGGGTGAATTCTGTTATTAATTTGATTTGCACATTTCTATCTCTCTTCATAGTCTGTTTCTGAGATAACTTTACCTTTTGAGAAATTTAGATTTTTTAGAATAAATTTTAGCTTGTGAATTGCTTGCAATCTTTTGTTTGATACCTCTGCCTGTGTTTAGTTTCCATTATCATTTTAATAAATTGTCAGAGACCTCAAATTACGTTGTTTGTTTACTGTATGAACATTGGTAGCTGGTAAAGTGTTACATAAGGGCACTGTACTTTTCATTAATTTAGGGAGAGTGGCACACGCCTGTTTCATATGGAATTGTAAGGGCATTCAAAAACACTTTTTGTTTTAATGCTTCACTTATTTGTCTTCCTTTCAGAAATGTTTGACTGACATTTTACTGCTAGAAAATCTGTGTTATTGAAGAAGATTTAGGAGAAATACAATATTCACTTTGAGTAAATACCTATCACCAATATACAGGTCAAATGTATTAATTGCATTTATATGATGGCTCTACTTGGTTTCTTTTAAGGTCCTTCCCTCCTAGACTACTACCCTTAAAGCTATTTTAAAGTCAAGGCATCACCTCAAATTATTTAGGTATCCCCATAGGCACCTGCATGGGACCAGACAAGGACAGAAGGAGTACAGTCAGCAGCCATTTCAAGTCAAGGACAAGAAGATATCTTGCAGCTGTCAGCCCTAACCAGTACAAATGATACTGAAGCCAGACAATGGGAAAGAACCTAGCTCTGATAAGACCACATCTTGGTTACAATGAAGCTCTCAAACCAGAAGTTTTCTTATAAAATTAATGTTATATGTTGGTGACAGGAAGCTATGATTTTACTTGGAGCTGTTTCTAGAATTTAGGCAAAAATCCTGTATACTCCTTCAAAATACCAAAAAAAAAAAGTTGGATTCTGGTGACAATGTTCACCCATTTCATCAAGGTCTTTGCATCTCTTGCCACATATCAGGTTTCTGATTTTGGTTTCATTAAGAATACATATCCTTATTATATTGTCTCTGAAACTTCATGGGTGACGCTGGTGAGGCCATACCTATAGTGCTGTGTACCTATAGCTCTGGCCTCCCCAGTACAGGAGATACATTAATATACTGGAGAGACTCCAGTGGAAGACCAAGAAGGCGATTTAGGGATGGAGAGTCTCCCCTGTGAGGAAAGGCTGAGAGAGGTGGGACTGTTCAGCCTGGAGACAAGAAGGCTCAAGGGGCCTTGTTGATGTACATACCTGGAGGAAGTACGTAAGCAAGGCTGAGATAGGCTCTTTTTGGTGGTGTTCAGTGACAGGACAAGAGGCAAAGGGCTGAAAACTGGAAGAGAGGAGATTCTGTCTAAACATAATAAGAATATTTCACTGAAAGGTTGACTGAACACAGGCTGTCCTATAGGTTGTCCCACAGGTTGTCCATAACAAAGGTTATGGAGTCTCCATCCTTGAAAGACACTGAGTCATCCCCAGAAATCTCATTGAGTTACTTATGAAATGGGTAAATTCTACTAAACCCTTTAATATTTGTTTCCAAATGTTGTCTTTGTCCCTTTCTCAAAAAAAGAAAGACAAAAAAAAAAAAAAAGGAGAAGTTTCCACAGGTGACTGTTGTGTAATATGGCACAGATTTCATACTCAGGGCCCAGATTTCTGCTCAGTAGTGTTTATGAAACACACCCATCTGGTTTGTGTGGTCATGACTCCCTCTAGTGATGTCTACACAGTCTACCATATTCTCATACCAAATGGATTCTTGAATTAAGTGTCCCATCTCTTCGTGTACTCACTGAACTCCATAATGACTGTTAAGTCATGCTTTATTTACATATAGGTTTTATCAGCCTTAATCCACTGTGAGGCAGATCTGATGACATTTACATATGCTAGAAAATTTGAAAATAAACTGTGGAAAAAAATTATCCAGAAATAAGGAAATAATATCAAAAGTCCTGTAAATTTTAGTGCTTTTAATGTAAAAGTTAATTGAAAATTACTGTTACAGTGGAAGTAAAATTTAAATGCCAGAAAATATAGCATATATTAGAGAACTCAGTTTAACTGAGCACTGATGCTAGGCAACACTCAATCATTGAAAATTTCTGTATTTCTTCTGCTCATAAATGTCCTGTGCTTTTTATGGACAAGTGTTTTTCTGTGAATCTGATTTTCTGCTGCCTAGTGGAGTGCAACTAGAACTGCTTTGTTTATTGTCAAGGTGGTGGGGTGTTGCAGTGAATAGTAATATACAAACAAATTTCTACCCCCAGGGAAGGAAAAATAAGAAATTAATTCCTTTATCCCCGACTTCTAACACCAGATGTGGGACCCTTAATTCCATTCACAGGATCTTATTTAGAATGAACAGAAAAGAACTAAACCACAGATGTGCCAATGGAATAATAGAACATTGAAAGAGTTCTTCCTGAAATGAGATACAGTTGCATTTATCTTTTTGCCAAATCACTGTGTATGAGACTAAGGTCACTTTGTCAATCTAACTTCAATTTCAGACTTGTATGAAACAGTCACAATGCTTTCTGTAATCTCAGTTGTAAAACTTTATTCATCTGTACCAAATTCAAGTAGGAGTTTAAAGCAACCAAATAGCCCCCAGTGAATTACAATAAAACACCCCTGAGTGATAGTCAGGACAAAAGAACATGTCCACTGAGAGCAATGTTCCAAATACAGGCAGTAGATAAGTGATTAAGATTGGAATATGAAGTAGTCTTATTGTTCCCGCATTGCATGTTGCCTTATCTCCACCTTGAGGATGGTGTTACATGCACTAAATTTGCTTAATGAATGATCAATATTCTTTCATTTCTAAACCAGAATGAGTCACAGGACATTTTACAGGTGAGAGACATTGCATGTTCTTTAGAGGTCAAGCTTGTGAAATGAGATCACTATGAAATAATGTATTCAGCACAAATAAATCTGCAAGTCCTCATACAATAGGAAAACACCTCCTTTAGAAAGTGCTTTGTAGTTTTCTTTGGAAAGATGCAAACATGCTTCTAAAAACAGAATTCAGTGGGTTAAAGTTCATCAGAGGAAATGGTATACTAAACCAGAATCTGTAGTTCATGAAGATCTACATATATAGAACTGAAATGACAATAGGTAGAATTTTATTGTGCTGAATAAAATACGTGGTGCTTTATGCTTTACCTATCAGTGTTTGTTTCTTCCTGCCCTTTACACAAAGTAGGAAATCTCTTGCATTTTTCAAGCCAAAAAATCTGTGTTTATGAATTAATGCCATGAGAAGTCATTTAAGAAAGGAGGACAGAACAGACAAAGTTTTTTGCAATTTATTCTGGTTTTGATTTCTCACTTCTTACTATGGCTCTTAATTTAAATTTTTGAAATAAAATGGGTAATGTTCAAACAGGTGGTAAGTTCAGTGCAAATGATGAGGCTTTTAATTCTTCAGACATACTTCTTCATAAATGAGCAACTGAAGCTGCTTTAGTATTTAAATATGTAAATGCATCCTGTAAAGATGAGGAGAAACATTTGTACTATAGCTTTGTCTGAGAAAGCAGCAAAACAGTAATTTAAAGTTTTAAAATAACCACAAGTTCTCCTCTCATTATCTTTTCATTAAAATCATGCCCTAAATCCCCTCTGTCTTCATTAATTTTTAATTTTTAATTCAAATATTGGTTTAAAGTAGATGATAATGTTGCTGTTATTTGATTTATATTTATTTGCCCAACTTTTTTATCCAACTTGTTGTTGGATAGTAGAATTACCTGTGACATTAGCATATATCAACAAAAAAAGGCACTTTTCAAAAAATTAAAAAATATATGTGAAATAATTCTTCCATCAAAACAGAACCCCATCCAATGAGGTCATGAACACTTCCAGAGATGGATTCTTTGGGCAACATGTTGCATTGCCTCACCACCCTCACAATAAAGAATTTCTTCCTAATAACTAATCTAAAACTGTGCTCTTTTGATTTAAAGCCAGTCCCCCATGTATAGATGCCCATGTAAAAAATACCTCTCTATCTTTCTAGTAGTCCCACTTCAGTTAATGGAAAGACATTTTAAAGTCCTCCTGGAGCCATCTCTTCTCCAGGCTGAACAGACCCAACTCAACCTGTCTTCATAGGAAAGGTGTTCCAGACCTTCCTGTGGCTCTGTGGGGCCACAAAGCTGGATGCAGTACTCAAGGTGGGGTGCCACAAGAGCGGAATGGAGGGGAAGAATAACCTCTCATGACCTGCTGGCCACTCTGCTTTTGATACAGCCTAGGATAGGGTTGGCTTTCTGGCTGCAAGTGCACATTGCTGCATTATGTTGAGCTTCACGTCAACCAACACTCTCCCAAGTCTTTCTCCCTAAGGATTCTTTCAATCTATCCTGTGCACAGTCTGTATCCTTTTTTAGGATTGCCCTGACCTGGCTGCAGGACCTTGTACTTGACCTTGTTGAACTTTATGAGGGTTTCATGGGCCCATCTCTCAAACTTGTCAAGATCTCTCTGGACAGCATCCATTCCCTCCAGCATGTCAACCTCAGCACACAGCTTGGTGTCATTGGCAAACTTGCTGAGGCTGTGCTCAGTCCCTGCCTTTGCCTTCTGTGATTTGCCTAGTGTGTCTGAAGTGCTTGTCATTGAAGACTGAGGCAAAAAAATCATTAAGTACCTCAGCCTTCTCCATATCCCAAAATTACCCTGATTTCCCATTTCCTTCCAGAGCTGGACCACATTCTTCTTAGTCTTTGTTTTATAACCAATGTACCTATAGAAGCTTTTCTTATTGTCCTTGACATCCCTGGCCAGGTTTAATTCTATCAGAGCTTTAGCTTTACCAACCCGATCCCTGGCTGCTCAGGAAATTTCTTTGTGTTACTCCCAGTCTATCTGTCCCTGCTTCCACCCTCTCTAGGCTTCCTTCTTCTGCTTGAGTTTTTCCTGGAGCTCCTTGGTCATCCATGCAGGCCTCACAGCATTTTTTCTAAATTCCCCTTTGCTGAGGCATCATTTCTGAGCTTGGATGAGGTGATCCTTGAATATCAACCAGTTTTCTTGGACTCCTCTGCTCTCCCAGGCTTTTCCTGTGAATCAAGCAGATCCCAGAAGAGGACAAAGCCTGCTCTCCTGAACTCCAGGAGTCATTTGCTGTGCACCCTCCTTACTGCACTAAAGGTCTTGAATGTTAACATTTCATGGTCACAGCAGCCAAAGCTGTCTTTGTGTTTCACATTCCCCGCCCAGTTCCTCCTAGTTGGTGAGAACAAGGTCTGGCACTACACCTCTCCTTGTTTTCTCCCCTGTCACTTGGAGAAGGAAGTTATCGTCAACACAGTCCAGGAACCTCCTGCATTGTTTATACCCTGATGTGTTGTCCCTCCAAGACATAATAGTGTATAATATTTTCTGTAAGTGAATTAATGTTTTAGGCTGTTCTATACTCCTAATTAGATCAGTAGCATCATCTTTCTTTTTTATTAATATATCGTACTTCTACCATTCTCAAGGTTGTCCTAAATCTATCCTTGGAGCAGTCCATTTCCACATATTATACTGTGACCTGTCATTTTTTTATTGACAGATGGTTAAACACTTCTGATGTCACCGTAATATACTACAGAAAGCTTTCAGCAATGTCAGAAGTGCTCATTCCTTCAAATCATTACCTAAGCAGCAAGTTTAACTTCTGCAATTGTATGGTTGGTATTTTCTAAATTATTCCATTGTAACAAGAAAGATTATTTTTCATTGTTTCAGTCGGCCAAGTCAGTCGTGTGTCCATAAAAGATCATGTTGCTTCTTCAGTCTGTTGTGTGCTTTCTGCCTTAGCAGTGACTGCCTTCTTGATGTCTTCTAGGATTGTCCTTAATAGGATAGTGATTGTTTCCATTACATGGTCAAGGGCATCCTGTAATTCACTGGTAACTTTCATTCAATATAGTGTGCAACTTCTCTGTGTGAAGCATCCATTCCCAAACAAGTGCAATGATGCCAGAACTCAGTAGGAAATTAGCATTTTTAAATAACGTTACCAATGCCTCATTTTGGAATCAATGGCATTCTGCAGAACACTTCTTACATTCTGCAGAACATTGTTCTGGATTTATACTTGCCATTTTTGATATTGTGCCTTAAAGAAAGCTGTCAGAAGCACTATTAAACTGAATTTTCTAAGAGGTGCACTGTGTTGAAAGTTTTGAACTTGTTCTAAGAGGCTTACTAGCCTCATTATTTTTTGGTGAAAGAAAATCTCCTACAATATGGAACTGAAGAAAAGCTATTTTTATTTCAATTATATACATCTCAGAACATAGGGAAAACAGTGATAATCTGATTCAGCTTAAGTATAGGTTTTGTTTTGGGCAGTGGTGCATGTCAGCTGCATAGATAATATTATTTGTGCTGAAGAGGATTATTTGGCTTCTTGCAATGATGTTACAAAATATAGACACAGGTGGTCTCCTTATGGCAGTCTATTTCACTGTTTCTACCACCAGTTGGATTGTTGTACAGTTCACTGAAAAAATATTGATTATTCTCACAGAGGCTGTGTCAGTCTTACCACAGAGTGGTATTTGGTCTTGCTATGTGTTATGGCTAGCAGCCACTAGTGCTCCCAAATGCTAGGGAGGATCTGCAAACATGATATCCTCTCCACCATCAAGAAGCTGTGGGAAGGTTAGCATCAGATCAATATACAGCTTCTCTATCCAAATGCAGCTTGTTTTGCAATAGGGTGTTTTATGGTTTAAATTGTCTCTAAAATTTACATAGAAAATAGAAGAAATGAGAGCCTCATCAAGAGAAAGATCTTTTCTTCCATGAGAAAAGAGCATCAGCCATCTGATTACATTTCATATACTGATCTACACTTAGGTAGTAGGGTAAGATTGACCTTGCAGTTTTTAATGAGTGCTTTTAAGGACATGGTAACTGCTTTTTCCCTTGAAAATCTGCAGATATCAGTGAAGCAGAGTAGTCTAAAGAACAAGAAGTAAGACAAGATACAGTGCTCAAATCAAGAGGTATTTAAGGTGAACAAGATACAATCAGTTCATAAGAGTTTTAGCTGAGCAACACCTCTGTATTTTTGCTTTGTTAACAGAAAAAAACATCAAATCCATATGGGTTTTTAATGTATTATATGGAGGGCATGTAGAGCAGCTGAATGACATCTGTGAACATCTGAGGCCAGGGAGGGGGATGTTTTGGTGAGGACAGTTGAACAGTCTTCAACTGTCTCTGATTTACAGATTTCATCGTATTTTTTTTTTTTAAGGTTTCATTTTTATTTTCTTACAATTTCTATTGTCACATGCTTCTGTGGCCATTTTTATGATATCAGTGTCTTCTCCAGTTACATAGTAGGTATCTTTTACATACATACACAATTTTTGTTTGATTGGTAACTTTAGTTCATTCATTAATTTCCTGTAATTCCACTGATACTATCAAAGTAATTCTGTTCTCTGATCAAGTGATTGATTTCCATTCCCCTTTCTATATAATTATTTCTGCTGTACATTGTCACTACAAATGCATATTCTATTTCATTCTGTTTTGGTGCAACTCCACAAAGGTATTGATTTTATTTTATATTTCCTGTTACTCAATTCCTGCTAACTGAACAAATTACAAATGTTTGTTTTGTTTTGTTTTTAACAGATCTCATGTGTTGGCAAGAATGATTATTGTCAACCTGCTGATTTACTTATGTTGCTTGCTAAATATTCATTAACTACTTATCAAAGAAAGTGGTGAGTTTTTCAAACCCCATCTATACAGGAATGTGGGAATCACAACTCTGCTTTTTGTATTGAGTTGGGTCAGTCTCTGATTCGCGTAAGTTTCCCTTGAAGACTGTCCAAGCTTCCAAAACTGTTGTAAATTACCTCTCTACACCACCGTAGAGATGCAAAACTGTAAGGACATAAGAAAGCTCAGGTCACTCATCATCCTCTCCATTGTCCTGTCCTAGAATACAATGATAACAATGTCCTTGTTAAAGCGGATCAAATGCATTTATACTCTGAATCTTGATGCTGATAAAGACTCCTAAAAACTGCTTATACACCAAAGGTTTGCTATTATAAGTAATTTTTTTGTTCATACAGCTACAAACTGGGAGATGGAAAGCAATGTTAAACTCTCAAATTCACACGACTGTCTTAAAATTCACTGAATAATTACAAGATAACATAATTGGTTACATTTGCAACTTTAAATAATAATCTTTTCATCTTAAATTCTGTCATCTTATTTGCTGGCAGGAGTGATACATGGAGTTGATTGAGGAGGTCTGGACAATGTACTTTTTCCCTAGATAATCCTTTGAATTTTACATAAATAATGTAAAACTATTTGCTTGTGTGGTTTTCGCATCATTCTTTTCACTGCAAAGACTGTCTGAAGGATGGAATCAGTTCAGTAATCTGGAAAATGAGTCCCTAGGAGAAAGAATGCAGAAAAGAAACTACATAGTCATTTGAAGTTTTCTATGATGTATCAAGCATGAGATTACTCGGGAGCAAATCAGGTAAAACAAGTATCTAATACTATTTAGAAGATCTGATCTCTTCAGCTGACTTTCCAGAAAGGAGCAAGACTGATTTGTGTCCGTGCCATATTTTCACAATCCAATGTGATTGAATACATTAAGGCTTCTGAAATACTACTAGATACCTAATTTTTGACACGAAATAGTTCTACAGAGACCATGATGAATTCTGTGTTTTTCAAGAAGAAATTTTATTTCCTTGCTTTGCCAACCTCTTTTGATGAAAAAGAAGTATCATTGTTTTACACATTATGTCAAAAATACTGATTGGAAACACACATGTGCACATACTAGTGATAATTTCAAAATGTTTAATCCTTTCTATACTTTTGACTTTCATTTAGAACTGTACAAAAATATTGCTAGAAACTTTTACTTGAGAGTTTTGAATTCCCAAAATCAGGACAGTCAACACAAGGAGTTAGAGGAATTCCATTGGTCTAATTTCTGAAACTTGGTTTCTCAGCTGAGGAAATCTATTGGAATTCAAACAAATACAGATATTTTTCAGGGTTTTTTTTTAGTAAATAACTGACAATATTCTAAATTTTTTTCTTTATGCTGATTGTAATGCCTTCTCCTAAAGAACTCTTCTGAATCAGTTGTCTTTTCTGCAACACATATAAAAGGACAGAAAAGAATAAACAGAGGAAAAAAAAAAACCCTGACAGACTTTGACTTTTGGATCAAAATGTTTAGTAACATGTTCTGATAATCACCTTTTCAAGAGAGAGAGATACATTGCACTACACAAATTGAATTTCTAGTTCCAGCAAAATGGAATAAGGACTGTGTATCATATTCTTATATGCTTCCCATATACCTATATCTTTTTCATATAGAATAAAAGGACATGAAAATTTTTTCCCAACTTTTTTGAGTTGTCATCGAGAATCTCAAAAATATTTATACTTCATCTCCCTTTGATGGGTGAGGTCTATCTATCTATCTCTGCCTGTTTGGCTATTTTCGAACTTGGTTTATAAAGCAACATATTCTGCTCTGAGATGACTATACTAAAATGTGTCCCTCTAGAGCAATATATGTTTCTGACACAGCTGGTTATTTGGTAACCCAGGGAGCTGAAAAATGATGTTTGTTTGAAATTAATGTTTGTCTGGTTTTATAGCACTACTCCGTAAAATGTGTAATTCAGCATATAAAATTTTGGGGGAAACATGTTGGGTTGCAAAAATATAAAGGGAACAAATATTTTCAGAGCAAAGTTCTCTCTTAGATAGACATTTTACTATATCTGTTTCTCCCTTCTTTTGTTTTTCTTCCACCCTACAGAAGTAAAAGTAACCTTAGTTCTTCCAATATACACTTAGAGAACAGCAGAAAAAAATAAGACAAGTCTCACACAACCTGTCATACACCCCTGAGACAAAAAAGGGAGAAAATTATGTTGCTTTAAAAAATTGAAACTTCCCTCAGTAACAAGTAATGAAACAATAGGAAATGTCCTCAAGTTGCATCAGGACAGAGTTAGAATGTATATTAGAAAAAATATCTTCACTGCAAGGGCTGTGAAGATTTTTAGCAGGGTTCCCAGGGATGTGGTTCATCCATCCCTGTAAGCATTCAAAAGCAATACAGATGGGGCAGTGTTAGTGGTGAATTTGGCAATGTTAGGTTAATGGTTAGACTTGATGATCTTAAAGGGTAGTTCTGTGCTGATATTTCCCTCTCTTCAATTCTTGAGCCTATCAACCAAAATGTCCAGAAACAGATTTTTGAGATTATATTCATTTCTGTGTGCAGTGATGAATCAAATGCTGGCCTTTTCAAGGTCCCACAAAGGTTTACTTATGTAAGTGACACTCCTAGTACTGAAGAGGCAAATTATATGAAGGTATTTCTGAAGTATTAAATTCAATGAAAACTATCTTCTCCTGTGTCCTTTGCTCTTTCAGAAGCCATGGGTGTCTGAGAAATTCTAAATATCTTTAAAATTCTGCAGCAGTTTCTAAGCAGACTTGGTAGGTTCCCTCCCCCATTCTCTGACACTACAAAGTATAATTGGATTAGTCTATATCAAGTGGCTATCAATGGTAAAAACAATACATTAAAAAAATCACCTAAAAATAATGTTTTTCAACCAGCTGTTAAATCAAGTAATTTATTTGTTTTATTGCACATTTGCATAATAGGGCAAACCAGAAACTCTCTGTAACAGATGTGCTGGTGGCAGGGAGATTTGATTACTGGCATCTATTATTAATCACTGCAAGAATCTTAAATGATTTATTTCAACAGTTTGATCAATTTACATCCAAGTACTTGCATTTATGCACAAAATGTGGAGATAAAACATCTGTTCACACCTTTGCTAGCAGCCCTGATTTTTTAATATGGTTGAAGTTTGTGTTGAGGAAGATACAAGAGACTGACGACTTTTGAAAAGATTTCAGTGTTTCTGAGAATAACTCATAACTGAAAGGCATTTCATGTTGGCAATATTATCTATATTATCTGGTGCTTCTTTTGACTTGAAAAAATAGGAAAATAATTTTCCAGCATTATCAAAACTTTCACAAATTTAATTTAAGACATTTTTATTATGTTTTGGGATCTGTGTAAAAATTGTTGAGACTCTGGTAAATGATAATGTGTGTCTTCAACATTAAGTATCTTAAATTTTGTAACAAGTTTCTTCTAGCTTAGAAATTTACTTGTAAGTTCCCAGGGGTTAGAAAAACAAATACTCTATTTTATTAATTTTTTAATTATTTTAATAGTTCCAAAGGAGGCAAAACAATGCATATGCAGCACAGCTGAAATATAGACTATAAATGGTAGGATTTTTGTACTTCAATACATATCAGACAAGATGTGCAATCTTTCTGTCTAAGGGTCACAACCTAAAATTGTTTATATTTGTCTCATTAATGCATCTGAATTGCTGGATTGACTATCACTGATAGCTATTTTCTTGGTGAAGAAAGCCAAGATTTCTAGATGGCCTAAGTCCTAAGGTGACATGAAAGCCACATTACCAGTTGTATAATATGTCATTACTGACACCAGAGAATACTGTTCATGTTCATGTTCAGACACAAAAGTGGATGAAGCATAGTGCTGTCATATAATTTATAGAAGATAGAATCATAGGGCAGATAGGTTTCTAGCTTTGTAGTGCTTTTAAGATCAAAAGAAAGTTATGCAGCTATCCCCTCATGGTCTTGTGTCCCACTGGAGGTCAGGAATCACACTGGATCTGCTGCTGTCTGACTGCATAGGTGCTGTTCTGCATCTCTTTCCACTGAGTTCAGGTGCCTTCTGAAGGCAAATTTCCTCATAACCAGCACAGAAGATGGTACTGTTGCCAAAGGGTAAATTATTTTTTACCAGCTGATAACATTTGAAGCATAAATTTGTAAGTATACCAGCAAGGAAAAGTTAAAGTGCTGCAGATCTGATGGCTGCAAATATCTTACTGTCTTCAAATATATCAAAAGTCTTATTTGTGCTATAGATGATTCTCATACACTGAGGAGATCTGCCTGAGGTACATAGAGTTTTTCCCCAGGAAATAAATGGATCCAATCAGTGTTTCTAGGTTTTACACATCACATAGATCAATCAGCTACAATATAAGATAGAGAGCTAAAAAGTAATTTTGTTTCAAAATACAGGATTGCTAATTGGCATTTCAACAGATCCGATTTTAACAGATTTTATCATATGCCTCAAAGAAAAAGAAAAAAAAAAAAGAAAAAAAGTGAAGAAAGTACATTTTTCTCATCAAACTAGCAATTATTTTGACCCAATAGCATTCATGAATATTTCAGCTCCAAGTTAGAAATACTGCTTGCTATGATTCCCCTTATACTTTCATACACACTCATCTTCTAAGAAATATTTATTTTTGTTTGCTTTTTAACTTTTATTCTTAGAATTATTCCTTTTTTTCCAATTGACAAAACTTTCCCTTAGAAGTTTTTTCAAAGTACGTTCACAACTTCCTGAGGGGCATAAAAACCCAAGAAAAAAAAAAAAAAACAAAACAACACAAGAGTAGCACATAGAAACACAAGAGAAAGCTTATAAATCAGGGTTATGAGTGATTCAGTAATTCCAATATGAGCTGTAGGACAAAATGTCTAAGGGAGTAAGAGGGTAATACAATTCAGACAACAAACTTAACTCTATTACAGATACACAGCCATCTCCAAAGCTATTACTGCAGTTGCCTGAGGTGTCTGTCGAAAAGCCAGATGTCACTCCTCCATAACTTAGTGTCTTATGATTGTCATTTAATCCAAAGGAGAAGGAAATATCGTGTTTAGATGCAGCAAATATAAACCCTAACTTCCACTGCATTCCCAGTTTGTTTTATAAAGTCATAAAATGTGAATTTCAAGGCCACCTTTAATGCTCAGGCTATCTAGCTTAAATGTATTCAACAGCTAGCCTTATTTTTTCCAGAATATTCATATTAGTTTTGATTGTCTTGGATCTGTAGACTTGTATCTACTGAAACTCTCATATTTTCATACTACATCCCAAAAGCATGTAACATATACTCTTGAGGTCATGCTGTAACAACGCCAAACTGACAGGCTGTGGAAAAGACTTCATATTATTAAGTTAGTAAGAAAGGGCTTAGGTAATTGATATCTTAGATTTCCAGACCTGTTTAAAATTTTACAGGTCTTGGAGACACTGAAAGGAAACAGTGATCTTAATCCTATAGCTTCTAAAACTGAAACTAAACCTCCAAATAAACCCTAACATTAATCCAACAGAAGAAACCTACTCCACTTAGAAAAAAAGAAGAACAAAGTTGTCTGTGTTGTCATCAGCTTTTTCTCAGGGCTGCAGGCTCTGGAATAAGCTACTCTTACAACACTTTCCATTTCCATTTCAAAAGATATTTTGTTTGCCATACTTTTGAAGGCATGGCTGTATCCAGAATAAACTAGTCATTTGAAGTGCTGGGTTTCCAATCCATAAGGGTAACACCAAACCTAATCCTAACACATAGATAAAATTAAAACCCCCATCTATACAAAATAAATGACAAAAGAAATTGGCTTATAAAAGAAAGAATGTTGTTGTCAGCTGAAGCCAAGGACTTATAGTCTCTATTGTTCTACTGATGAGTTTTTTAACCATAAAACAAGGTTAGGGTTTGGGATTAGTATCTGGAATGTACATATATATCTGCCTAGTTTATTGCTTTATGCTATACACCCCCAAATACAGGAAGAGATCGAGTATTGATTGACACCAAGAACTTCTGTTACTATTTTTAATGGTGTAATATTTCTTCTAGTTATAGCTAAAGTTAAGAAAAGGGCAAGCAGACAAGAGTGTGCATACTGCTTAAAGCCAAGGATTTCTTTTCTTCTTCCTCTTCTTTCAATTGGTCTTCTGGGCATAGTTCAGTCTGGGAAAAAAAAAAAGAAGTCTCAGGAACACAAAATTTTAAAATCAATTTTTCATGGACTCATAAAATAAGAAAGAACTAGAGGGCCTTTACCTGGGTTCTCTTTTTATAAAACTTATTTGGGTATAAACAGATTTGGCCTTATTTAAAAATACAGTGATTATTTTGAATATGAGTTTTAAGTAGAATATAGTTTTAGAATGGTTTGGCTTGGAAAGGACCCTAAAAGGACCCTTGTTCCAATTCCCTACCATGTAAAGGACATCTGCTAGACCTGATCCCTCAAAGCCTCATCCAACATGGCCTTGAGTGTCTGCAGAGATGAGGTGCCCATAACTTCTCTGGGAAATCTGTTCCACTCTCCCCACACCCTCAGAGTAAAAAATATCTTCCTAATATCTAACTAGAATCTACCCTCCATCAGTTTAAAAACATCACCCCTTGTCCTGTCACCACACTCCCTAAGAAATAATCCCTCTCCAGTGCTCTTGTAGGCCCTCTTAAAATACTGCAAGGCCACTAAATTTACATTCCTTTAGTTCAAATGCAATTAGTCAGTTCTCATTTATGGAAAAGAAAGAAGGGCCCAAGTTCTATTGACATAGAATGATTCTTGGATGGTGGAAATATTTGATGACTTTCAAAATCCCATCCAATATCATAACTATAGAGTAACTTTGTTTTTTACCCATTTTTTGCATATCTGAGGCTGTTTAACCAGAATATGGCAATAGATTTGCCTTTTTATTCCTCTGAAAATTGATGAAAAAGTTATTTGAACAGTTGAATCAGCTTTTTTAATTTTTCATTTTTTTTCCAAAGCAGTTATTTCTCAAGCTGAAGGCTTTCATTCTTGTAATGGCCCAGATGCAATTGTTTGAGGTTTGGAAACTGAAATATATAGCTAGCTGTTAAAGAATATGATTTGGTGGGAACAGAGAGGAATAAGGAGAGGGCTTACTCCCAGATTCCCACTTCAAAATAAGAAATGTACAGCCGTTTTCATACATAGACCCATGTTTAAAGGAACAGGTGTGTCATTCAGTCTTTATAGTTTCACACTCTGTGGATGAACTGATCTCTGCCATCATTAAGTCCCCTTCAGTGTATTCTTCTTGTGTCTGAATTTAGGCATATTAAAACAGAACGGATTCTTTGTGTGTAAGGCAGGCTTCTTTCTAATCTAAAAACAGTGTCTCTAGCTGAGGAGAGTGCTGTCATGCTTGTTGAGTATAACACCTATTGCATTCCCTACACCTTTGTTTTTTTACTGACCTGGTGCTTGAGACAGGCACAGAGAATACTGCTGCTGAATTGTGCAGAGTCAGGGGCTGCACAAGCTGGTGTCTCCCTACAGTCTGGATGTTACAAACCATGTGGACTCCCCATGTGTGTCTTGTAGTAGGGCCTGTCCCATTGCCCCAGCCATGAGCAGGGTAGGTGGGGACAAATTAGGGCAGAAATATTGTTAAGAAAAATCCATAGTGATGAGATCTGTCTGAGGAAAGGTTGGGAAATTAAGTCAGCGTGTCCAGGTTAGAACCAGTCCTGGGGACCGCGATGAGGGTCAGACACAACACCACCATTTCTGGGCAAGTCTGCAGGCACATCCAAGTTCAAGCTGGGGAGTTCATTATCTGGATCAAGTTCAGGGTCCAGATCAACAGGGTGCATGACTGTGACATGGTCAGGCAAATTTCAGAGGGAGACCTCTGGCTTTTACACATCTATTATGCGGAAGGAGTCAGAATAAAAGTAGCGTAATTTCCACTATAAGAGAAGTTATAAACGACCATTTTTGTTGAAATGGGTCTGATATGACTTCTTCGGCATTTCTCATTTTGCAATATAAAATGGCTACACTTCAAATTTTAAGAATCTGCAATTATTATAACTAGACTGTAGATCTTCTTTTTAATAATGTTATATAGTGAAAATGGCAGTGTAACATACTTTAAATATTTTGTTTGTTACCCCATCACATCTTGTGCTTTTGTTTCCTATATTTTCCTTGAAAACACTGAAACTCTAATGTGTAAAGGAGATGAAGGTGCATGTTTCGTGAAAGTGAGATTTGCTACTGAAAAAACAAGAGACTGAGTAGTGTGAAATGCACTGAACCTTAAGGTTTGTTGAAGCTGTTTTTCTTGGCAGACCAGTATTTACTGATATGATATAGCTACCTGATGCAAAAGGATCATGAACCTATATTCTCTTCTCTGTGAACACAGAAGGGTTTAAGCATGCACACAAATCATAATGACTAAATGTCAATGACTAAACTATGCCAGTGAAATATATGCACATATGTAAAAAGGCAATTGTGCTGAAGCCATGCATATGCATGAACAAGATGAATAATTGCATGTGCAGGCTACCACCAGTGCGTGAAATTACCTGTTTTGCAAGTGTAAATTAGTGTTTTGCATGCCCATTTACCTGTTTGCTGTCCTTATATTTGTTGTGTTCAAGTTAACTGACTGTCTGATGATTTGTGTCTTAGGGTACAAACAAAAGAATGAAAAGAAAAAAGCCAATATTAATCTTGAGAAGAAATAAAAACGAAAATATTTTTCATTCCTATGCTAGAGACATAATATTCATGTCATTGAATATCTACAAGACATATTTGTAAGATATATTAAAATCATATAGTGTTAGTGCTATCCTCCAGAACAGCCAATGCTTCAGAACATATGCATGAAGATTGATGCAGTTCATTGCATAGTTAAAATAACTAAAAATTGCAATAAGAACATGACTGTCATTTTAATGCTAAATTTTTAAAATATAGTTCATTTAGAATAAAGAGAACTCAAAATAATTAAGATGCTTGAGATTAAAAAACTTTATGAAAACTAAAAAAGAAAATCAGATATAAAACCCATTTATCTTCATAATGATGTACAATTGCAAAGTATTTTATAATCCCTAAATCTGCTTTGTATTGACCCTACAATTTACCTATAACATGTAAGTCACTTATAGCAATCATGCAGTTAAATTCCATTCTCCGCAGCATTACAGGAGCTGGCATTTCCAGACCAGAACAAAATACTCATTTTTAGTTTCATTCTTGGTGAGACAGCAATACAGTCATGTATTGTACAGTCATACCACCTGATCTGCAACTATACATTAGTATTCTTAGGATCATAGCACTACCATTTCAAGTTTTCCTAGTATCCTTTGAAACAACTACTCTGTAACTAATTTCCTTTATGTGCAACTGTTATAGTCCTCAGAAGACAGTGCAAATTAATGCAAGCTATAAAGACAATAAGTTGGAAATCAATAGTGCTCATATTGTGTTCTTCCTATTGAAGTTGATGGCAGTATTATTACCTGCAAATCTTCATTCTATACATTCAGGACACTGAATTAGTTGAAGTTGAGACAGTCTCTTTTTTACTTCTCTTAAAGTCTCTTGACGTACTCTTGCTGAAAATACCAACAGATTTATGTCAAGAGGTCTTTTATATCCTCTCTAAAGGTTCAGACACAAAATATCTGACACAGTTCTTCCCCCTCCCCACAAAATTGAATTAAGTGGCATTATGAACAACGCCCAGTTACCAGTACAAAACAATAAAAAGGAAGTTTTAATTTGTTCTATTTCTACAAGAGCAAAATGAGCAAAAAGTTATGGACTTATCTCTTAAAGAATGTAATACACTGGAAAAAAGCATCCAAAATTTTCCCTGAGCCTAAAAGTCTTGCCAGTATTTTGTAAATTTCCCAATTGCTTTTTTGCAGCATTCTGTATTTTTCCCGAACATATGTAGAAGCCAGTTTTGGAGACAATTTAGCAGAGGCCCTCTGTGAGAATCTCAGTGCCGAATACAAAAAGTACCTTGGGGGATCCTTAACCCTTTTGCATGAAGCTCATTTGAGGTAGAAGTGTTCAGTCCTGAAACCTTCTGTAGGCCAAGGGTTCATTCCCCATGTGCTTGAAAAGTCCAAATCAATGAGGAAGATGAATTTTAGGTGGATGAAAGGAAGAGTTTTATTTTTGTAGTGAAGAGAATTTGGACCCAGGCTGACTTCCTACAAATCTAATAATGGTGTCTAAAATACTGGTAGTGGTTTGTAAACTGTCGTCTCGGCTCCCAACTGCTCCAGTAGTTAATATATATCTGACATAAAATTAATTGTAAGAGTGCCAAAGACAAACCAGGCAAACTACATGAAACAATAGACATGGAAAGCTACATGAAAAGATCTGGGGACGGCATGTTCATGTTTTGTCTCACTGAGATGACCTTTTTACCTGGAACTGATCGAGTCTTCCTTCTATGTTTCCTTAAATAATCCAAGTGTTCCTGCTTGGCTCCTAAAGCCAGAAGTGGTTCTTATGAAACCAGTTATCTTCTCACTTTATAGGCTTAGAGAAATACACTGCAGAAGACATTTGCTTTTACAAGCCTCAGTTGGGTACTGCCAAAGTTATCCATGGGAAATCCAGAGCATGGATGGCCCACTGGGAAAATCCAGACATTTAGAGTTGATACAAGGGAAAGTATTTCCACATGTGATAACGAACAAGTCTATCTTCCCTCTCCTTCCTTCAAATTGCCAGTTGCTAATTTTCTGGACCCACTAAGTACTCTGTTAAACCTTCTTACTTCTTTACTGTCTGTTTAATAATAAAGTAAAATTGACCATAGTCAACCTATAAAATAAATGATACAGTAAATCTCTGCTTCAATAGTGTGACATTAAAGATTTTGTTTGCTTATGGTTTATTTTTATCATGCTTTTGATTTGTTGGCCTAGAAAATAATTAATTGATAACAGTATCTTGTTTACTGAAAAGTATTGAGTAAAGAAGCCCACACAAATGATGATAGCCTCTTATTACATTCTATTTAGTTTAATGAAAGGCCTACATCAAAGGGTCTAACCCCAGAGGATTTTCTAAAGTAGGACTTATGCTTTTCTACTTTAGTCTCCTTTTTTTTTCCCCTGAAGCAGAAGAGGTTTTGGATGTTTTGGGCTCTGCTGTTGTTTCACTTGTATAATGTATAATACCTTTGAATGACCTCAGCATTGTCAAGGTTTCACACACCTTGATTTGAGCTAACTCAGCCACAAAAATACCTGAAACAATAAGTTTTTAAGGTTGTAACAAACATTACGTTTAATGAGTACAGTGCACAAGTAATGATGCACTGAATCAGTATGAAGCCTCACAAAATGATTTCTGTTGGCACTATAAAAGGAATGCAATTTTTCTTGTTGAAATACCATTTTTCAGTTACTGCATGACTGATGTGGTAATTATCCCCTACACCTGGGATTTAAATCCAATCCTACAAGCCCATTTTCTGTTTGCAAGCTGTCAGACTGATGCATAGTCTTTGTTCTTATCTGGCAATAGTCGAGGAATCAGTAATTCAGAAACAACAAAGCCACTGATGGGTCATCATGTAATCTGCACTGAAAATTGCAATCCATAATGAGATTGGAAACACAGATGAGGAGACTAAAACTGATTACCTACCATACCTAAAATTTTCAATTTTATTGCACAAATATGATCAAACTAGCTCATAAATTTAGGTATTAGTTGAGAAAAAGTAAAGATTACTTTTAAATTAGGTGAAAAGGAGATAAGTTATTTAAATGTAAATTATTTGTTTTACAGCAATTTAATTCATCTCCAAGGTGATTCACATCTTTACATTATTTTATCTTCCATTTCAGAATATGATGTGTCTTGTTCCTTAGTCAGGACTGGTGTAAGATACTTTGTTCCCTTAAAACAAATGTAAGTTCAATGATGCAAAAAAAACAGATACTGGTCAGTCAAATTCTATATTATAGGCTAGGAAGATATGAGCTGATAGTCAGCAAAGTAACCAAAAATAGACTTCACGTAAGTTAAAAATATAAGTTTTATGAATGTTCCTGACTTCTTTAATGCCCTGACAGCAACTTACAGATAGATGCTACACTGCTGTTCCCAACTCAAAACCATAAATCACTGTTTTCTGCACTAATGAGATTATGACTAGTATGATGAACAAAAATAAATTATCATAGATATTTCCAATAGGTTTATGACCAAGCACTATGCTGAAAAAGTGAAAAAATTTTCCACTTACTCAGGACATTGCCTGATACGTTATTTTCTTCAAACTTTCTTGAAGAAATTTGTTTTTTTTCTACTATAAGTATATTTTCCTTTTTTCTAAATATAATCTTTGGCTCCAGAAGGTACTCTAAATTCTCCATTAGTGTTCAACATGTGAAATTCTAAAAAGTCTAGAAAAGATAGATCTGTCCAAGAAAAGACAAACAAATCTATTATTTTTGTAACAGTGATGGATAATCCATCCAGAAAAAGTTTAGAGGCACAAGAGCCATTCAGAATACTTATTTACTCAGTATATGACATGCATAGGTCCATAACAACTATTTAATTTACCTTGTTCATGTACCCATCTTCAATCATTTCTGAAACTAATTTCAGTTTTATTTTATTTTATTACTTTGTTTATTTATTACCCCTTGTCTTTCTTGCATTAAGTTTATAGCCAGAAATTGCCTGTGGAATACATTTGCCAGCAGCCAAAGTTCTTTAATGGAGGTCTGCATGTCTTTGCATGAAAATGCTTGTGGATGCTGGTCTAGTCCTGGCCCATAATAACATGCTCCAAACATATCTAGTGATAAAAGTCTTTAAATGGTTTAGGTACAAAGATATTTACCTCATAAGTCTCCAACTAGTTTGGAAGCTTCCAAGATGACCAGTTCAACTGTGGTGGCTATATATTCTAGCAGAGGATAAGGAGACCATAGATTAGGTTTCCATTTTCTTCAGGTTTCCTTACAAGTGAGCCCTTGGCTTACCTGTCTTCTCCAGCTGTAAAATAAGTCCAAGCAGACGTGGTATATAGAAATCATGTGAGAAATAAATTATTATAATAGATCATTGAACTGTTGGGAAAATACATCCAGAATATTTGCTTGCATGCTTCCTGTCAAATGGGAACTTTTGCAGTCAGTTATTTTTGGCTGCTTTTATGTCAAGGGCTAAAATTAGTCCAGAAAAATCTTACTGTAATAGAAAATATGATAGCAGGTTGTAGATCCAAATGTTACAATACACAGCTACCTTTTCTCCTTTAAGTCTGCACACCTGATATTCACTGGCAGAAGATACAGAACAGTGGTCATTCTTGAAGTGCAGAATGAATAAGCTTTAACTTGTAAAGTCATTATTCTTATTATCTCCATGCTATTCAGAGGCTGATTTCAGGAGTGTAGCTCTTGGCTGCTGTGTGTACAGGGTTCCCAGTAATGCGTTTACAGAAATATTCCAACAATTGTTAATGCATACTAAAAGTAATATAATAAATTAATCTGAATAGGTAGATTGTATGGGATAGATTACAGATTTGAGTAAAATAACAGATAGTTTCTATGATGAGATATATTGACCTAATGTTAATCCATCCAAAATGTCAAAGGAGCAGGTAGAGATTAGAATATATTCTGAAGATTCTTAGTCCAAGACTGATGAAGTACCCAGTGGACAGAACTGCCATATTTCCAAAATAAGACAAAAGAAATTAGATTTTATTTACAAACTAAATAAATCAACCAAATCAAAGATCCTTAGAAAACACAAACCCAATTAAAATAAATGTGTAATTCATGCATGTAAAACAAAGAATTGAAACATTCCATTAACATATCAGCTGTTATTTTATAATTTTAATGTTTGTAATTAGTTCATTACTGTTCTTGCTGAGAAGGATAAAAGGATCTTCTGACTGTGTCCTAATTAAGACTTGTTTATCCTTATGCTACAATCCTAAATGTTAAGTATTGTTTTTTAAGTAATCATATGTATTTTTAGCTGAAAACTGCTGAAATAAAGAAGAAAATTTGATTTAAAAAGAGTGAAAAATTTTGAGACAAACTAACACTGATCTAAAAAATTATATACCTGCTATGTAAAGACAAAATATTTTATAGACACTGGAGAGCAACTGAGAGCACGATGAAAAATCAGTGGCAGTAAAAAGGAATAAAATATATTAAAAATATTTCTATTTACTAAATGCTGCAAGTATATAAATGAAATATAGAAATAGATACAGCAGTAGCCTGTACACTCTTGAATGTTTCAGAAAATCAAGGTGCTTTATTTTCTGCCGTTCACGTATAACACAGAAATACAATACTTTTCTTTCAGAGGCAGTTTCTGAACTTGATCTATCAAGTTTTGAAACTGATATTTGTTACCCACAGACTTCCATTATGTATTGACGTGCACCATTACTTATGGACAGTTACATGGGATATGATGTATGTCAATCATTTTCTATGTAGGTATTAGTGGTAAACTTGGCAGTGTTAGGTTTATTGTTGGTCTTAGTCTTAAGGATCTTTCTCAACCTAAATGATTCTATAAACTTATGATAAGTTTTATAAAAATTTGCTCTACTGTATGGAAATTCTGCCACAAACATTGTCCTGAAATATGAACTGAGTCCTTTCAGGACCCTGTATTCTATGCAATTGCTCTCAGTAATGCTTTTGTTTTCCTTCACCACAGAGACACATACTGAGTAGACTGAGTAGCTTGTTTTATCTCACAGTATTTTGTTTCATATCTCCTCATGCCCAGTGTTTTCACTACCCATTCAAAAAGTTCATATGCTTGCCAAAATTCTCAGCGCATCCCTGGTATGGCAAAACGATTCAAATTCTTCCACCCATCTGCTGTTTGCAGATCTTATAATTGCCACTTACGCCTAAAGACCAAATATAGTCAGTATGCAATCAGGTTTGATGCTTAAGATTGTCTGTCATTAATGTAAAGAATGCCAAAATTAAAGGTGCAACAAACATGAAGGGGAAGTTGTACTTATCTGCAGTTATGATTCAGGAAGATAAGAAATGAGATTAAAAGAAATGAAAATATTTCCATCCAAAGCAAATTAACTGTAGATCAAGAGATAAAAATATCTGACTTTTACTGAAGGGAGAAATCTCAGGTGATAGTGTCAAAACCAGAGAATAAGATCTTAAATTATTATTTCTTTTCAGACATTTTTTCAATTTTCAAAAAATACTTCAAGTCCTACTTCTATAGGTTTTAAAGGCTAGTGAAGGATTGGTCCCACCACACTCTTCTATTTTGAAAAGATGTAGGGTTAATGGTGTTTGATGCCAAATAAAAAGGCATTTTACTTTTTATACCTCTTCCACTAAATGTCCATGAAAGTCTTTCTCTTACAGTCTTTCCCAGTCACTAAAATAGCTAGTTTGGTAATGCTGTTGAAATCTAATAAATAGGTTTATGTATAAACTCATGCCAAATTATTTTTAGTATTGGAAGAAAAAAAGATTAAATTAAGTTTCAGTGATCACTAATTATAATTCAGCACCCAAACGATAATAATCCATACTTTCATGTCCAATCAGATTTTTTAACCGGTTCAAGATTTATCCATAATATTTCAAATCTACAACATATCAGAATTAATCTTTTTGCTATGAAAGATCATGTCTTGCAATGTTTCAGGTGTCATGAACAACCAGCCATTAATACCTAATGTTGTCTTTCTCCTTAAAGAATGCAAGAAATCCCAAAGAAAATTTTACAATTCAATGTCTTATTGCAGAAAAAAAAGCAAACAGTGGTCTAGATGTTGTCAAGTCATTTCAATTGTGTAAGCAATTCTTTATTCCAGAATATCTGTTATTGAAAATATGGTCCAGACCAAAACATCAATCATATTTTTGCTTTTTATAGAATATTTGACATGCCTTTGTAAGTTTATTTTTTTAATATAATCTTGTTACAAAGCCACAACTCTTGATTCTTTAGAGGCATATCTGTTTTGATAAAATTTGTCAGAGAATGACTGTGGCTTGAAGGACAAGAGACAGCAACTTGTCAGTATTTCATTGAAAAACTTTGGAGAAAAAGGGAAAAATCAGAGTTCAGAAAGGACCTTTTAGTTTTTTGTTTTACAGACACAAAGAAGCATTTTGCAACCTGAAAACACATTGTAGAAATAGAGAAGGGAGTTGATTATTTTGTCATTCAGTAATGTCATGGTATAATTTTATTTTTCATTATTACAATAGAAAGTCATGGTTTTGGAGCTCATTAGTGAATCTAGCCTTCATTTGACAGAAAGAAAAAAAATTGTGTACATAACAATAGAAATGAGAAAAACCTGGCAGTTTCCTTAAACTAAGAATACCTTTAAATAACTTATTGAGAATTTTATTAAGAAATACATACTTGCAATTTGTCACAGAAATGTTACCTACAATGACAACAAGACATACCCCTCTCCACAGCAAGCTTCATTTGACTATCAAAGAATAACAATGCCTGCAAGGTATGAACAGAACATTCCTTCCATTTCTCAGCTCTGTCACACTCTTTTATGTTTTGTTCATAATAGCAACTGTCTTGCTTGATGTATCATATAGATGTTCTCACCTGCTTGTTGTCATTCAGCTGCTAAATTAGAAGAATGAATATGTATAATTCTTCCAAAATTGCATTATAATGACACAATCTGGCATATTTTATTATACATCCCGCTAGACCCTGATTGTTTTGTGCAGTTGGCTTTCAAGTTACACTACTTGGGTTTTGATAGCTCTTGCCAACTTCCTCAATGCAAATGTTAAAAAGTCAAAGCAATAGGAAAAGTTTTTGAGTATAGACTTGATAGAGGGGTAAAGGAATGGTAACATTTCATTCTTCATCACTCATTAAAACACAATATAAGTTTGCTTTGACATATGAGGGTTTTTCTAAATAGATATTTTTGGTGCCTGAGTAAATGACAGGAATTATCTGCCTTATATATGTGGGTAAACAAACATTTCAGGTTTTATTTCCTCATAGGGATTTCTTCTGCTTTCCAGTAATTAATTGTCTACTTTGGTGCCATGAAAATATATTGTGCTAGTAACTCTGTTTTTTGATGTGGTTTAACCCCAGCCAGCAACCAAGCACTGTGCAGCTGCTCACTCACTCCCCCACCAGCAGGATTAGAGAGAAAGGAAATGTGAAATCTAGCAAATTTATGGGTTGAGATAAAGACAGTTTAATAGCTCAAGAAAAAGCTGCTTATGTAAGCAAAGTAAAACAAGGAATGAATTCAGTGCTTCCTATGGGCAGGCAGGTGTTCAGCCACCTCCAGGAGAGCAGACCCTATTACACATAATGGCAACTTGGGAAGACAGATGTTATCACTCTAACCTTCCCCCCTTTTTGTTCCCCCACTTTATACACTGAGCATGATGTCATAAGGTCTGGAATATTCCTTTGGTCAGTTGGGATCAGCTGTGCTGGCATCAGGATATCCTCCCAACCTGACATGTATCCCCAACTTCCGTGCCAGCATGGCAGTATGATAAACAGACAAAGACTTGGCTCTGTGTAAGTCCTGCCTAACAATAATTAAAATATCTTTAAATTATTATCACCGTGTTCAGCACAGATTCAAAACATGGACCTTTACTAGCCTCAGACAAGACAGCAACTCTACCTCAGACAAGACCAGCATAGTGATGTTTAGCTTTTTAAAGGTTTCTGCTGAAGCCATTACTTCTTTTACCCACCTTTTTTTAACTCCAGTTCTAGTCATTGTAAGAGGAAGCTGAAGTACTTCATGAGACGTGTTCAGCACCAATTTAAAAACAATCCTTATAAAAAAACTAATCATTAGGGTTCATAATAATAATTAAATAATAATGATAATTAAATAATAATAATAATAATAACAGTAGCTGGTTTAATTGTTTGGGTTTTTTGTTTTATTTCATTTGTTTTAAATCAGAGGTTCTCAAAATGCTAGCTTGATGTACTGTTTTGGGCTGGCATACAGATAAATTTCTTCACAGTTGTTGGTAGGATGCTGTGGTTTGGGTTTCTGCTGCAAATGGTGTTGACCAGACAGTGGTGTGTTAGTGGTTGCTGAACATTACTTGCACAAGGTCAAGGTTTGTCTGCTTCTCACACGGCCCCACCAGTGAGAAGGCTGGGAGTGCATAAGGGGAGTGAAAGGGGACACAGACAGGAAAGCAGACCCCAGCTGTCTAGAGGGACTCCCAGACCACAGGAGATTCTGCTCAGCAGTAACAGCTGAGGGAAAGAATAAGAAAAGGGGCATGCTCAGGGTTGTGGTGTTTATATTCCTAAGAAATCATGATGCATGATGGAGCCTGAATTAGCGAATGAATTCCTTGGGGGTTTCTTTGCAAAGCAAAGCTTTCTCTTTAGGTTTTAGACTGTCTCTGACATTGCTATCTTGACATTTGCTAGCTTTCTCTCTCCTCAGTTTATCATCAAGTTATGATGTAATTAATTCATGTATTTTCTTTTCCACAACCTTAGTCCATTAAAGAATGTCCTAATTTAACTCTCTTCTGTCTCCCACTAAATACCTCCTTGCAATTTAATACTGGGGCTTCCTCAACTTTTTAACCCTTATAGTATTCTCTGTAATATTTTCACATTAAAAAATCAGAGAAAATTGGCAGCTAAAATCCAGATGTATGTCTACATCTTCACTTAATTAGCTAGAACTGTTTTCTATCATATAATAGCTCTTTTATTTAATTTAAAATGCTGGGTGACTGATAAGGTCTTTTCATGCTTTATTTGCTTTTTTGGATTCTCCTTGCCCATACTGGTACTACTATTGACAGGCTACCTGTAAGCTCAACAAATATGCAGGAAAAAAATTCCAGTTTTTTTATTAGCTCTTTATGGTTCAGTATTTTTTCTACTATTTCAGCAGTAAAAGATAGCTCTACTAAAAAGACCGTCATGCAATACTTCTTGTGAAAAGAGTAGAGCATTTGCTTCCCCTGGCGCTTTTAATACCTTCTTAGTTATTCTGAAGTCTTCAGGAATAAATATTACTTATACAGTTCAGCAAATTTATTACCTAATACTTGTAATTCTTTGAAACGTGTCATGCTGAGTGGCTGCTGTCTTGTGTAAAGAGAAATTTTCCAATGGAAATTCTGCTAGTTAAGAAAATATTGTATAAAATATCTTAGATTAAAACCTGGAAAGGTATTTTAGATAAAACTGAAATAGCATGAAATGAAGCAAATTCTGGAAGGTTGTTAATCTTCAGTAGAAAATGAAAAAGGTGTGTTTAAGCTTAAATTCAAAATATTAATGTGCTTAACATATAGAAATCCTAAATTATGCCAGCAGGTGATATCATTCAGTGATAAAAGTGTGATAAGGATGATAAAACATTTTTTTTTATAAATTAGTATTTTATGAAGGCTGAAAAAAAATAACCCCTCCATGCAAAATAAAAGCCCACGTAAACCTGTTTCATTGGTACTTCATTGAAATTTGTGATTCATGGAAATACGAGTTACTTTTTTTTTTTGTTTTATCCAGAGCATACATGCCAACAACCAATTTCATTTCATCCCCCCACCTTCTTCTGAACCTTGTTGACATAATCACCTGTAAATGTAAACAAAGCTGCACCTTTTCAGCTTATTGTCAAATCAACATCATCCTGAAGTGATGCTTATACTCAGTCTTTACCTCCCTAGGCTACTCCCCTCCTTTCTTCTGAGGCAAGCCATCTTCAGCTCCATCACATCACAGCCCTGTGTCATCCACTCCTTGATAAGAAGGTTACCTATTAGCTGACTTATATCTGAAACAAATTCATGTTTAAAATATGAATGGAGCAATGCAGCAGCTATTTCTGTCAGTCACAACTAGGTAAGCATAACCACGTAAGCCTATCATATCAAATAATGTCTTTCCTGTAACCTTTGGTTGACATTTTTTCCCCCACAGGCATGAACCCTAAGTAAGATACGTAGATCAAGCAAGGAGTTTGCTGGCTTACTTTTGTTTACCTCTACTATGAGGGTAGCAGATTCATTCTGGCAAACTCAGATTCAAACCACATCCTTGCCTGAAATTTAATTGCACAAAATTATCCATAAAAGTGCATCTCTTCAAATTGCCCATCATAAATGCACATATATCTCTCCTCTCTAAAAGTATGCATTGTTTCTAACAAGCAGAAAATTGTTTTGTGGTTGAAATAGCATAACAATTTCTAGCCTTGTGACTGACAGATTACAGTAGCATACTCATAGTATGCTGATATTTTCTGAACTCCGTTTCCATCAGAAATCCTGTCATACAAGGAGTAATTGAGAGCAAATGTTACACTACCATTGAGGTTTTCCAGGACTGAACTTATTTCAGTTTCTTTTGTACCCAGAAGAGGCCATTGGCTCACCAATAATTGAAATACCAGTGATCTTCATCTGCTTGCCAATCTGCAAACTAAACAGAAGCTTAACCTACTTCTGTTATGCCACTCTGCTGATGTTTTTCCAGCAATGCAAACCATGATATGAACTGGCTGTGACTGCCCCATTGGAAAGAGGTTGAGCCAAACATCACTTTCTGCTTCTGGCAGCAAAGCAGGCTTTTAATATGCTTAGCTTCAGAAGAGGCTAGGGAAAAAAATTCTCAGATCTCACCACCATGTTACCAAAATAAAGTGTACCTTCAATAAATATTAGAATGTGTTTGTACATCAATGCACATGACTCAAGACATTCCTCTCCCGGGTGCAGGTGGAACCAACATCCAAAAATTTGGGATGAGTATATGCTTTCTGTTTTCCCTCCAGAATGGTTATCATCCTTTAAAGGATGCATTTTTCTCTCCTAATGATGCCAGACCATTATCATTATCAAAAAATAGAGCAAAAGAGGCAACGATTCTGTAGAGAGTTTTCCAGGGCTGAAGGAAAAGGCATTTGTTTTGAAAACTGCTGGCAAGCCAATGTTGCATATTCTTACTCCTGAATAACCACAGCTTCTGAATGCAGCTCTTGACTCAAGCAACTTCAACTATTTCACACAGATGATGATATTGTTTTGTCATCCCTGTGGCCATGTTGTCAATATGTATGTTACACATATTGTGAACATTCCAACATATATGTTGTTTCTTTTATTTTTATTTACCATCAGTCTGCTTATCTTCTTAGGCTGTAAAGAATAAATCTTCAAAGATTGTTTGCTCTCATTATCTGTTTTGTATTTTAAAAAATAAAAGAAAGAAAATGAAAGGGGGAAATCCAATTTCAAGTGTGCTCCCCAGTGTTACACTGAGTAACACTTGTGTTTGATTTTAGGCAAAAAACATTTACTTCTGTGCTTCAGATGTCTATCTGTAAACTGGCAGTTGCATCACACTTCAGCTGTGGAAGATGAGCTGCATCACACAATTTAGGGATTAGTCTCTATAGAAAAAATACCTGTATAAAGTCATTTATCCTAAAGGCTGGGCCAAAATACATCTGAATCAAGGTCTTACCTTTAGATACAGGTACTATAAAACAATTGTCTGCATGCCAACAAACTATGTTGAGACAGAAAAGCAAGCTTATACATTCACAGACATCATTCCATGATCCTTTTGCATATCATATCTCCACAGCTCAAACCTTGCTAAATTAGTCCTGCAACAACAAAATAATTTCAGTTAGATAATTAGATTTCATTTATTATGACATTATTAATTATATTTTAAGCTGTAGTGCAGACAACTCCCTAGTAGCTGATTGTGCTGATCAGGTATTGACTGAAACAGCTCAGAGCAGATTGGCTTAGAACAGGGTTGAAGAATAATATTAAAACTGGAAGTCTGACATGGGTTAATATACACCTGTGATAAAATATGTGGTTAACCTGGCCATAATGGAGAAGGAATTTTGACTTGCATAGCCATCACCTAAAGAGGGATTTTTCCAAACATATTTAGTCACTGCCCTTTCAAAACCTTTTGTCAATGGATATATGGATTGAGTTAGTCTTTCTTGAGTACAGGCATCGTATTAACATAGAAGTGGAATAACGTGTTGTGACATATATACAGTGACAGAGATAAATGTTGCTTTTGAAGTAGGTAATAAATAAATTTCAAGAATTCGGTCCCTAGATCAAATGTACCATTTTTACATTTGTATGTTATGTGTTTACAAGTACCACAGCAGATAAACCCCTTTCCATGAAAAACAGGGACAAATAGGAATATTTTTCAGACTGTCAGTTAGCCAACTCCTCCAACACACTCTGAAACATAAACACTGTACATTTTGAATTAATTTTCAATATATCCAAATATCTGCTGTATCCAAATATTCAATCCTTTCATAATGCAGGTGGTGTTTTTATTAGCTTTTATTTTCCTAATAATAATAATATACACTGTAGAATTTTATAATTAATAGACATTTATTTTTTATTGTACATTTATATTTTATCGTAACCTTACTTGAAGTCAGATTAATATATATTGAGAATATATATTGAAAATCTTTAAAAATATTTAGTAAATTCAAATTTACTACTTATCTTGATTTGGTAGTTAAATTTTTTCCAAAATAGCTTATATTTTCTAGGAGTTCAACTTATTCCTGAAATAGTTTAAACCCCACTATATATTGACTAGTGAAGAAGTGAATGAAAAATCCATTAAAAATCATGTTGCCTAACTTAAAAAATCCAATCCTTTCAGGAAAATGGGGAATTTATATTATCCTAAACAGAAAGAAATTAATTTTTACTTACTGTCTACAATATCATGTTAACTGGAATTAAACTTTCTGAGCATTTCCTGCACCAGGATAAACTACATTTCCAAATAGACCTAGTCAAAATTTCTTTTACAGGGAAGAAAATTAGACAGGTAAGGAACAACAAATGAGCTGAACTTTGTCCTCAAAGAAAATTGGTTTTTCCTTTTCAATTTCATTTCAAAGAGATCTGACAACTGTCGCTTTGAACAAACTTTAACAGCACAATAGCCTTTGTGCAAGTTTCCCCCTGTCAGCTTTTCCATTCCAGCAGGAACTTAGAACAAAGTGTACACTGCCCTTTGAGTTGAGAACTTCATCAGTTGAATGAACACTGGTATAGTGCAGTGAAATTGAGGGCATACTCTCTCTGTGAATCTCAACAGTGTACTCTCTCAATAAATATAACTTCTCTATCTTTTACAAGAATAAACTAACCATCTGTCCCTTCTCACATTTTCTCTGTTCTCCTGTGTTTACTGAAAATGAAAAGCCATTTGAAAATCCGCTTATTTAAACCTAGGTGGGATAGCAAACAGTTCTGATTGTAGCACGTCTCTTTCTTTTTCAGAATAAATCTGAACTTACTCATTGTCAATGTTTCTAAAACCTATCTATGGCTCAAAATGTTCTTTTGCTTTTATTTTCTTAAGAAAATGCTTAAGTCAATGAAAAATAATATTTAACCAATTTAATAAAAGAAAAAATGTAGAAAATCCAGAATTCTCTTAGAGGTGATTAAAAATAATGAATTCAAGAGGTGAATCACATTCATGTCACAAAATTGTGTCATCCATCCCTGACTAAGACCACTGCTGTTGCATATTGTTAGAAGCAGCACTCTTTGTCAGGAGTACTTATGAAATACCAAGTTTGAAAACACTGTGTTTAACATTCATGTGCAGTCTACACACCATGACATATTTCAGTGAGACATGAGAAGCAATTCTCCAACAAATCTTCCAGCTTTCCTTCTATACACTAATCTCACGTAATAGAAGCAGGATGTTGTTTGAAAAGCTTCATTAGTAAAACAGAAGAACAAAAAGAAACACTGTTTAAATGATGAGACCCTGAGTGGATCTGAATTCATGAGAGCTCTCCAAACAAATAAAATACAATAGAACATTACATTGCAATAATTATAGGAGAATTTTTTTTCATGAAGACTTGGATGTTTGGGTGCATCCAGCTCTTTCAAACACAATTTACTAAGCTCATCAGCTCACTAATTTCAATTACTGGAACAGGTTGCCAAGAGTTGTTGTGGAATCTTCATCCTTGGAACTACTTCAGAAGCAGTTTTTGTAACTTAGAAATTTAGTTTCTGTAAATTTCATCATAAGTATGTGTACCTGAAACACTGGCCTGTGAGACAGTAGAATATGTATCTGAGAAAATTTGACAGCATTACAGAGAAGGTGTAGCATCCAATAGCATTGCCAAATCATATCCTGGGCTGCATCCAAAGCAGCAAGGAGAGGGAAGGGATTCTGTCCCTCTGCTCTGCTCTGCTCTGCTCTGCTGAGACCCCACCTGCAGTGCTGCATCAGCTCTGGGGTGCCAGCACAGGAAGGACATGGACCTGCTGGAGTGAGTCCAGAGGAGGGCATTGAAGATGATCAGAGGGATGGAGAACCTCTCCTGTGAGAAAAGGCAGAGAGAAATTGTGTTGTTCAGCCTGGAAGAGAGAAGACTTCAGGGTGACCTAATTGTGGCCATCCAAAACCTAAACGAAACTTGCAGGAAAGACAGAGAGAGACTGTTTACATGAGCATGTAATGAGAGGGAGGGGAAAATGGGTTCCAAATGAAAGAAAGTATATTTAGATTGGATATTAGGAGAAAATTCTCTCCGGTGAGGGTGGTGAAGAAGTCACACAGGTTGCCCAGTAAGGCTGTGGATGACCCATCCATGGAGGTGTTCAGGGCCAGGTTGGATGGGCATTTGAACAACCTGGTCTAGTTGAAGGTGCCCCTGCGCACAGCAGGGGAATTAGAACTAGGTGTTTTCAAGACCCCTTTGAACTCAAACCATTTTATGATTCTACAGCTCAAATAACAGTTTTATTTTTCAAATATATAGTAAATATGGATTTTTCAGGGTGTATTTCTGTGTGGATAACATTTAAAAAGTTTAGAAAGCTCACAAAATATTCAAGTTTTGCTGCAGACAAAGTAGGTTTTAATGATCTATTAACCAGTTTAACTGTATTTTTTTTTTTCAAAACTTTCATATAGTGCATGAAATTCTCATTTTCCTTTTTATCAAATCTGGCAGTTTTTGATTGATGCCATTCCTTTCTCAGCTGCAAATGTAGAGGAGCTAAAAATAAGACAATATAAGTAGTTGCAGCTTTCACATTGATCTAAACCAAAGCTAAGGTTTACTGACCATAACCCTAGAATAAATAGGATGGAAGGTTGAAATTTATCACAAAGACATATCTACAGATTGCTGTTATATACAGAAAAAGCATGAGTGCTTCATTCAAACCAGAGTAGTGAGTACTTCAGAAGCCTCTAAGGGCACATGTTATGTATGCTATAGGATATCTTCACGGTCTACTGAAGCAGTATGTATTTCAGCTGTTAAAAGGAATATTTTATGTATTTATTCAACACAGCAAAACAGACACCAGGAAGCCATTCTAGACTGTATTCATTCATGTGCCATTTTATATGGCCTTTAACCAGTAGACTGGAATGGCTCTTTAGGAGCTGTTTTGGTTAATCAGGACATTATGCATTAGGGATAATGTTTCCTTGAAAAAACTCTGTGTTAATATTCTAAAGGGAAAGTACTGCCACTGTAGCCTATTATAAATTGACTTTTTACATACTGTACACAGTGTTGTATGCAGCTAGTTCAAATTTAATTCTAGTTCTATAAGCGATGTTTTTGACAAGTGAAATTTTTGGAATTTAAAATCACATGTTATACATATCTTTATTGTCTTCAATTTGCCTAATATAACTCAAGAACCGTTCAGTTTGAAATCAATATGATATCATTTGACAATAGATCTATTCCAGTTGCACCTCTTGTCACAGAAGGAAGGATTATTACATGCAAGTTAATTTTATAAGAAAAATGGTACAGGATAGTGTGATCAAACAAATTTCACTGCACTTAAAATGTTTGTATATTTTATGTAGCAGTAATACCTTCTCTCACAAATATTATATGTAGTTGAAAAATTAACAAGTAAGACTAAGGTGAAATCTGCATATTTGTATAGATAGAAAACATTAAATCCATTCCCATGAATGCCTGAAAGAAATCAAGTTTCCTCACTTGTTGAACGTGCACTGCTAGTTCTTGCTGGGGATGAATAGTTCAGGGACATTCTCTTGCCTTTACTTTTTTTTTTTTCAGGAAATAAATAGAAAAATTGAATATGCTTGGAAACCCTTTAAACTGTAGCATCTTCCTAGTCATATATTACCCACATATTATAATGCCCATTACCTTGTTTCTCTTTCCATTCTTTTCCCAAAATAAATATACGTGTGCATAAATATACCTTTCAATTTGGTAAAATAGCCTCCCTCATGTGGCAAATCTTACAAAAGTATTTTGAAACAAACAACCTTCCTCTTTAAAACAGGTTTGTAAGGAAAACAAATCGAAACTAGAAAGAGTGACAGTCTCAATGACACATTTCTGAATAGCAATATTCTGTATGGAAGAAGATATAGAGTATCTATTAAGCTTGTGTTTATAATGAAATTCCATTTCAAGGTGAACAAAGTGATCATCTAAATAAATGTCACTGTGAACATTTTACTCTGCTGAAGCACTGCACAGTGAAATGGGCCAGCCTTTGATTACATAAATGTCCAAGGCAAAGCACCCATCAACTAAAAAAAAAATCCATAATATCAAACTGAAGGAGAAATGTTTTGTGATAGGCTTGTTTGGGATTGGTTGGTCTTTGTGTTATTTTGAGGGAGAGAGTGGTGATGTCAGTGTAGTTGCTTAATTTTCCATTTCACTCATTCTTCTTTTGTTCCAGACTATTCCAGATCCTACTCTGAGAGGGTGTTTTTTTCTTCCACAAGTGCAAAACTAAAGCTTTGAGCACTCAGTTGCTATGGAAACAAAAAAGACAGAAATAGTTTATGTATTTCAAAAGCTGTCAGCCTATATGCTGTGGATTTTGATAACTAAACCTAAATATGAACAATCTTTTTTAAAAACCATTGTGACATTTATTATCATGCATGACTGTTGCTAGGGAAAATAAGGCACCATTTTGTTTAGCTTTTTGCCCATCAGTTGTACAAACATTTGGGATTTCAGAATTAATTTTTGTTCTTAATCAGTATTTAGCAAACAAGAATGGAAACAAACATACAGAGAGCTGGCAAACATTGCCGTTTTCTTCATGGTTAAAATACAGCAAATTGCAGCACAGAAATTCAAGGAAAGACACATTGAGAAAGACATCTTTTAATACTTTCAAATATATGCTCAGCTTCCTTAAGAAAATTTTAAGAAGAATGAAGAAATGCTATCTTTTCTGCAAGATGCAGCAACAAAATAATTTCTATGTGTCTTTCTAAGCCTTAGAGTTGCTTCTACAAAAAATCTGGATACTTCTGTAAAAAATACTTCTCTGGGGATTCAATTTTACCAGACATTGGAAGTGTCTATTCTACTGCTGTTCTTCAGGAAATTCTGATGTTCCCAAAATTAAAGTTTCCATAACAAAGTCTTTTTATCAGAATGTAGTGATCCAGTTAAAGGAATCAACATAACCATGACACAATACTAACTTTCTCAATAGTGAACCACGATGAAGGCCTGAAAGCAGTACATAATTAATTTTCCCAGAATGTACCACAGATAGGCTCAATTTGGAAAATAGCTAAAAAAAATATCACTCATAAAGCATTTTTTTTCTACAAGGACAAGAGAAGAACAAAATTATGTTGGAATATTTTTTAATTTGGTGTTTTTGCACACAACCTTTTTCTTTTATATCCACAGTTCCTGAGACCACAAACAAACCTGTGATTCTAAAGATAATGATAGAAGGTATTTAATAGTGATAGTTGCTCTTCAAAATCAAATATTCTGGACTCACTGTTGGTATGTTCCCTTTCATTGCATCAAAAGTACAATAAAATTGGTGTTTCACAATACAAGCAGGGATGTCAGGAGTGTTTATAAAACAATTTCATTCACTTTGTCATTTAGAAGGAAAACAGAGACATAGAGATGATTAAACAGAACAATTTTTAATTTTCCTAGGAATGAGATATCTAAATATTTATTTATGTAACTGATTTCTCAAATTTGTGTTCAGCCCTGAAAACTCATTCTGAACCTAAAAAAATGTTTATCCTGAACCACACAGCATTTTAGTTTATGTTAATTCTATATTAATTTAATAACAGTAATGCAAAAAGAGAGTGTTCTGCAATAGTCTAAAGAATTTACTAGTCTAAACCATGTGGACATCATTGACATGCTAATAATTTTCAAAGATATTTTATTTTAAGGTATATAAGGGCACAGATTTAATACAAAACTCAGGGTGGAACATCTTGTTTGTGAAAGTGTTAGAACACCAACCTGGCAATCTGGTTAATTATAATGAGCACCATGGTGGTTGCTATATCTTTTTTGAAATAGTATTAGGGCATGATATAAAAATTTTCTGTTTGAGGAAAATTATTGAAACACCATCACACACTAGTTCACTGGGTTCCCTTGTAATTAATCTACTATGACATCAGTCAGGGCTGAAGCCTTGGTTGCACTGGAGTAGATTAGATAAATAAATCAAATTTTATCACCTTAGATGAAACCAGAACTGTACCCAAAAGCTCAGCAATTGACTCTGTCACATGATCTTAGGCAAATTAAAATTTCTACCCGTTAAATAATAACTGCAGTCCCCCACCTCTTTGTCCAAAGGGACATCTTCAAGGTCATATTGTTACTAATTTTTTGATTACTGGGCATTTTATATGCAATCACAACCGGAGATTACGAAAAACTAGGAGGCTCTCAGAGGAAACTGGCTTGTTTACATGCAGTATATTTGACAGGTTTCAGTAGAAATAGGATACAGACTTCAGTACACTTAAAAATATATGTCACAAAAAAAAAGAAAATTAAAAAAATGTATCTTAGATTTTGGGCTCCCAACTAAAATGAAGGAAAAATATCTTCAGAACATACCCATATTCAGGCTTAAAAGATACACCAGGTGCACAGAAAAGGAAAAAAAAACCTATTTATACAGATTAATTGCTCCCTCAACAACACTAAGTTTTCCTCATGTATTTCAGACCTCAGGCAAGACAGTGTTACAAAAGGTCTGTGAGAAATAAAGCATCCTGAAGACAAAAAGGGGTGAGGCAAATGAGTTCTTATAAGGACTGATAGAGCTAATAGCTAGATTAATTTAACAAAACCAAATGAACAAAGAAATAGAAGGCGAGCTGTCTTTCAAAATCAGATTCATCAGAAAGAATATCCTTATCATCCTCTTCCAGTCCTACCAATAATCATGAGGGAGTGAAAACAAAAACTAATCAGGGCACTGTGGTGTGTTACTCATAAGCTCATAACTGGCAGTAAAATTGAAAGGACTATGTCTGCTGCGGTGAATAATTTCTACACTGAGGCCCAGAACAGACACATCTCGTCATTTGTAACATCTGCCTCAAAAAAAACCTGAGCCAAAATAAGCTAGTTAGAAAGTTACGTTTCCTCCTTTTATTCCAGGAAATTTGGCTTTAAAGAGCCTGCAGGGATTCTATATTTTGAGAAATTTTTCTAAAACAGACAAAATGTGTGAACTGGAACATAAAATGAAATTTGTGCATCTGTTACAATTCTGGAAAAATGTAATCATGAGATATTATAGCATGTAACATATACATGCATGCATACGTACATACATATACACATATAGGTGCTAACTGGAAATCAGGCCTTTGATTTTATGGAAGTTGATTATTTTTATGACACACTAGAAATATCATGTAGAAATTTATAAAATTTTTAAAAAGCCACAAATGATAATCCAAATGTAACCTAATGAAAAAGGCTCAGGTAGCCTTGGAATTTGAATTAACAGATAAGATATGTAGCAGGAGCTCCTTCATCACCTCTCAGACCATGATTATGCCATTTTTGCAAAACTAACCAGCTATATATAATTATATAGCTGTAAAGAACTTTTTTAGAAGTTATTATATCTATAATAGTAAGGGGCAGTTGGCCCAGCCTGCAAGGTGAAGTTGTTCTACAAATCTTCCCTCTTATTCTGCTGCAAATGTAGAAAGGGCTCAAGCATATTACTAACACCTGCAGATGGCATTGGTAGCAAAAATGATGTTTATGTTGCAGCCATGATTAGGCCTTTTGGCTGAAATTGGCAATCTGGAGAGACAAATCATCTGGCTTGACTTTTATGGAGGTGTGTCAGAAACTGTTTACAGGGCAGATGAATTGTTTTTGCAGCAGCAGGTGCTGCTTGGTCCCCTCCACAGACACCCAATAAGAATAGTGAGAGGTCACTCAGAGACATAATACAGTGATGAGACCCTTGGTCTAAACCACCTCTACCTTCATCTTAAGTAGCATTAGTCACTAAATCATTTCAATTCTAAGTAAAGCAATAAACAGACTTCCTCAGAACTTCATCTCTAGGCTTCTACTGTGATTACTAACACCCAGCTCCACCACCTGCTGCCTTGTGTAGCTGTGCCATGCAGCAGCTGAACACTCTTCTGCAGGTAAGCTTATCTTTACCTTGTTAAAGGCCAGGAGATCCAGCTGATGGAAGAGCAGTGAGCTAAATGGCTGATGATGTGATCTGTATGAGATCTCAAAATGCAAAAAATATTAATAGACAAGGCTTTATCTTCTTGTACAGGACAATTTAGAGGCTTTATGTAATAGTAAATAATATTGTAGAATAACAGAATCACTTACATTGAAAAGACCTGTAAGATCAATGAGTCCAACCTTTGACTGATTACCACCATGGCACTAAGTGCCACATCCAGCTGTTTGTTGAACATCTCCAGGGATAGTGGCTCCACCATCTCCACAGAATCACAGCATAATTTAGGATTTAGAGCCCTTCCATTATCAATTTACAAGCCACTTGCTATTTTAGGTATTCCTTTCTATCTGAAACAACAATGTAATCTTACATTTTGAGAATTATATAAGTAGCAAAGAATAATAGGGGAAAATATAAAGGAATTTGCTGATGTTAGTAACAGTTCTGAGTTTCCACTGTCTATAATATGACTGCAGGATCAGTGCTGTCTTACACCAAATTGATGCATAGGGGAATAACTTTGTATTTCTGGAAAAAAATACACTGATTTTTTTACTCTTTGACAGCAGTACATTAAGTACTTTCCTTGTAAGATAGTCCTTCTGCATCTTCCTCTGGAGATATAAATGTTGTCATTCCTGGGATCATATCTGCCATAATATTGTTTATTTACAGAAGTGGTGACTCTTATAAGCTCCAGAGAAAACTCAGATGAGACCTCAGTCATGTATCTACGTTCTCTGAAATGGGATTTATAAAAACTGAGCGTAGGGAGAGTTTAGCTTAGCACAAGGGGTCATGAGCTTTCTACTCTGTCATACCAGCCACCAATGAAATAGAGGGGAAATACATGAAAGTCAATGGAATCAGTGAACTTAAATCCCACTTTACAGGAAACATAAGACAACTTGCACAATAATAGATCACCACAATACATTTTCTTCTTTATATATAATCTATATGCTTTTAGTTTTGTCCCTGTTTTCACCTTTTGCTTAAACATTTCTTCTCCTTCCATGGTGATTACACAACCAGCATATTTTTTATAAAAAGCAGCCATAACTACTATGGGGCAAACAGACAAAATTACTTTCGTCTCCTTTGGTATAAGACAGCTCTCAGATGCTTTCCTTGATCATTCAATTTTTATTGCTTACAAATTCCTTTCTTAAATGTGAAGAACCATGTTTCTACATGACATTCCAGATGATGTTTCACTACATTGAATATTATCTTGAACACCTTTCTGGAACTCTAGTAGCCAATAAATAAGCACCATGTCATTCAAATTTCAGTTTCTTGTTATTCAAAATAAATCCATTTGAATTTGACCTACTTCCTCAAGGTTATGATTTTCTAATATTCTTCAGATAAGTATTTTTAGTGACAAATTAACATAGACTTTTGGAGCAGATTTGCCTGAAGTTCATTAATTTCAATAATAAGTATAATTACTTTTACTTATTAATTTCTGAAATTCAACTTATTTGTCCTGAATATATTTTTTCCTTGAATGGATAACTACACTAGCACTTTAACAAATGCAAATGAAGTGTGAACAAATATTTTCCTTTTAATCCTCTAGTTGCACAAAAGAATATGCATATTCTATGACAGTATTGTAAGTGTTTGGCAAAATTCTTGTTTCACAAATCTATATGTTTAAGCTGACTTGATTTCTGCTGTTAATTCAAGTCAGTATGTTCTCAGCTGGGGCCAGCATCTTGCCAGGGTGGTGATGTAAACTAAACTCAAGGACTCCGTACTGATTTCTCAGCTAGGCTGAAAAGACTTCTCAAACAATCCCAAAGGGAGTTCTCAGTAAAAGTAAAATAAAATTTGCATTCTTCTTCTTCTTTTATTTACTCGATAGTTATATTTTAAATTTAACCCAGTCTGGGTTTTTTCTGTGCAGTCTATATTAAAAAATCAAATACTAAAGCAGTATTTTTTAGATGACTGAATGAAAACTTGAATAATCATGTAGTGCCAATGTCTTTACACAAGTGCAATCATCAGTCCTAACTGTAGTGCCTCCAGGTATAATTTCTGGTTTACTGGCACCCAGTGCAAGACATTTGATAAAATCAGGCTTTTAGGTTCATGTAATTGTTTGAGTTACTCAGAGCCAAGACAAAGCTGAACTTTCCTGAACTCAAGCTTCAGGCACATATGCCTATAATATTGTCAAAAATAACCTTGTTTAGGATCTCCTGCACTCCCAAGTAGCAGTAAACACTTCCATTTAATCTGGAAAACTTATCCATAAACCCAAAATTATCTCAGTGTGAGCAATGCTCCATCATCAGCTAGATCAGAAAAGCTGGTGCAGACTATGTGAAAGGACATCCAGGTATTACGAGTTTTTACCTGCTTAGGGGAGGGTGTAGTTTTGTACCTTTTGAGGAGAAAATTAATTTAGACTGTTTTAATACAGTTAACTGGATATATCAAATATCTTTCGGCTGATCTCTTGACAATATTTCATATCTAAATAAGTTTGAGCTTCACAACTTGGTAGCAGTGTGAGTAGATACATTTAGAGAGTATCCCTGAAGAGAAAGACTCGGAGGCATTGGTGGACAAAAAGCTGCACCTGAGCTGGCAGTCTGCACTTGCAGCCCTGAAAGGCAGCCATGTCGTGGGCTGCATCCAAAGCAGCACGGGCAGCAGGGAGATGGAGGGGATTCTGCCCCTCTGCTCTACTTTCATAACACTACACTGGACAACTGCATCCAGCTCTGGAGTCCCCAAAAAATGATGTGGACCTGATGGAGCGAGTCCAGAGAAGGGCCACAGAGACGACCAGAGAGCTGGAGCACCTCTCCTGTGGAGACAGGCTTAGAGAGTTGGGGCTGTTAAGCCTGGAGAACAGAAAGCTTCAGAGAAACACTACAGCAGCCTTTCAGTACCTAAAGGGGGCTACAAGAGAGATGGAGAGGGATTTTTCACAAGGGTAATGGAGAACAAGGGGCAAAGGCCTTAAGCTGAAGGAGGGTAGATTTAGATTAGATGTTAGGAAAAAATTCTTAACTGTGAGGGTGGTGAGGTGCTGGAATGGGTTGTCCAGGGAAGTTGTGAATGCCCCAGCCCTGGAAGGGTTCAGGGCCAGGCTGGATGGGGCTCTGAGCAGCCTGGTCTGGTGGAAGGCGGCAGGCAACAGGGAAGCAGGGGGCTTGGAGCTGGGTGATCTTTAGTGTCCCTTCCAACCCAAACAATTCATTGATTCAAACACATAACTGTCATGATGGTCTGAGAGCATAGGCATCACCAAAATACAGGAAATACAAAGTTTCTTTTCATTATGGTAACTTTGTTTCTAAATTTCATTTCCATATTTTCATAAGCTGCTACTTTTTCTTTTGGTCATTCTAAGAATTTTTTACAAAGTTCTCTCTGGAGTGAGGGTATTCACTTACCTTGCAGTAAAATAACTGTAAAAACCAAATAAACATTTTCTATCACACCAATTATTTCCAGAAAACCTGTACACATTATTGAAATGTAGATAAAAGGGCAGCGTCTTGTACAGAATTTGGCTAAAATGTTTTCAGTAAAAGACTGATTTTCATATTTTAAGGAGCACTGTCTTACAGTCTTCATGAAAAAACATTTTGAATTTCAAAAACCTGCTGGAAAGTGACAGAAATGCTTTTGAAACAGTAAGATTTAATCTCATTAGCTCAAACCTCTGAAGATGTATGGATTCTGTTTTTAACATGTCAAAATGTAGTTTGACCACTATTTTTTTCTGCAAATGCCTACACAGCTGCAGAATTCCGTGCCTCTGATGGAATTAATGGGATTCTAAAGCAACTAAACAGGATTAGAAGAGAATACTTGAGAGAAAAAAATAGTCTCATATTCATGAGGGTTTTTTCCTCAGTTTTGGTTCCAAGCAAAATGAGAATTGTAGATATTCACTAAATTCTCTTTATATTAGGGTTTAATTAATCCAGAATGACAGCTGAGTCTGCTTTCTTAATGTTCCATTGTAAATCATCTGCAAAGCTTCAGTTAACTTGAATTTAGAGGCATTTATGCACTGCAAAAATGAAAACATTAATCCAGAATTATCACTATGGAATAAATGTAATTCTATTACATTTCATGCCAAAAGCTTCCATGTGCAAGACTTTAAAAATTGAGGGATAATTTTAAAATCTATCTTTCTAACTAAGAAAAAAGCCATATTTTACCTTCCTAGAAAAAAGTACTATAAATTATGCAGAATTTTATTAGTGATTAATATGCTGATTTTGGTTTCTTCTGATGTATTAAGAGGTATATTAATCTTGCAGTCTCTGTCCATTTTTTACATGCTTTATTATCTAAAAGAACAATAATAACTGCAATCATGCTTGTGGTTTTGGCCATCCAATGGCATGGCACTGATCCTGATTTCCTTTGAATTTTTTGAAATTCAACAGCAAAAGTGCCTAGAAGAAAAGTTTTTTGCATGTGGATTATTTGAAAATTGCTCAGAATATATTATTCATGTTGTGCAGTTCACAAATTGAATTATACCACAGTGTTGGTATACCTTGAGTATATGAATCATTTCAGAGTGGAGAAAAATAAACAACAAAAGGGCATGCCCTTTGTCAGGTAATATTCAAACAACCATTTATACTAATTTTTATGAAGTCTGTGAATTTCTGATACTCTGAAAAAAATTTCTCCGTACCATCAGTGTTCTCTCAAACAACAAATACTCTGGTTCAGGATTATAAACAAAACAAATCCCGCTGTATTTAAGAATTAATTCTATTATTTACTGAATTTTACTGTCTTGTAGTAAAGGCCTAATATTTTAATGACTTCCTAAGAACCTTGAGCATTCTGCTGCTTTTAGTACTTTAACAGGAGTGGTTGTATTGTGGTACTTTTGCTTTTGTTTTTCCTTTAAATATTATATATCTCTAGCACAAGGCCATCTGAAACATTTTATCAGCTGCAGCTTTCACATCTCTCTTCCACCCCTTCCCTCAGAAACTGTTCTTTCAATATGTACAATAGCAGCTCCTTAACAATTATTATACAGTAATTATTATACAATTATTAAATATTAAACCCCACCATATTTGTCAGAAAGTTTTTGAAAAGTCCTGGCTGGTAAAGACCTATAGAAAATCTTTGTGTTGTCCGTAGAAAAGGGAAACTAAATCTTTATAAATAGATACAGAGCCTTGGCCTGGTAGAATTGTACATATGGAATTGTCTTCCACTACAAAGACCTTCTGCAGACAACTGCTTCCTAAGGAGAGGTGTGAGGTAATGAATTTATGAATTAAAGAAGATTTTCTTTGTGAATTAAAGGAGATTTTGTTTATATAGAAATACCTGCAGAACCAACTGGATAACATCAAATTCATGCCAGCAGTACTGTTTTTAAAAGACTTTTATTTAACAATTGTATATGATGATTTTGATTTACTCATAGATAAAGACAAACATCACTTCATGGTCTCAAGAGATGCACAAAATTTACTTGTCTAAATGCTGAAAATCAAAGCAGATCCACAATTTCACTTATTATTGTTAGTGGCCACAATATCAATCAGTAATGTTATTGTGGTTGGAAAGAAATAAAAGAAACCCAGAATAGCTGCCTTAAGGTATTCTGCTTCTATCAATGTGAATATGGAACAGGGCTGATAATAAACCAAGGCGTTTCATGCATGTATTGCACAAATAAATTTTCTGCCCTTTATTGGTCAAGAGAACTAAAGTAGACAACAGTGTATGAATTTAGAGCGTGCTGTTTCCTTCTTGAGTATATTTCTGCAGGAAAAGTATTTCAGCATTATGTTTGTGTAGAAAATGCATGACCCACAGTGAGAAATTTTCTGTCAAAGAGCTCTTCTTTTGAACGTAAAAAGTAACAGTAAACAGGCACCAGTTTGTATTAGAAGGACAGAACAAAATTTCATTAGAAAATAAACTGCTCCAGTTGCTGGAGATTAATGGGGTGTTTTTCCCCTGGCTTGCTGTGTCTTGTAAAATATATGTCTCTGCATGCTTATTAAGGAGGGATGAGGGACTACATGCACACAGAGAGTACATTGCACTGCTTAAAATTGCTCATCACTGCCTTGCTGAAGAGAGTTATGACATTATGGTATGTTAGGAGCAAAGCTGAAATCCATGGCCATTTAAGTCACTGTCAAGGTTTTAAAATGTGATTCAGCAAAAGCAGTTAAATAGCTTGCCAAAAATGCAAGATAGAACATCTTGTACTATTTTTTTTCCATGCTCAGGAGAGTCCTGGAAAAGGAAGATGCTTTACATCATTATGTATAAAACTAATAACTTTAAGTGAGTGAAAAATAAGTACTTTTTATTATAATGTGCTCAAAATGATCCCTAGTGAGGTAAGGTATTATTTATCCTAAAGAAATTTTTAACAATATTATATTTCTCTTTTAAAACTGTGTTAAGATATTCTTTATCACATGTATCCACATTTACTGGTTTTGCTGCCCCTTTTTTATCAGAATCTATTTTCTATAGATAGTAGAAATTAGGGATATTTCCATCTTATTAAGCTTTCTCAAGAAAGCACAAGGTCAGATGGACATTTTTCTGGTTTTACCCTTTTCTTCAATGTAGATCCATGCAACAGAGATAAGGACACATCTGTGAGAAGGCTTATGCTTGCCTGATCCCATGATCAGCTTTCTCTCAACCATACTCTTGTCCAATGGACAAGCCATAGCTCAAGCTCAAGGCATTTGTAGTAAATTTAGAATAGCAGACCCCAGCTGGTAACACAGAGCAAAGCAGAATGCAAAGCAGCAGCAGAGCATATTGGTGGACTAGTTTGCTTGTTTTCAGTACTGCTTGTGTCCTATTTGTCTAGACTGACATGAAAGCAAATTTGGAAGTGTTTAGGAACCCCAAAATATACAAAAGCTCTCTCCTACTGGTTGTTGTACAATCAGCTAAATCCTGGCTGACTGTATTTGCAGATGGCCACTGTATAACAAACATTATGAAATAATAAGAAACTACTGTGGAAAAAAACCAACCGAACAAAAAACAACCAAATAATGCTGCCACCACCCCCCAAACCCCAAAAGAAATAGCATTTCAATTTTTGTCTCTAAACACTTGCTCTACTTTCAGCTATTTCATAGAAACTTGACATTTCACAAAGATTTTCAAAGAAATTTAAAGCAATGTAAAAAGGCATTTGTAAGAGAATAATAGTTGCTCAGAACTAAAAATACATAATAAAATATTCATTCATCATTTTTAACTTCCAGGTTATCAAGTGTTCTTAATTTTTGTTAAAATATTCTGTGTTGAAAGGTTAGTATCACCCAGTCATGATTTTACTTTATAGATGGTGGCCTATATATACCTCAGTAGACCTCCTGGAAAAAAACTGTTATGACAAACATTCTATGAAAATAATAATATGAATTCACTCTTATTAAACTCTATATACTATTCTATTAACATTTTCCAGGTAGAACCCCAAAGTATGTATAAATGAGAGTTAATTCTCAACAAGTTCCTTTAAATGGTAACTAAATGTATTGTGATATTTCATAAGTGATTATATCAGTGTAGAAAGAGAATAGGTGACAGGACAAGGGTCACTAAGCACTGGAAGCAAGAACAAGATGAGAATACAGGACACAAAAGTCACAGCATTCTCTGATCACATTAGTTTATTAGCTTCTGTGGAGAGTGTGCTTCTTTGAAAAGCATCTTCTACTGCTTCCAAAAATGCTTAGCAGCACTCTACTGACAATCAAAAATTTTTTTTAGCATCCCTGTTGGTGATAGTCCCCAGAATCAGAATGCCACAGATCAAATATTTATCACAGATGTTGAAAGAGAATACAAAACTCTTGTTCCTCTTGACCAGACTAAACAGGCTCAGTACACAATCCTTTGACTCTGAAGACAAAAAGGATTTTGGAGGAGCAGCTAGATTTTTTTTGTAGTGTCTTCAGGAAATTTGGAATAATCCAAACATTTTACCTCTCTGGATTCTGTTGAATATGACAGTTCAGAAGGCTTGATGTCCTCAGTGGACAGTGAAATTTAAACTGCCTTTGTCTGCTGCATGAATATGTCTATTTGTGGTGAAATTACATCATTCAACTTGGCCTGGTTCCCAAACATGTCCCAGCAGCTTCAGCTTTCAGTTGCGTTTAGTAAGGGATATTTTCACAGGATCAAGCAGGAGATAATGTCCAGGATGCAGTGCCCAAAGACTCAAGCCTTATGTATGTTTCCGTGTTGCAGCTCATGTGCCCCACAGAATAAAAACACAAATGAAACCCAAATGAAACCAAGATGAAAGCTTTCCTTGCACAGTTACTATTTTTTGAGGTAGAAATATCTCAAAGCTGAATTAGTAGTGTTGTATCAGTTTAAACATAGGGTTATAGTTTTAGGATTGACAGCTGTTTAAAAATTCCTGTTTGAGAATCCTGCCATTGGCAAACACCGTAAATGTACATAGAACACTGGCTTTTGGCTACTTCTGTCCATCTGTTGAGTTCACACTGTGCCAAGTCATAAGTGAAAGTGTCTCCCCCGGGCACAGAAGTTAGGCTGGGATTGGGATAGACAAGCAATAAACATAGCAATAAAAATTTCCTCTTCTGCAAGATTTTCCCTTTTGCCAGGGCTTAGTATACATACATTTTTCTAAATTGGTTACACAATGATTGTACCGCACCTATTGACAAATCCCCTTTTTCAGTGAAAATACTTGGCTTGTGTTACTGAGGATTGAGTTAATTGTGAGAACTGAAACAACAGCTGGTTACTTATGAAACTTTTTATGAATACCAATAAAATAAAATCACAATTGAAACATATGCTGTTATTCATCCAAGAATTGTCTTTTTCTCCTGGCATTCCTGTTCCACAATAGATAGATGTTAAGTATTTACATCACCCTTTAAAGGATTAGAAATAGTCTCACAGAACTTAAGCTCTCAACTAACCATCAACATTTATGTATTAAAAGGAGAAAACCGAATAGAACCATTGTTCTTCTTTGATTTAATCAAAAGCTTTTAGTAAATGCTTGAAAATTATTTGCAGATAACAGAAAAATGGTAAAATATATGGTAATTTTCATGGAAAATTCTATAACCAAAGAAAAGGTAATACATTTGCAAAAAATGTTGTCTCTTAGACAGTGATGAATGCATGAATAAATGAGCATCCTTAAGTATTTAAAGTAGTATGTATGAAATTTCTTCTTTAAAAATATGAAAAATTGTGTTATATTTTTATGAAACTGCTTGTGAGTAGTGTCATGGTTTCTGACTGGCATAGCGTAATGTTTTATAATAGTCTAGTCAACAAATACGTAATAAAGGAGGTAACGGCTCCAAAGAACTTGAAACCTAAAGTATAATTTCAGGAAAAAAAAAAAAAAAGGTCATTGTCCTTAAGCAAGGAGCTGCTATGGCTAAGGTCAAATCTAACTTGAAAAGGATGGACAAATGACACAGAATAATCAGGGGTGACTTTACAGGGATTATTTTAGATTTATTGCTTAGAAAATTTTTAAGTGGTCAGCCTTTGTTTCAGTACCACTCCTGATCATGGCTGTACGTAGCTCCAATAATCAAATGTTTGCAGCTCCCTATTTTTCGGTATATTTTTTCTCTGTTGTAAGGTTTTTGTACTGAAAAGTGAAGCAATGAAAACTGTTTAAGTTTTGATCCATGTTTTGAGTCAAACTAAATCCACAATTTAATGGAACAACTGCTCACAAGTTTTCATTCTTCTATTTATTGGATTGCAGTATTTCTCAGAAACACCAGAATAAATTGAGAAAAAGATGTACCTCTTACCTGAACAAATGAAGATACACCAAAGCTGTGTTTTTCCCAGGGATAAAAGCCAGCATTCTGGAAATGCATATAAAACATTGATTATCTCATAATATATCAGGCACCCTCAGAACTAAAATAGGTCTAAGAGTAATTCAGGAGAATTAAAAAATATATTTTCCTTTCAAAAGTGGGAAAAGTGGTGACAAAGATTTTTTTTTCCTGGTGTCTAGAAGGGAATCTGCCAGACTATTGCAACACAGAAAGTGATAGATTGCTGGAATAGTGCTGAACCAGAAAAAAAGTCCCTTGTACAACGAAACAGCAGACAAACAAGACACTTATAGCATGCCAGATTTGTTCCATTGCAAAAGATTTTCTTTGCTGTTAATTTTTCAGCAAAATTGAGCTCTACATTCAAACACTTTGGGGGTTTTTAGTTGCTGGTGTATCTACTCCAAGACTGGCTATCCTTCACCTCCCCAAAACCAAAATCCAACTGCATTAATGCTTCCCAAAATCTCTTGCAGGAGGATGTTGTTATGATCCATCTATAAAGGGATGCCTCTGTCTGAATTAAGGTGCAAATGACCATAGGCCAAAGTCAATAATATGGATTTTATTTAACAGTGAATATAGAGAGAGAGAAAGAAATCGCATGGGTCAGGTTGAGGGATGGGGAGAGAGACAGAGACAGAGAGACAAGACAGACTAAGTAGAAGGATGTAGTAGTTTTGGCTTGCTAATCTGAGTCACGGCACCAATTAATCCAGTGGGTTGAGCACTGGCCAAACACCAGTGCACCCATTAAAATTATTTACTCATTTTTTGCTATGAGATAAGGATTAGGAGAAGGGAAAAAGCAGGCTCAAAACTTTAAAGGGTATAAAGGAAGCTTTATTAACAGAACTAAAAGAAGAATAATAACAATCAGAATAAATTTTCAGAACACTTCTCTTTTCCTCAAGTCCTCTTTCCTTCCTCACTGACAATGTACAGAGACAAAATCTGGTATTTTCAGTCAGTTTACCATCTTTAAAATAATCTTCCTTCAGTTCACTCAGGGAGAGAAGTCTCTCCTGCCATGCCATGGAGACTTTTCCACAAAAAGCAGTTCTCTCACGGTTTGAATTTTCACTAATAGCAGCCACCTGGAAATCTGCAATTGTGAAGACCCTCCCATGGTTTGGTAGTCTTCCCACAACTACCACCGTGGGTCATCTCAGCTTATTGGGGTGCAATTTTAAGGATGAGCTGTTCTAGTATAAAAGCAAAAGCTCTTTGCATTTATCTTCATCTTCATCTCTGGGAACAGAGGTCTTCTTCTATCTTTAGGGCAAGGTTTTTCATCTCTCTCTCATTTCTTTCTTTTCAATATTCTCATCAGATCACAGCTATTTCAACATCTGCTTGCTTCAACACGGGTGCTTCAGCTCATGCCTGGGGAATGCTACATTCCCCCAATGTATTCTATGAATTACAGGGAAAAGTGTCTGATGTATCAATTACATCTTTACTATAGCCTTACAAGAAAATTTTAGCCCAAGATTAAGGCATTTCCTCATTCTCCTCTTATTTTGGATTTGACTCTTTCTTCACTGGCCTCAGTGTCTCCATCTTGTTTTCTTTACATGTCTTCACTCTTTCCTTTTCAGTCTTTCAGTACAACCTTTCAGTAAAGAATGACTGACTATAATAACAAATTTAAGAACCTGAAATTTGAAACATATTCCATAAAATTCTCACTAGTACAGTCACTCTTTCATAGCAGTTATCTTATCAGCTGGACTAAGAATCTGGGCAGACTTGCATGAAGTAGTTTATGCAGAAAAACATACATTGTCCAGTAAGTAATAAGTTAAACCTATGTAAATTATGCAAACAAAAAAAGAAAACTGTAACAGATAAATCCAAACAGATGTTTCTGCAACTGTTTCAAAAGCTATGCATCCATTTCCTGGCTTTGTGTTTAAAACAAACTGTATAAAAACCTGAAACAGAAACAAAATAGCAAAATACAAGAGTAATAACTTTTTTTTTTATGCAAATAACCTTTCCTCCTGTCATATATACCTCTCCTCGCTCATTTTCAGGAGCACTGGAAAATACATGAGCGCTTCGGAGCCAATTTTTGTAATTGTTACAAACTGGAAATAGTCCAGTGCAGTGCAGCTTCACTGACTGCAGTGGAGTTCCAGCCATTCAATAAGAGCAGCCAACTTGCTCAGTTACGGGAGTGTTTGGCTTAATGGCCCTAGCCCAGGACAGCTTCCTACAGCTGTGCTGAAAAGAGCTCTGACTTCTGCTGGCTTTGTGTCTGTTTGTGTGTGTTTGGGGTTTTGTTTGGTTGGTTGTTAGGGGGTTTTAAATTTCAGTTCAATATAGGAAAGCTCCAACAGTTCAATTCAACAGTTTTCTATATTTAATCCAACAGCATGTTTATCTACCAATCTTTCCTCACAGCTACTCTGTCCAGTGATAGAATTAAGAATAGGCAAGGGGACAAAAAGTAATTACTTCCATGTTTCAATTTGTTGATGGATGAATTTAGAAGAAGCCATATTATTTTTTACTTGAAAATTTGCTACCACTAATTAAAACTGTAGCAAAGATCCAAATATTCTTTTAAAAATACATTAAGAAAATTAATAAGACACTAAGTAAAATAGACAGAAAAGAAATAATAATTAAATAAATAACATAATAGATAGAAAATTAGTCTGGACTAAACAGTTTGCATGTACTTAGAGACAAAATTATTTTAAAAATTTCTTTCTCTCGCTATAATATTTTTTCTTTTTCATAAGCCATGAATATCTCAAGGCCAATGAGAACGAAGAAGTCTAGATAGCTATTTGGGTGTCCACTGTAAAACAATAATCTTGAAAAATTAATTCCTCAATAAGGAGCATAAAATACATTCTTTCACAAGAATCTAAAATTAATTAATATCAGTTATTACAAGCTTCTTCCAATATATTAAAATTTTTCTGCCTTGCACTTACACTTTTCATATTTTCATAAAACAGAACATAAGATGTTTTTCATTTAATCTTGTCAGAAATACCCCTGATAACACCCTGGTTTGCATTTGAAATAATATATGCTCATTAAAATGTAAATCAAGGGTCCAATCAGAATATGATGGCAATCAAATTGCAATATTCAATGAAGAGGTTTCCAGGCTGACTTCATTAGTAAACATAATGAATTTCAGGTTCTTACCGGTCTTCTATTTGTTTGTACAACTCTAAAGGCTCAATTATGAAGCCTTGAGACAGTCTAAAAATAGCATCAGCCTAATGAAAAGTTTCAATTAGATTTGTGAAAACCTTTTTTTATTTTTTATAATCTCACTTTTCTCTTTAACTGTTACAGATGAGCTCTTGGGGGAAAGATTAGCAAATAGGATGCATTATGTTACATTTCTTATTATGCATGCAACTAGAAAGTGTATTCTAAAAGTTTGCATAGTATTTTAAAACATATTGTGGCCATAATGTGCACTGGTTAATGCATTTTATATTTTGTGTTATCTTTTATATTTTATTCAGTTAATTCAGGTACTTTATCAGCTACATATTTCTGCTTTCATAAAATTAAACAATCAAGCATTCTTTATTCCATATCAAAGAATGAAATATATTAAAAAATTAAAATCCCAAATATATATATATATATTATAAACTATGCTCCTATAACTAAAACCTAAAAAAAACTGATATCATGTCTGATTTTATAACGCACACAAAAAGAATGGTAATATTTGTGGGTTTTATTACTTGAGATATATCCTCTTTCAGCCAAATTGGGGTTCAAGCAATCTGTGAACTCACTCAATCACAGACCCATAGTAGTAACATGGCAGGCAGGACATCACAGAAGACAGAAGTCCGTGGGACTGAGTGGGCAATGGAAACACCTAAGAATTTCTTGGCCTCCAAAGGCTAATTGGGCACCACAGTGTCCCTGAGTATTTATCAAGCCCTTTTCAGAGCTTCAAAACTTCAGTGTGCCAGTTTCAGTGGTTCTTATTTATAAGCATATAACTTGGAGCATAGCACAACAGAATTCATCTTTGGAGCTGTGGGTTGTAGGGATGTGGCTGCTGTCCAGCTCGTGGGGCCAGAGGGCACACAAACCAGTGACAGCAGCTTCCTAAAGTTATCAAGACAGAAGGACAACTCATTCTCTCCTTTACTTCAAACAATGTACCCAATCCTAGTCCCAGAGTAACTTCTTGCAATTATTTTGTATTTTGCCAGGCTGTACGAATGAATGAAAAATTCTTTAGACAAAGTATGTTTTAATTAAAATCCATAATATACTAGCTCACTAATCTCACATTTAAAATCTAAAAGCCATAATCAAAATTAATCTAAAACTACCTTTGTAAGTAAAACTAGGACAATTCCCCAGGGATCTGCAACTCATAGGATCTGCAACTCATGTCTTACATGAGGCCATAATTTATACATCTGGAAAGCATATGGCACATTTCAATTTTAAAATTTTTCTTTTTTTTTATTAAGACAAAATTGGATTTTTTTTTCACACATTAATATGATATTGTTATTAAAATGTTATCTCGCTGAAAACTGATTTCTCCCAGATGAAGCAGGTGTTTTGGATTTAAAAATTTTAACCAGTGTTACATGTGGTACAACAAGCATACTTCCACAGCTATGGTCTCTGGAGATTAATAAGCATTTCAAAGTGAGAAGAACCACCCTTATTTCTCTCCTTTGACTGCAGAGTGAGCCTGGGTTGACTTGCTCAGACTTAGCAAATATTCAGGTATAAAGGTATGTGCTGGTGAATGCCATCTTCACTGTATGTAACACTTCACTCTCTGCAGTTTCATGAAAGGGCAAGAGTTCTACATTTGGTGCCATGTAATTCAGCCACGTTTTTTACCAGAATAAGAAAATATGTCATTTTACTCCTTTGTAGTTTGAAAAGGACCTCCTGTAAAGTAAGCAGTCCAATGACACTGCATCAAAACTGTCAGGGTTGGGAAAACCTGTTTTAGCAGAGGGGCTGCTGTGGGACTACAGGCAAACATGGCATGAGGCAAGGGCAGACTGGAAGGGTGAGTCTGCAGATGTGTCAACCTTACTTTCTTCTGACAGTTTAAGCAGACACTGTAAATTAGATTATCATCTGTAAATTACAGTTATCATTCCTTTTAATTTGACATTATCCCTTACTATTATTCTGTCATGTCCAGATTAGAAACAAGGTTTAACTTTATCTCTTTAGAGGATGTTTCTCTGTTTCATTCCAACAAACTGATGACAGATATTCTGTTCTTTTGTGGGTCACTTGGATGTGACATGGACTGCTCTCACAGTATATGCTGTCCCTTTAGGGAAGTAAACTGAGTTACTTGCTAGTACCTGATTAAAAGAAAAAATTCTTATTAGGGAGAGACTTTTTAGCAAATGTAAAGCAGTCTTTTGATAGTTGCCCCTAATGGTTCTTTATGTCTGTAGAAATGGATACTGAGGCAGAAAATTTTGGAGGATTCTTGTATTAAGTTAACATAATGAGAGGATATACTATGTATACTATGTGTAATATATAACACTATTCACTGAAATAATGATACATTATTCATGAAGTGTCGATAAGTGCACTCTAGAATAAATTAATGTTGAATCCTTTTCACTCTGATTTGTTTTAATTAAGCCTGTGATCTACTTGTTTCTCAGTTTTAAGTATTTTCATTCTTTCATTTCAAAATTATTACAGCAAACCACTAAATTCTAATCACATAAAGGCTTTTCTTGTGGGGTTTAAAAGAAAAATCTTTGTATTTTTAATTCTACATATTTTACAAAGTATAGGAAAGCCTGTGTAATGGACTTATCAAAGTTTTCATTATTCTTCACACTGAGATTTGGGGTTTGTGTCTCTGTTGTTCATCATTCATTAATGATACAAACAGGCTTGTCTTTTGACTGTAGAAATCCTTTTTATGGCTTATAATTTATGATGAACATGGCCTTGTGTGATAAAGACCCATCAAAGTCATAATTATTTTATATTTATATTCATCGAACTGTTCCATCTGTTAAAATGCTTAAACTCTTTTTCTAGCCATCTATAGTCTTATTATACATCATCTCTTCTTTTCTGGCTGACTTAATTTCTACCACAGTCTTTATGAAATCTCCAAAAAAGAATAAAAAAAATCTGTTCAAATACTCTGAGAAGTTTTAAATCAAAAACCATAGTATCTGTTCTTTACTTTTGCAACAGTGTTTAAATGAATGTTCTTCAGCAGAGAATACATTCACCTTTAAACTTCTTAATCTTCTGCACCAGCAGCCTGTGCCAGCTCTCTTTCTATTGCCTGGTGGTACTGCTTCATCATACAAAATGGGCTGAAACAAACCACTGTGTTCTTCATTTTATTTCCGCACGTACCATCCACCATGCAATGTTCCACACACTTTAACTCATTGGGTAGAAAGGAAAAATTATTTTGTTAAGACTCATTATTGTTTATCTGTCTTAATTCAACTCTCTCTAGTCTATATTGTTTTTGTAGGGATGAGAGTACATTCATCAATAAAAATAAAGAAAAAAATGACCAATCAAACAGAAAAAAAATATATAAAAACCTCACTAGGTTCATGAAAGTCAAGCTTAATAACCTTTCTTCTTTATCCATACCAGTTTATGCAGGCAACTTTCCTGAAATACCTCATGAGATTTCTATACTTCTGGCAGAATCTGCCAGCATATAGAAATCCCATAATTTTCTTGAAATCCTTAAATGTAAAGCAGGTATAATAAGTATAGAATCACTTTCATATGCCAAAGGGGAAGTTAATGAAATAATTTGCCTTATTTCTCTTGCAAGTAATCTGACTTTAAAGAGAATGTTGCCTTCTAATTCCATGTAAGAAGAATACAGATTTTTTTTGTTACTTTATTTATTAGAATGATAGAAAGAAAAGGAAAGAGAGAGGGAGGAAGGAAGGAAGGAAGGAAGGAAGGAAGGAAGGAAGGAAGGAAGGAAGGAAACTTGTGGATGGAGACAATGACACTAACAGGGAAAGCAAGAAGTGTGCATACCAAATGGTAGATGAAACTCAATGTTTTGTATAGAAAAGAAAATACACACTAGAAAGAAAAGTACGTTACACATATTTCTCATTCTAGAACTACATCAGGAACTCAAACATAATTATGGATACTTCTGTGAAAGTATTTGCTCAGCATATCACAACCATATTACAATATATACAGATATATATATATTTACAGATATGTATCTTTGGATACTTATCCAAATGGACAGATTCATGCTCAGATATTGGTAGGATCATGAATGCTTAGTTTTGGTCTGCAGCATTCTGTTTTATACATTTTTAAAGTGAAGTCATGACACTGAAGTATTGCAAACAGTTTTTACTTGTGCTGCCATCGAGAAAGGTCTCAAGTTCCATGCAGTGATTGACAGTAGGGTAGACAGGCAACAAAACATATGGATTTTCAACACACTTCTCACACAGAGAACTCTTCAACAAATAGCATACACAGACTTTGGAAATTATACAACTTTTGCAGCCTGACCTCAAGGCAAATAACATGTCTCTTTTGTCTTTTTACAAAATCTATTGATGAACTTGATCAAATGCCAGTTATGAGTCACCTGGCCTGCAAACTCCTACAGTTCCTGGATTTTCTAGTAGACTTCCATAATGAACAATTTCTCTAATGAAATGCCATTTGGGGATTATCAGAAATACTTTCCTTAAACTGATGGGATTGAAATCTTCAAGTTCATTATTGACTTTCTGCCCCAATACCTGCAAACCATAATTTCTGAACCTGATGTTTTTTCTAAATCACCACAGAACCTGTCAGATGATTTGCCATACAGTCATTGCCCTTCGCTAAACAAATTTCTTTGCTAGTTACTAATCATTATTAAGATTTTGCTACATTTTGATTTAAAATATTCATCCCCAACTTCCTCTATGTCAAAGGAGCACTTGTAGTTACATTGTACATGTCTTTAAAGGTCAGGATTTTTCCAGTACCTGTAAAACTAACTAGACTGCTAAGACGCAGTTGATTGTCTAACACAAATTTTCAACTTTACTTCTCACGATGTGTGATTCATATTAAAATTTCCATTTCCCATGTTCAAAGAGATGAGAATGGTAATATTTTCAACTAACTTTTAAGCCCTGGCAAGTTTTCAAAGTTTTACTTTCAGAATATAAAATGTCTTCTTTACATATTCCTCTTGGTAATTCGGTTTAATGCTGAGAATACAAATCCCATCTCAATCATTTTGTGTCAAAAATTTGACAGCTGGCAAGAAACTGTGGTCTTTAACAGCTTCAGATATTTTCCTTTAAGATTTTGAATGAGTGGGGATATGTGCAGTTTCTACACCTTAAGGTATCTTACGTTCTCACAGTTTAACAGGTTAATCCAAATACATGTTAATAATGTTTCTTGAGACATATGTCCCTGTTTGCCCTTCAAAGTAGCTAGAAGATACTGAAACCTGTCCTCTATTCCTATCAGTTTTTATTAAAATAATACCATATGAAATAATAAACGGTTTTTTTAAGATTTTATTTTCATTCACGTCTAGTTGATTTCAACTCTCGACCAGCATACTATTACTTCCTGAAATGAGCCAGATCTTCAGGAGATGCAACTACTAATGTCATGAGAAATTGGGCCATTGCTTTTGTATTTCCACAGAAGTGATTTAGGTACATAAGTTTAAAGGAAATGTTCATAGAAAATCCGGATCCCTAATATCCATGTTCAAATAGAGACATTGAAATTTACCAGCTCCCTTCCTAAAGAGTGATCTACTCCTAGAGATCTATCTGTTGACTATTTATAAAAATCCAGACCAATTTTAAGTAACTGAATGGCCAAACATTTTCTGCCAGGGCTGCCAGAAAACCATTTTAACCTTCATCAATGAATCAAGTGCCTATTGAAGGTACTGTAACCTTGAAGATTGAATGAAAACATCATGCTGAATACAATTGCAGCTTTTCTAATGGAAAAGCAATTTCCAGAAAGCATTTTTGACAAAGTTTTGTAGTGCAAATTAATTGTAAACCCTAAGGTCCAGAAACTCAGATTAACTATAAATTTGGATATGAAAATTAAATACAGCATGAGAATTTTAAATGTGTGGAAAGTTAGTGAGTGTGAAAAAGCAAAGTGAGGACTGTGCATATGCTTTGAGTTTAGAAAGGTGTTCATGTGTATCACTACTGAGAAAGTAATGGAGAACCAAAAAGTTCAAACATTAATGGTACTTCACTGTCCAGTTCTAAAAATATCCTAAAAAAAAAGGAAAGTTTGTGAAAGTATGAAAGAAATTTTGTGGAATTTGATAAAAAGCCATTTTGACAACATTTTTCTCTTCGGTGGATGTGTGTAAAAGTACTTCCTGATCTAACTAATTTGTATCTTCCAACAATATAAATTCTATACTCTTGATGGAAGGTGTGACCAGGTTCCCTGAGCCCCCAGACTGTTCTGAAATCTTCCTAAAGCTGAGCTCTAGAAGAGCTGAGAGGGGATCCAAACCTAAAAGTAGTTAATAAAAATCACACCATGACCTTTCTTTCTTTTGCATTTGAATTTTTATAGTTTTATGCATAGGCATCTTGGGCCCTTGATCACTCAGGAGCTTGAAGTTTACCAGTAATGAATTTCTTCATGAAGGTATGGAAGAAGAGTTAAATATTGCAACTTTATTTCTGAAAGTACAAGATACCAGTTGGAAGAACCATATTCAAATACAAGCTCATTTCCAGGAGCCTGAGTAATAAATTATAGCAATTATAAATTACTAATTCATGAGTACACATTTCATCTGTCCAGTATTGCTGGAATCTGATGAGCTGGTTTGGCTGATGTTCAAATTGCTGATTATAACCTAGTTAGGAGAGATTTTGAGGGCAAAAGAGATTATGTGCAGAGGGAAAGTCTAACTATTCAAAAGCAGTTTCTATGGCCAGTAGTCCTAAAGAGATACATAGACTAACTCAAGTATTTCCCCTGGCTGTCTACATCAGGCAACCTTAATTAGTCCTTTCTAAGTCACTGACTTCAGGTGTCTCTGACATCAGATTCAAGGGAATCAAGTATAAAGTGATGTAGTATTGGCTTCTTGTGCCCATGTTGTACCAGAACACAGGACATGCAAGGCATTTCGTCATTTCAAAGCATCACATCAACTGGAAGAAAAATGAAATACAAATGACAAACAGTAACTTTTTATTATTGCATCACAAAAACATTGTGCTCCCACATCAGCGTGCTCCCACACAAATAAAATACTGGTTTTATTAGGAGTAGCTACTCAATCCTGAGTGAAGTTTTCAAGAAGATATTTTACAATATTTAAAGTAAATATTATGATTACAATTAAAAGGTTGGGTTATCATACATATAACTTTATTACAATTAATCCTGTTAACTTGCATTAATTTTCCAGGGTCTGTCACAGAACTAGTAGGGCATATTTTTTTAGTTTGATGCCATTCAAAAACCTCATGTCTTAATGGCAAGAAAGTCACTTCCGTTTTTCAGTCTATATACGTTCACAGGCTTATTAACTCCTATTTTTAGATCTCCAGTGATTTTAATCCTATTAGTTGTATGTTTATGGACAAAATGTGTTCACTTTGCTAACATAAATAATTCAAAGTAATTTAGATATCTTATTTCACAGGTTCTTCAATATGCATTTCATCCTGTAGGTTTTCTTTGAAACTTTATTCGTGTCCACTTTTCTTGACAATTGTAGTTTAAAATTATGAATGGTATTCTTAATGAAGTCTTATAAGGGTTTGTATAGTAATAAAAATATTTTCCTATGTCAGCTAGATTGATTGATAGAATTCATTTCTTTATTTCATGGCCACATTACTGTGGGATCTCATCCAGCTGGGGTTTCTGCTTCAGATGCATTTGCAGAGGGCTTTGGCCACAAACCATGGGAGGCAGGGTACTGAGGGGAGGGGGCATCTGACCAGGCCGTGGCAGGAAGAGTGGGGTTCATGGGAATTAGTAGTATGCTAATAGAACCATCCTGAATTTGGTCACATTTCTGGTTCTTTTCTCAGTTGGCTCAGAGCCTACTTCATATAAGGTCGTGTTCCGAGTTTGCGTTCGTGATTGGACCTCTGCCCTCAGATGCTCCAGTACCTGGCTGCGTTTGCCACGCCCACGGGTCTTTTTTCTTAGTCTCTGTAACCTGAGGTCTCCACGTTTGTTATTTTTGTTATTTAAGTTTTTATCTTCTGGGCTAGACCATCGTTCCGGTTCCTTATTCTGCCAGCTCCCTCTGGCCAAGCTGAGCAAGGGGACCACAGCGAACCTTAAGCTGTGATACCTTACCATTAGCAGAGAAAGAGATTCCACGTGGAAATTTAATCTCCTCTAGTATTGCAGATAATGAGCTTTCTCTTTCTAAAAAGACCTCTGTAATTTTTAATCTCTAACTACTTGACTCAACACGTCATCCTGTAAAGCCTTATTTTTCTATATATCTGTCATTATTTTCTTGTTTATGACACTTTGCTAATACTTTATAAATAAAGTTATTCCCATCTCTCAGTCACCAGAAACTTACATGACAGTACTATGTTTTCATGCCAGGGTCATATTCTATAATATTAAATAAAAGCAATTGATTGACTTGAGATACTCATCTTACAATTTTCCTCCATTCTTTTCCATTTTTTATTGTAAAGTTAGTCATTACATAGTAACTTCATTTAGAAAAATATTAAAATATGTATGATAAATAATAAATAGTATAAATAAATAATAAATAAATAATATAAATAATTTGGACATGATAAAACATCTCAGAAGAATAAGGTAGTTCTCACAACAAAAAAAATTGCATTTGTATTATGAGTATATATGTGTGTGTTTGTGTATATTCTTTCTTTCAAACCTGAATTAACTTGTGGGATATCTGTGACCAATCTAGAACAAAAGATGAGACAAAATAATCAGGAATTTCCCATCAGACTTTAAAATCTGTGATTTCATTAAAACCCCAAAACTATTATATTTGTTACTTTAGCTTTATGAAAACTAATAATTACAATGGAAAGAAGACTCTACTAAACATGGAAGACAAAAAATAAAAAGGGTAAAAGAAGAAGCAGAATACAATACTAAATAAAAAGAAGCTTTGGCTACTCCTACCAGCTAATTGATGCATAAGGGATTATGTAGCTCCAAGGATTTCAAATCAAGAAATTTGCATCTTTTTACACTTGTACACTTTACGAAAACTCATTGGCGATATAACTTTGAGCTGGCACAGCTAGAGGATGCTAAATCATCAAAAACAATAGTAGAGATCATCTAATGACATATGGAAATAGAAAAGAACAGTCATAAAAATAAGTACAATAAAAAGTTATTTGCCAGGGTAAAGCAATTCATATTTCTTTCCCTTGCTTATTTCAAAGAGGAAAATTCTGTTTGAGAAATATGCTAAAAATATATAATGATAAGGTAATTGGTTTAAATTTTGATTGTACAGCAAGGGTCAAGAAAGTAGAATGCATTTCTCTTTAACAAGCTAGTATCTGTATATATCATTTACTTCTGAGAAAGAGAACCAGACCAAAACCACTTAGAAAAGCATTTAGATGCAATAGGAAACTGACTTCAAAGTAGGAAGGCATGTGCGTGGATGCAAACAATTCACCACAGTGATGGACAATTATGTTTCTGATTTTATTCTTTTATCATAACCTGGTGCTAAAGCCATGTTTTCCAAGACCCCTTTTAATTCGCCATATTTACCTATTTCAAACCAAGCTAAATTACTTTGAACTTGGCTATATCCGATTTAATAAAGATATCTTTTTGCCTTTTTTTTTTTAAAGAATTATAATCAGAAGAAGCTAAAAGTGATTTGTGAATCTTCTGTATGCATTACACCACCGTGGCATAAATATAAATATTTAAATAGTCTATTATTAACTGACTGGTAAACATGTAAATAACTAAAATTGTAAATGAGACGTAGTGAGAAAGGCCTACAGTTCTTCAGACTGCAATAAGTAATTACCGCTGAGAAACTGATAAAACATAAACAAATACAACAGCATTATTGTAGTCTGCTTCACTCCCAGAGATAGTGGAGAAAGACAATAATGCAGGTTATTTATTTCTGTGCCTTTCTACTGCAGAGAAAAAAAAATGTAAGAAATAGAATATCTTAATAGACTGAAAGCATTGTAAGAAAAAAAGCACAATTGTGATACATTATTAATTAAAATGTTTTATTAGTTGGAGAAGTCCCAGAACACAGGAAAACCAATAGGGTACATCTCCACTTTCACTGGTAAGAGTGACTCTTCATCCCACTACTCTCAGAAGTATTTTTAGAAGAAATGAGATGTACAATCTATATATGTTACAAAGGAAGACATTTTACATGCTAAAATTCACAGTGGGATTGATGCATAGCACTCAAGGACTGAACATTCCTGTGATACCTTTTTGCTAGATACAGCAATAGCTTTCAAGACCTTGCCCAGATAAACAGTTTGTCAGGAGAGCAATTAGCTGAAATAGAATAGCCAACCTATTTTTACCTGATTCATTCCCAGTACTTGCTGCTTGTTATGCTTGTTATGTTTAATGAGAACTCATTTACTGATTTAGTCACTTACCAAAGCCCCTCAGGTGTAGTCAACAGAACATGTAGTCCTTCACTAATGGTTCTACTTAAAATCCCTAACAATCAGTTCAATATCTCAACCTTGTGTCTGCATCTTTTGATAAAATAATAATATAATTCTTTAAGCTCTATTAGTCATGCCTGGAAATGAGACTCAGTCTCCAAGATATTTGAATATGTGCCATGACTGAGAAATGTAACAATCCATTGTCTTAGAAAAAATGAGCTATTTGGAAAATGCTATGTTATAAACAAATATACATATTCCAATTTTTCATTCTGAGAGTACCATAGACAGGAGATTCCAGAGTGTCAGCTTCAGGAAAATCATACTTTCTTCATTTTATTTTCCCAAACTAGATCACGTGTTATGAGAGAACCAGCAAGACTTTCTGTACTGAAGGAAGTTTCTAGTTCTAAACATGTAGTTAAGTTATTGTTAAATTAGATCTCCATTCTTCTGAATGTGTAGACATCCGATGTATTGCAGGTGCATTCTGCTTAACAAGGAAACCAGAATTTGAATTCATCTTTCTAAGCAGTTATTAATAGAACAGTAGGAATTAAGTATTTGTTAAAAGCAACTTTAATTAATTAACTAAGAATTAAGTAAAATCTTGACTTAAAACTTATGATTATCATGAATTGTTCAAGACAATCATAACAAGTAAATATACACATTCATGTACTTCCGTTTGCATTTTACCTGAAAGAACTGAATAGTTCATCAAAGTAACATAAGAATACTTCTATATTATAAATAAGTTCTAACAATATGAAATCCATTGATAGAAAATCTTCTTTCTGAAAAAAAGGAATGGGGAAAATTGCTTGAATTATTACTATTATTGAATGAGTTTTTGCCCAGTTCTAATTGTTTCAAAACCAAAGTGCTTCAAAGCTTTCTCTATTGTAAATACTGTATAATGTATCAGAAATTTCCCTTTATACTTCACAAACAGTAAAGGAAAAATATCTGACTGCATCTAATTTTCCTCAAAAAAGATACTGAAGTCCTATAAATCACATCTTTTACATGTTTTATCCAGGAAACTCAGAAATCAGCAAGATTAATATATTTCCAAAATTTTCAACATTCACAATAATATATTAACTTTCTTTACTTCAAGTCCTTCCTTACCAGAATTTCTCTTCATGCAGAAATAGCCCACCATTTGCTAAAAAGGTCCTCTTCACTAAATCACTGCTGTCCTCATGAAATCTCTGAGCCTCCAGCCCCAATATCCTTGTTTTTCTTTTGGCTCATCAATGTCCTGAAATATTTAAAAGCTTATAGGAGAGAAGTTGGACACAAAGTGAATATCAATGTGAATGTGAATGTCGGTATCTCAAAGCTAGCAGCATTTTTGTGTACTGTTGTGTAAGGTATATAAAAAGTAGCAGCAAAATGGACTTCAGTGTTTTCACCCTGCCATTGATTATCATACCCAAGAGATTTTTTTACATGTAGATGGACAATAGCCACACAAATTTATTCTTTTTCTTAATGCTGTGGTGTAATATGTATTTCTATGATTTCAGAGCACAGCAAAGGCAATTAAATTGAAGTTGTCTAGCCTCCTGATGTGGTTTTCTTTATTTGTGAATCACAATTTTTGGGGATTTTTTTTGAAACTTAGCCCTTGAAGGTAATGTGCTTTTGAGATTGAAATATCCTACGTATATTTTGAAATCCCATCTTGTCTGTTTGCACACTTTCACAAGGTGGATTCAAATTCTTACCACCATCTGCAAGAATTTTTAGGAACACTGTGCCTACCATAATAGAAATGGAAGATAAGTGCTGAAATTACAGGCAGACATTGGGAAAAAAAAACATAAAATCTGTAAGAAAAAATAATTTTTTTCTTAGAAGTACAATATTTTTGCTATTAAAATTAAAAGAATGTTCAGAGACTGGTCTTTCATCTCTAATCTAGGTTACTTCCCTGCAAATTCTGAATTCTAGATTGTTTTTGACTATTTATTTAGTTGTTCACTTTGTAGTGAATTATGTAAATATATAAAACAGTATCTGATACTTTTGCTACTTAGAAATATTTTGCAGCTTGGCACCTCATATCAGTATCAATGAGCTGATTTCTACTTTTTGCAATAATACAGTGAGTTCCTTGGTCTCTGCCATGTATATTTGTGTCACTTTTTTACATAAAGTGGTGTTGATGCACCATTTTGTTTGTTTTGATTTGGAGGGGAGAAGGAATTTGTTAAATTTCTGGACTAAAATCCAGTTTGAAATCTTAACAGGATTCCTGCTGAATGATAAACTGTTCATATCTTTGTCTTGGTTTCTAAGCCATGAAGGATTCCCCATAAATGTAAGTTGAGCTAAACAGGGATTATAATAAATCAGTGGAAATAAATGGATACATGAAGCACTTTGCAAAGCTAAAATGATTTTAGGGATTGTAAATTAAATGTTTATTACAACTGCTAGCTGCCAAGATTCTGCATAACTCGCTCATATATATGAGTTGTAGTTGCATAAACCCACTGAATTAACTCTCAAGGACTTTCTGAAAAATTCAAGGTTACATGAACTAGTCTACAGAATAACTGCTTGTCCTGACTTGATAACAGACACTAACAGAGCAAAAATGACAGTTTGATTCAGAGACAAATACAAGTCAGTCTTGAATGCCTGACTTCCATTTTTCTGAGATGAGATAGCCATCTTTATAAAGCTTCAGTGGTGAACATCCTGTCAGTTTAAAAGGTCAGACATTGCAAGTTATCAGCAAAAATGATGATGTACAGACCATTGGAAGAAAGAACAATTTTATTATCTTCATTCACCTGTTATATATTTACTCTGCTGTCCATCCTCAACAAGTAGGAAGCTTATGGAAAAGAATAAAAGATGTGCTGAATGGTGAACTGATTTCAGGTGTGAAGCAGCATATTAGACATGAAGAAGGAGATGTTGAAAACCGTGGTGAGTGGGCTGAATAATTCTGGATGATCTTACCTTAAAATATTTTTACCTTTAGCAAACAAATATTATATATTTAAATACACTTTTAAGCTTAATATTTTATTTACACCACTTCAGTGTCTTATGCTATATGGTAAAATGCAGAAAATTAACCTGTTTTCTCTCTTTCTGAAAAGTACACTTAGATGCAGGCTCCAATCACACAGAATGAGTATCAATCAAGGACTGCCTTGTTTAGCCATAAAAAAAAAAATAAAAAATAAAAGGTCATTGTCATACATATGTGGTGGTTGATCATGTGATGCTCATCTAGCAGCTGAGCATCTACACAGTTCCTTGCTTACTCCTTGTCACCCCCACAAGCAGGGGATGACAATGAAGTGTCATAGTTGAGATAGCCACAATTCACAGAATACCACTATACCACTTCAGAAGGCTTTAAATCTCTGCCTCTGGGCCAGTGACTACTTTCATAGGTTCCACAGTTGCTGCAGGGCCACCAGCTTCTTCTGCAATCTCTGGAGCTGCTGTGGGACCAGCTGCCCTTTTGTGTACAGCTGGCAGCTCCTTCCAGGTCTTCTGTGGCTCCTGCAAGCTCTGGAGCTTTGGCTGGGCCCTCAGCCCTTCCAGGGACCTCTGGAGCATTTGCTGCTTCTTGTTCTCTGGCACAACCTTTTACACCCTTGATCTCACATCCCCACACCTGTGTGCCCTGCTGGGATTGGTCACTGTTCCATTCTCATTGCCTGCTGACATTGCTCACCTGGCTCACACAGCTGTAGCTCATTAGGGATGAGGCTGGGCCACAGCCCCACTCCCAGCTACTACACACTGTGTCCCCACAATAAAGGACCATCCTTGAAGACATTGAAGACTGTGGTATCCAGCTATACATGTGCAGTTTAGAGTAAAATCACTTCTGATCAAAAATGAGATTACTAAACCACAATATCAGTATCAATTATCTAGTCATTGCACAGCAAGCTGTTATATGGTAGTCTTTAATTAGAATGTGAAGAAGGTTTCTTGTGTTATGACACTGCTGTATGATACAAAGGTTCAGTTCTCTTTAAATAACTTGTGTGCCAGCCTTCCATTACTTAAATAAGATGTTGGATTTCTTCTCTGAGTTTTACATTGTGAAGATAAACACATGCTTATGATGAAGAAGCTGTGTGACCACTCAAAGATGCAGCTTTAAGTGCTAGCTGTGTGATTTTTAAAGACTTGAAAGTAGACTTCCAGCAAGAATGAAGTTGGAAAAGTTTTTGAAATGTTATTTTGAAAAAAATTAACATATTAGAATATTTTTTTTTTTTAACAATGAAAGAATATTAAATTTTGTGGAAGTTTTTTAAAACTATATAAGCAACATAGTGATTTTTTGTTGCAAACCTAGAACCATTTATTTTCTAAGATATTTTACTCAAAATTTTCAGAAAAGCAGATAGGTTTAGAGTATTTTGTTTTCAAAAAAACATAACCATGTATTCATACTAAATTCTGTTATCTGTTATCTATATTCTACCAAAAATTGCTTTTAGTTTTGTTTTTTTACTCCAATGGTAGAAATATCACTGGCATTCAGACTGCCAAGGTATCTTTACTTTGAAAGAATCAGTGGGGCAGATGTACTTTAAGTTCTTAAGTCCTTTTCCCATTTAAAAAAAAAAAAAAATTCTTCACCTATAAAATCCCCAGATAATCATGTATTTCCTTTACTTTTATGATGAGTGATGTCTCACATTTAGCAAGAAACAACTACTTCAAATCATTAGTATTTATGGAGGTGATTATGGTGGAGATGGTGAAAAGATGACAGGACTATGGGATTTAGAAACTGTTCTTATGTGGTTTTCTTTTTCTTTTACATTTAGTGATTGATGAGAGACATGGAAAGTCTATTGAGACAGGAGACATTCTTAAAACTCAAAAAAGAAATAACAGAAATCGTAGAAACAAATATTTAGCTATTTTTAAAAAAAAGAATCTTCAAGCAGTCTCATAATATTATCAAAAGAAAGCAAGTAGTAGGAAATGTTTGTGTTAACATTGATGCTAGCTGCACTTGAAAACTGCAAGAAAGTTGGGCTACCACCTAACAAATTAACATTGGGGTATCAAATGCAGGTTTCCTCTTTTTACTTAGCTGTTTCTAAGCAAATTTTTTTGGAAGGAAGTTGAATTTCTTCTCTGGAGAAAGAATATATATGCTACTCCTTTCCAATCTTTTCTTCTAAATTGTAATGCAGAGTTTATAGCAGCCCTGAAGGTAGCTGAAAACTTACCACCTTAATCAGAAAAAAAGGTACAGTAAAGTATGCTTTATCCTTTAGGAGATGAATACTGTGTGAGTTATAAAGAGCTGGTGTTAGAGAGGAGGTGATTATAGTTTGGTCTGATGTGATTTTTGGAAGAGAGTGATTTTATTAGACATGAGAGTAGCAAGTAGGTGACTGTAATGCCTTTGAACCTTTGCTTTACTTATGGGATGGCTCTGAGCTCAGTAAAAGAAGGCTGACATTTTTTGTGCAGTTTATTTGTACATACTGAGGGCAGGTTCAGCTTATACATTGTACCGACTGTCTGTTTCATGTATCTCAACAGACAACTTCTGTAATGAAAACTGTGATCACCTAGACACGTAAATCACCGAAGAAACAAATTGTGTCATGAAACTAATCAGGTTTCTGGATGCTATAGCGATGGGAAAAGTCTAAGAATAAAGAAATCAGCAGTCAAAGTTGTATTAACCCTACTTAATATTAAATAATTAATAAGTTATAATTTATCTTTATGCAAAACAAAGTATTTCCACATCTTTTTGATCACTCAACATTTTTAGAGTCTCTTCAAATAGATAAAACTATCTTCTAGATACACACCTCTTATGTTTTCTAACCTTGATTATTGTACATTTTTTTATTTTGAAGTATTTCAAAGTAAATTGAAACCCAGCATTCATATCTACTGTAGTGTTATGTGTTTCAAGTTATAGGAGTGGCTTTGTCAATCCTACTGTCAAATTAGCTAGTATAAGTACTCAAGATATACTCAGCTTCCTCTTACAGTTAAAAGCTACAAGCATGTGTGAAATGCCAAAGGACTTTAAGAAAATTCCCTATTCCTTAGCTCCAGTTGCATTTTTCTGTCTTTCTGCCCATTTAGCACACAAACTGGTTCCACACAACAGCATGAACTAACAACATTTTAACCAGTTCAATGGTATACAATGTTTACTTGACAATGTGCCACAGTATCTTTCAAACTGATGTCCTCTCTTTCATTATGTTGCTATTTATGTATTTTTCCACAGTCTATTAATTACTTTTTCCTGAACAACACAACACCAACATATACAGTAATTTTGAATATTGTCTCAGCTGTGTTAATCCATATATAAGAAGAATTTTATAAGATGCCCAAAAGAAAGGCTGAGGCCTTGGGTAAAACTTATTACAATTGACTATGAAGAGTCATGGTGAATTTTATTTTCTGTTATATCTCTTTTGTATTCATGCTTTTTATGAAATAAAATGTTTAGTTTTCACAAGATGAACTACATAATGTAATTTTTTTTTCAGTAGGTGTTACTGCAAAATGTCAGGAAGAAAAATGCAAGCCCTTGAACATTATGACTCTTCTCAAAGGTGTTGTTAAGAATCACTGGATACAAACTTGCAGCTCAGTCAGCCAGTTCCTAGACTAGAAAAAATTCCTTTTCGTCACTTGAAAAAGGTATCAGAATATCATGTCAGCTAAGTTGTCAAGTAAATTTGCATTATTGCAGAATAAATATTTTAAGAGGAAATAGATGTGCAAACAGGTAACAAGATCTTTTTAGAACAAGCTTCCTGGATGAAAACATGCTAAGCATTGTCCTACAAACTGTGTAGTCAGCAAGTGTATTTCTGAGTGTTGTGCTTCATTTGATAGCAATAGTTAATGAGCTATCACAGTATGAAGACTTACTTTATCTGAATTGTGAACAAAACATCTTGCTTAAATAAGCTTGCTTCTTAATAAGCAATACTGAAACTTTTCCACTGCTTCAAAATACAGTATTTTGCTATAAGCTCAGTGTTCTTTTCCTGTTCATGAATGCCTATATACAATTTTCTTTAATTGTCCTTACTTAGAGCTCTAATTTTGTAATCTTATCAACAGACTGCTGTGTCAATCTTGTCTCAGCTTTGAATTACAATACAGCAACTTTTACTGGAAAAATATTCTGAGTCAAATAAACTCCAAATCTAAGTCTTTATATTGCTTATGAACTCAATAAAAGAAAGACATAGACCTGTTGGAGTGTGTCCAGAGGAGGGACACAAAACAGGTAAGGGGGCTGAAGCATCTCTCCTGTGAAGAAATCCTGAGAGAGTTGGGGTTGTTCAGTCTGGAGAAGTCTCTGGGGAGATCTTAGAGGATTCCTTTAGTACTTAGGAGGGCTGTATAATAAAGATGGGGACATAATTTTTAATAATGATAGGACAAAGGGCAGTGGCTTTAAATTAAAAGGGTGTTGACTCAGACTGATATAAGGAAGAAATTTGTTATGATGATGGTGCTGAAAAACTGGCACAGGTGGCCCAGAGAGGTGACAGATTCCCCATCCCTGGAAACAGATTGTACAAGGCTCTGAGCTATCTGATCTAGATGAAGATGACTCTGCTCATTGCAGGTTGGGTGGACTGGATGAGCTTTAAAGGTTCCTTCCAACCCAAATGCTTCTATGATCCTATGATTCTAAATCAAATTATTGGAAAAAGGGGTTTGTTTGATAGAACATATCCAGGAAACCAATATCTTGAATATCCAAACAATAATGTTATTAATCAGCAGTTTGTATGATCAAAAGTCTTGTCCATACCAAGTTCTTAAGAAATCTTAGGTTATCTATCACATTTTTGTTCTTATTTGAATTTTTTTGATTAAGACAAACCCAATTATATTAGCTTGTATCTTTTAACTCTAACTCTGATTGCAAATCCCAATGCATGCACTGATCTGTATTAACCATGGATATCTCCCATTGTTGGCTAGTTTGCTATTTCATTTTGTAGAAATCAACATGCTAATTTAGTAAAGACACTGATTTTATCTCCTGTTTCTCATGCAAACAAAAAATAATCACCATTATTATTTTTGGATTTACCATATGTGAGTTTTTTACTGTTCATCAGAGTTTTAGAGGGGAAGGCACAACTACTTATGCTAGAAAAAAAACAAGTCCAGGCCTACAAATTCATACAGTCTGAAATAGAATGGGCTCATTAGACATTTATCTTTGGGCTTATAGCTTTCAATACTTAGCAAGAAACATGATATATAAGTGTATACCCAGCACGAAGTTCAATTTATTTAGTACAATATCTCATTTCATCCTAAATTGATACAAAGTCCATGCTCAATAAATCCTCTAAATTAAAAATGTGTGCTATATAGAGACTTGCCTTTTCTCCTCTATATTTTGCAAATACAAAATGCTTTATTAAAATTTTTGTACCGTGATCTTAAGAATGTTATTCACTTAGTACCTTACCAAAACCAAAATATTTGAATTCTTGAATCAACTGGCTTGATTTTAATGTTGAGATGATAATCTTTTAGAAACACTGCCCATGTCAAGGGAGTTGGAACCATACGATCATTAAGGTCCTTCCAACTCCCTACCTAAATGCAGTTATCTTAGTGTTTTTAATCTATTTGAGTGTCACCAAACAGAGAAATAGGTTGCTCAGAGAGGTTGCATAGTCTACATCTCTGAAGATACTAAAAATCTCACTGCGTGTGATTCTGGGCAACCTGTTCTAGCTGTCCCTGCTTGAGCAGTGGGTGGAACTAGGTGATTTGGAGAGGTCCTTTCCAGCCTCTGCTGTACTGCGATTGATTCTGTGATTCTGAGGAATAGCTTTTTCTGAAGACAAGAGAATTTAGATTTCTGTCATGCATTATCTTCATCTAAAGAGTGGGATTGTTCTTTTTAATATAATGCATCTAGTTTAAAAGAGAAATTAACCTTCATTTAAGTTAAAAAAATTTTACAACAGTACTCCATAACTAAATTGACCCTTTGGATGAAGTTATCATAAAACTGATTGTAATAAACTCTGTCAGAAGGAGGAAGACTGTACTTATCTCTTCAGCCTATAATAACAACTGATGGTGTGATCCAGAGGTGTAAAAATCTATTTGGTTTGCCCTAGCAGCTACAACCCCACCCCCCCCTCACACACACTTTTGCTGTTTTGAGACAGTAATCATTTTCTCCAGTCTCTCACACACAGAGAGTTTCTTTTCCACTACATCAAGCCAATTCGCTTAGAACTCTGGGATGCATCTCATCACGTGCCATAAGAATTTCTAAACTAAGACATTAAATTTTCAATAGTAAAATTAGATTAAACACCCTAATCTTGACAATGTCATGTTTTCTTCAGACATTTCAAAGTTATGATGTTTTAAGGTAAAGTTACTGCTCTAAGTAATATGCTGAAGTGCTTACAAACATTGCCTCCATTCCAATTTCCTTAGACATGCATTAGGTTGGATAAAGTCTGACAATTCAATAGCCATTAGGAGTTACTTGGCACAGCTTTTCATATGTGCATTAACTGAAGAAGGTGTATGTTGTTAGGATGATTAATACATCATTTATACTACCAATGAAAGGTCAGGCATAGATCACAGTAAATACCTGTGCCTGTAGTAAAATTAATAACATTTTGATTGAAAAAAAAATATTTTATATACATGTAGAATTTCCTAGTAGTAGTGCCCTGTTATAGAGTTACTTTGTAAGGAGATTATTATATTGTCCAGTATACATTATGGGAGGTGTAACAAAATTTTGAATACATTGAAAAGACTTTTCAGCCATCTCTCTTTACACCAAAAGTGCCTTCATAAGAGCAGAGATGCTATAGCAGGTAATGTAAAGATACCACAGTCCATCAGCAACTGGTTTTATACCAGTTTCTAAAACTTAATTATATTTTAATTAAGGTAATCCTTTAGATATTCCATAAATAACACAGTCCAATCTCTGGTGTGAAGAGTCAGCTCCTTCATAATGATAGAACAAATATTCTATCTTTATTAATATATGTCTGTAGGGAAAATTAAAAATACTTTTACTGGTTTTGTTTCTTATTTATGAAAATAAATAAGTAAATGCTGTTAAAAATCATTCTTTTTCTCTGGCTTGTTATATGACGATGTTTGCTGTCAGCCTAAAGATGGATTCTCAATGTTCCTTGCAAGAGTAGAACAAAGTACTGTCCATATTTCTCTTCCTTCACCTGCTACATAAGACCTGTGAAACCTGATGGATTCGAACAGCCTATTAATTTTCCCATGCCTTAGTATTTCTATCACACTTTGTACACTAAAGTTTTGAGTACAGAAGAGACAGTACCACAATAAAAATCAGAATGATGAATAGTTTCAAGCCAGGCCCTTATTGCCCTGTCTCAAGTGCATTCAATATCTCGAAACCATCACATTCAGAAAGTTTTGAGATCAAAAAAATCAATAAAGCACAACAACCAAAACGAAGTCAGAAAGGGACCTTCGCCATATGTCTCTTACCTGGTTTATTTTATCTCCTGTGGCCTCAAATCTTGGAAACTCTCAACAGTCTAATAACTATATTTCAGTCTTTTTAAATCATCCATTTCTTTCTCTATTGGCTTCATATCCCTCTTTGGCCCAAAGATAGACCCTCAAGCTGCAGTGTGTGAGAGAGATTTAGTTTTATATACAGAAATCATTTAAGTCCAAAAAAATGTACTGTGTTCTTTAATTACAGGTTTCTTTTTGTTAAATTGTTTATCATTTTAAATATTATTTGAACAATTGTGTTCTCTTTAAATTTAAAAAATTGTGTTCTCTATATATTTAATATACTAATTTGAAAGGCTACTACACTACCAATGAAAAATGTATGTGTAATATAAAACTGTATTGCTACAGTGCAGTGGTGAGCTACAGGAATGTCTGCTTCCTAAGAATAATTTTTGTTCATTAATTATATTTGTAAACTCATCTATAAGAACAAATTGCAAAATAATGACTTTTTTTTTTGTGTTTTCCTTACTATAGCTGATTATTGTTACATTGAGAAGAAATAAAGGAAGGAGATGGAAAATTCTATTAAATTGTTCTTTCAGTTTACTGGAGTTCATTTTTCTAGACATCCCACACATCACTGTGAGAAATATCAGACTTTAATTCCTCTGTTGGCTAAACCCTCATATTCACAGGCACTGTGTGGGTGTTGTACATAAACAGTTTTTCAGTGACTCTTCTGTGGACACAGAGTTACAGAGGCTCTTATACCTCTCACCCAGTCTGCCTTCCCCCCTGTCCAGAGGACTTATTAGAGTTCTCTCTGACTTTTCAGATAAAGCATTTTGGATCCCCTAACACTGAATGAATTTTGCATAATGAGGAAGAATCTCTTTTAGTACCTTATACTCCTAAAAAAACCCAATTTTTAATTCATGGCATATTTTAAGAAAAAACATATAAAGATGAATAAGATTAAAACGAAACAAATTGTTCTATTTCTTAAATAATTTATAACCTTCAATCTAAGTCCTATGCTGTCACTCAGATGAATGCAGTATTGAAATGAACCCCTCAGTCTGCAGCAGCTCTTGAGTCCCACTGCACATCTGGGGTTAGCCAGAGTAGAATTTCTGAGGTGTAGCTTAAACACAAAAGAATTACAACCTTAGAACATGAAAGGGAGAAAAAGAAAACCTAAGACATGCTGAGTGAGAATTTCAGCTCATAGGTCAACCAGGTCACACTAAGGTCTAATTTACATGGCAGTCCTCCTTCCCCTGTCAGTATTGTTTGAGTATACTCTGTACATTAATAAGTACTAGATTTCTGTACACAGAGAGCAAAACTCTTGTAAGTAAAAAATAAAAGCAAGTATTAAATGTCTGCCATATAACAGAACCTTCAGTTGACTAGCATGCCAAAGAATCTTCTACTGTTGGAGATACAGGACCTGGCCAGTGAAATTTCTCTCTTTGACACATTGGTACATATTCCACAGAGGAATATCATCTGTTATGCAGATCCAAATTTGCTTAGGAGTGTATTTCACAATGAATAGCTTTCAGAGTGCAAGGGATGAGCAATGATTGGAGTAGCTTTGTTAAAAAATATAGAATAAATTGTTCTTTCTAAAATTACTCTTAACTCTGACAGTTTTAGCATAATGTTCAAATAAGCATATACTCTCCATATCAGCCGTGCCAGTGTTTCCTCCTTATAATTTTTCTACCTGCACCTGAATTAGAAATGTGAGAAACACTGTCATTAAGTATAAAGGTCTTCTATATTTAGTCTTGCAATTGTGATAGACCATGTCCTGCTATAATCACCTAAGCAACATTCCAGAGATACAATTTTGGTTTTTTCGTTATGAGGAATCCTGAAAAAACACCCCAGGAATTTTCATTTTTTCCACAGCAAAAATATTTTGCTTTTTTTGCAATTGTTTTAAACAGTTGTATGGTTTACCTGGTGGAATGTATTAAGTATTTATGATCTTTTTTACACTTAATTAGATCTCACAGTTGGTTAATTGCAACTTATTAGATAATATTAGGTTTCTGGAAAACATTTCTCTTGACAATCTCATTAGCTTATTTAGAGATTTGACAAGCGTTTTGAAGACTGAAGAGCAATAGATAACTCAAGAAGCATACCAACACCAAGAGGAGACTGTGTGCTCTTTGCTCAGGAGAATTAAACCACCTGTTATTTCAGAGGATCTAGAGACTACAAGGTTGTGCTGCAAATCAGAGGCAAAGATATGAGCTACAGGAATTAGGTAGGAAAGGATTCTGAGGAGAGAAAAAAAGCCCCTCCAAATCCATTAATCTTTCTTCAAACCACAACAAATGACACTTTAGGATTCCCCAGTGCAGCAGATGAAGCACAATGGAACACCTCGGCAAAATGATGGCTCAGATGGTTTTCAGTTGCATTCACTTGATCCTTCAGGGAAGACAGTAAAGGGAACAAGATAATGAAATCAACAGATAAATCCCAGGCAGGTGTTATTTAAATTACATGCAGATCTGTTGAGACACAGAACTAATGGATGTACTCTCTGAGAGCAGCTGGCATTGTATCTCTTTGGGGTTTGAGGCTGGTGCTGATGATAAGAGGAACTGTAGAGAAAAGAAACTGAGGAGAAGACTGAGAAAATGACTGATATGAATCCTATGCAATTTTAATATGTAGAGGGAGGTAAAACAAAACTACAACATGAGTCAGTCCCATACCAATGTATTGGAAGGAAGGATGCTAAAACAGAAATAGTACTCATATTGACCAAAAGAGTAATCAGGGGGTTCTGACTGCACCTGGTGTTATTGTAAGAGTTATTATGTTCTAAAAGAAATGTCATAAATATTTGTGCCCTAAATGTCAGCTTGGCTGATGAAATGAGAATTTATACTGTAGGATGTAAAACCAAATACTCTGAATAGAAATACGGAAATAAGAGAAATTGGCAGTTTAAATTGTTTAATTGCAAACTGGGGGCAAAAAAGAAACAAAGTGTAGCAGATTAGTATTGTTTTACCTATACATTAGACTCTAAGGAAATAAAGAATAACGTGGGTGGACTATCTGCTTGATTACATTTTTCTTTTAAAGATATCATATGACCATATTGAAATTGAATCCTATGGAAATAAAAACAAGTTGTCAGGGAAACTGGCCAAGAAATTATTTTAAAAATATGTTGGAAGGAGAAAACTATTGAAGTCGTGGAAAAAGATTTATTAGAGCCATTAAAGTAAATACTGTATTACGTGTAGTACACATCTACATAGCCTCAGAATACAATTCAGGTCTGTATTTTTACAACATTGATTAGAATAGGTTTTTTTATAAATTAGACTTGTCCCAAGAATACATAAACACATGCTTCTAAGACAGCTATAAAACTAAATATTTCTTTTGATGTAATGCTGCAAATCATAAATGAAATAAAAGTGTGAAATGAAAAATCTAGCAACCTAAAATAGTAGTGAAGGAGGATGGATCAGATAATCCTGGGGCAAAATTTTTTGTATTGCTTAACTACTAAAATTGTATAAGAGGAAGTGAAAAGACAATAAAAATTGTATTTCAGTGTTCTGAAGGATGGTTAGTCACACAGGAATCCAGACTGCATAAGCACTGACCCTGGAATACTGCATGTACTTAGGCAACAAGTCAAAGATGATGATAATTGAGGACTAGCAGTTCAGTAGATTGTTCCTGACCATTCTGTGCCCGCAGATACAGCCAAGGTACTGATTAGGCTTCACGACAGACTGTCACCCTTCTTGAATCATTTTAACATAATTATGCTCCTTCAGCTATCATTTCCCTGTATTTGGCATGGACAAAGCCAATTTAAATGCATTTCCTGCAAATGGGCAATTTTCATAGGTATTGGATGTGGTCTTGGACATTTAAAGTTCAATATCTTTGTCATCAGATAGCTTTTGCATGGATTTACAATTTTGTGCTTGTTGGGGAGCTCAGCTAAGTATTTTAACATTCAAGCTCTTATTCTTTGCAACTCTTCCCTAGTACAACAGCCAGAGAGAAAAGAGAAAGTGACTACATGTAATATGTATTCCTCCTTACTATTTTAAACCTTTTTTTACTAATAACTTTAAATTATTTTTGTATTTTCTGTATTTTTCTGTTCAGTTAAGGGAGAAATATGTCTTTGTGTTTGTGTGTATATGTGTAAAAATCAATCTTCACACATTTTGGATTATGATTAAAATGAAGGAATTCAAAGCATTTTCAGTAGCTGAGCAATTATGAAAGAATTTAACTCACTCTAAGGTGACAAAAACAACAATATACCTGGCAAATGCTTGAGAGAGAAACAACAGTATGTATCACTTTCTTTGATTTTATACACCACCCACAGTTACCTTTCTCTTGGGACAAGAACATGAAACAAAACAAATCAAGGCTCACAGCACAATTCATTCAGACAATAGGTAAAAGGTGAGTTGAGTAATATGGCAAATTTATATAATAGACTAGTACTATAAATATGTTGTGGTAGAGCAGTATTATAATATACTAGTTCAATAACTAACAGAAAAAGTGTGATAATGATAAAATTTTTAATTTAGATGTGATGCTAGGTTTTTGTACTAGATTCAGACAAGTCTATGCATAAACAGAAAACATTACACTTGCAGAGCTTGCTGGAACATTCTGAGATTTTGAATCAATAATAGTGATCATACTAAATGTGTGGGATCTTTTAAAAAACACATACTATGTTGCATTTTCTCCCTCCATGAATAATTATGGGCCATGCTACTTTTCACACCAAAACTTTTAGCTCTGTTGCATCAAAATAATTGAGAAAAACAGTGTAATGGCTGCATAAAGGTAAATTGGGCACTCTTTCCAGAAAAAGCCAGTTATAGAAATCCTAGTGCATAGATTTCAAGTAGTAGCTCTGTATTTTAAAAATTCAGTTACAGTCTTTTATAATCTATTTATATAGATTGTATTTATAGATATTTTGTAAAAATATCAAGTGGTCTGACATTTTTTCTAGTTTGTAATTTCATCTGTACCCTGTATATCATTATTATACTGCCACAAATCATATTTAGTTTCATGGCATTCAACTGCTTTGTAGTGTTCATATATACTCATCCAATGTAATTTAAGTATTTGCTGGGTTTTATAAGATATTTAGTGTTCCATATTTCCACACTTTCTCTCTCCCCACCCAAAACTATTTTGTTTCTTTACCTAAATCTTTAAAAACAATTTAAATTGTAGAAACAATTGTCTCTAAAGAAGATTAGTGTAGAGGCAGAAGAAAGCTCACATTTCCCTCTAATCCTACCTCACCAGTTAAGAATTTAAAATAAAGGACTTTCTCTAAAGGAATCAGACTCTAATTAATTATCTTCCATAGAGTCAGTGACTTAGCTCATGCAAACAGAAAATCACATATTTAAACTGTGTTCCTAACATCACTCTTTTATTACTTTTCAGGTCTTTTAGGGAGTGAAACTCTTTACTATAGTGTCATGTCAATTCACCTTGGGGTATGATTCTGCTAAATTGTGCAGCATTGAGTTCTGCCTATTTTGTTACTTTTTTGATTAAATTTAACCCCGTCTGATGACCAGATTTACTTCCTCTTGGTGTCATAATTCTCTAAAGTGTAACAAATTTTAATATACAATTTTAAATCTGTGAAAGCTCTAGTTTTGTTTTTTTTTTTTAACAGAAAATATATAGAAAAGTTATAGATAGCACCCACACATAGATTTGACTAATTTCCCCTGATATATGTGCAAACCTGAATAAAGATATTAAGTTATATATCCTCCTGAGAAACTAAACCAAAGTGCTTTAAGGGGATGTTTGAAAACTGATCATGAATATGGGCCTCCTCTTCAATTGGATAACAAAGGATACAAAGTGAAGCTTATTAATTCAGAAACTGTCTTACTGAAAGTTGTGGGTATTAAATTACAAAATGCTCATTTTTTTTCCTTATTGGAATTTCTTAAAGCACATGAATAATAAAAGAAAAATCCCACATTTAACCCAGTTCTATTGCCAGAGTATTCCCAGTTTAACCTATTTGAAAAGATGAATTCTCATTAAAAGTAAAAGGGAGAAAGATAAAGGCAGCAGTAATGGACTAATATATTAAAGGTATGAGTGACCAGGGGTTTGTTTTGTTCTGTGAGAGTTTGCTTGTTTTGAAGTAAAAGATTAACAGTTCAGCAGAATAGAACAGTCTTTGTTTTCTTTATCCTGCTATTTCTACATAATATTCAAAGCTAATGAATGAATTTGACTAGTATTAAATGACAGGAAATTCAGCAGAAAACTCAAAGGGAAAAGGAAATGACTTTTTACATTCAAATAAACATAATTTGAGAAATTAAGGGTCAAAAAACTCTTGAGTACAAAATAAACATTTAATCCTTAGAGTTGCACACAGACATATCTGTCAAAGACATTTAAAAAATGCATCTAACTGAAGTCATTGAGCAGAAACTGGTATTTTAAAAGCAATTTGGTGAAGGATTGATTTAAGGTTTTCCAGGTAAACTGTGTTCTACAATATTTAATGTCACTCATCGTGTTTTCCTTCATGGAAATTGAAAAGCCAAAAAGGATGAAACCAGTTTTAGCATTGGTATGCTTAACACTCGTTGACTCAGGTAGTTTATATTCACCCTCAAAGGCATTCTCAAGGCCAAATTCCCTTATCACCCCCTCTGGCCCAGAGTCTGAGACTATAATTGGACATCATGGGAGTGCTCATCAGGAGAGAATGTCAAGTCTAGTCAACATCCTCTGATGTAGTTTCAGGCAGTCTAGACCCAGATGTACATTAAGAGAAGAACACACTCCATTATGCCCTCAAGCTGGGCTGTGGAGTCAGTGTACCTGTGACTCTCAGCACAGAGGAACTCTGCAGATGTTTGCTGCTACCTTCTTCCTGTGCCACCACTGCAGTGGCAAGGCGGAGAATGTTCACGAGAACCAAAATAGCTAGTCTGATGTTTCACAAGACCCTCTGCTCTTGGAGCTCCTGCTCCAATACTGGCCAAGAGACCAGATGGTAGCTGAGTTGTCTTTCAAGAAGAAGATGTAAAACTTTCAGTAAACAGGCAAATCATGACATACCTGCACAAAAACATAGCAAAAGTGCACACAAGCCTTGCTGCTTGACACCTGCTCAACTGAATTTAATGCACTCATGATTTGTTCTTTCCTTCCTTGTCTTCATTCCAACTATTCATTTTTGGACAAATAATGGTGTTGCTCATAATCTATAGCAAAGCCAGCCCTCGCTCAGAAATAAAAACAATTTTAAAAGGAGATTGACTCTTTAACTTTTACTCACACACAATGAATTTTTTTTATTTCATTCAACTCAGCAGTGAAACCAACTGCTGAGTAGAGAGCTGGAAGAACATTTCCTATAACTTACACAGATGCTTAACTCCTCATCCAGGTTCTAAGCAGCCTTGGTCTGTGATGACATGTTAGAAACGCAATTCAACAGGGTCATTCATATAAAAATGGCTTTACAGCTGCTTGGATGACAGATTCACTGCCAGCATTTCTTTTCCTCATTTCTATTATTACTCTAGGTCTATTATAGGATAAACTTATTTTCCAATCCCCCTTCCAAATGTGCCTCAACCTTCAGGTAAAATGTACTTTACAGCAAAGTTGCACCTTAAGCATAGAGGATTGGAAAGATTGTTTATAAGGATAGCCACTGGCACTCCAGTAATGAAGCAATCCTAAGGAACAGTCTATCAGAACAATGAAGGAATTCTCTGAGTTCACTTCAAAGAGTCATCAGTAGTGGGAAGCTAGTGCAGACCTGAGAAAATATGGGATAGATACAAAATAATTTTGAGGAGAATTCATAGCCATCAGCAAATGCATTTCTTTATTCCCACTAGGCTAAGAAAATTATTTAGTAATTCTCAGTACAGAGAAACTGAATAGAGGGTTGTTCAAACCAGTGCAATACTCCAAATGCACATCCAGTCTGTACAGTAAGAATACTCATTAGGACTAAGAATTAGTTCACTTACTGTGAAATGACACTTTGACCTTGCTATTTTTAAGGATATTACTTATTAGTACTTCCAAATAAGTTATGAAAATTACAGTGAAAGCAGCATATTTTATTATCTCTGTTTTGGTGTGTTTAAAAGAGTAACCTCAAGGATATTGGTTTTGAAGTCAGTGCTAACATTTCCAGTGGTTCAAACACAAGAAAAAATATTAAAAAATGGTAGAAGAATTGCACAAATGCATGGAATATTATATAGCTATGCCATTCACATGACATGGACAGGATCAAAGACAATGTCATAATACAGATAGTCTGTTGGTAAAGTAATAGCAACAGAAGGAAAACAGAGATGATGACAGTCCAGAGGGGATAACTAATGAAGAAGAGAAAAGAAAAGTAAGAAATGAGGCTATATCAGGCTCTGAGTACACAAACCTGTGAAAGACTACATATGATGTGAAAAGGTTTAGCTATCAATACATAGAAGGTATAAACCATAAACAGTCATGAAAGAATTAGGTAATTATATTAATGCTAACACATGAGATGTTTTTAACTCTTTTTTCTGGATTTGTTTAGTTTTGTTTACACAGAATAAACAACCTGCTATTAAAACCTTTTGTTTTGTTTATTTTTTAGACATGGTATTCCCTCAAGTGTGCAAAGAATGTTTATGTGACTATGGTTATGATATCTCTGAACCCAGACATATCTCAGAATTATCAATAATTAATTAGAACTAGTCCCTGGGTTCTCTCAGATGCACCTAAAGTATTTTCTGCTTGTTAAAACTCTCTTTACCTTATGCACAATACATTCACTCCCACACAGATTACACCTGGAGCACTTGATTGCAGTTTAACAAAGTAAACTATACACAGCTTTCTAATGCGTATTAAATATAGGTCTTAATACTAAAAAAAAAGCATGTCTGGTACTGACCTTAGTTTTACTAACATGCTAAAAAATTTTCATCCTAGAAGCTTAACCCCATGCATTTTTTTTAGGTTTCATTATCCACAAAGGTATATTAAAAAACTCAAACCAACAAATCAAAAAATATCACTGTACCAGGGGAACTGTCCCTGGTCCACATGGCCCTGGGAGAGTGTGAACTGAAAGAAAAGGAACAGTGGAGACAAAAGGAGGAGGTGATCTGGGGAGTAATGAGTGCTTGAGATAGGCATGAGATACCTATAAACATGTATCCACAGAAGTGACATTGCACATATTTTGTCCTTCCTTCCCTTCCAAATAAACAAGCATTTATGAATAGCCTTGGTATCTGGCTTTCTGGAGAATATTGAGAAGGGTAGCAGTTCTGCATAATGCATTGCTGTTTGTTCTGAAATAGTTTTAGACATTTGTAATTAACATGTGAAATAAGCTAACAGAGCAGCAGAAATGTCAAAGTGCCATGAAGTCTTATTGCTAGAAACTCATGAGCCGCTTCATTAGTTCAGATCAAGACTCAAACAGAATTTTGATTAATTTTTGTTTTAAAGTCATATAGTTAATCTTACATAAGAAGGTAAATTGCCTGAGAAAGTATTTCTTCTTCCATGCATAATTAAGTCCATACTCACTCATTTCGAAACAAAATCAAGCATCATTTTTGGTATACAAATTAGTAATGAAGGAGTGACTCATAAAGACTAAAAGACAACTGGTAAGGGAAGGGTTAACTTTAACACTCTTCTTTTCTACTCCCAATGGCACTAAAGAATGTACAAAGAAATTAAAATAGTTTTCATGATGAAATTCTTTGTAGTTTTTTCAAGTTTAGTAAGAGTTAAATACTAAGTTTTGGGTTGTTTCTGGTCAATCACATCAAGGACAACATTGTTAACCACTTTTTATTTCTTGTAGTTATGCAGAAGAACAATGTTACTGTGCTTTGAAATGAAAAAATGGAAGTCTAAAAACCATGTCCTCATCGTTTAATTACCCAATATCTTTATCACCACACAAATATGCCCACGTGTTATATAATCTGCCTGTAGTCACAGGTCACAAATGTTTCTGCCATCGGGTAAAATATTTTCTTTTACGTATTGAAAAGTCATGATGTAAACACAATAAACTGAGCAAAAATGCTAACACAAATAACTGCAAAATGCTGCCTACTGCTACCTGTAAATACAAACAGTAGTAGTTAAACTTCCCTGTCCTTGTTACTTTCAAAAGCAATCACAGTGTCCCACTAACGAGACTTCCCCACATACATTGGGCTGTATTGCTGAAGTTACAAGATCCCACCATTTCATTAAAGTTTATGAAGATTACTGCTACTGTTTTTTGCAGCTTCACCTGCACTGTCCTGGTTCTAGTTGAAAACACTCATCTGATCCTTTGGCATTCAGAATGCATGCACTGTTTAGCAAGAGAGGAAGTTTGTGAGGCTGGTCCCTTGGTGGACAGATGATGAGAAGTCGACTACTGGCAATAAGAAAGGCCTGCCAAAATTATCTCTGTCCCGAGGGCCTAGTTATCTCATCAACACCACTACAGAAAGCTCTGGAGCTGATGCAGAGGAATCTGAATCTGCTTGCAGAGTTTGGCATTGCAGAGGAAGGCAGGGGAGGCAATGGCAAGGGGAGGAGATAGATGTGATTGCATGTACTTTTGGGCATATGAGCATCCACCACGGTGAAGACTTTGCAAAGGGGAGGTGGCCACACAAGGCCATCTTCATTCTGTGCCAGAACAGCTCATAGCTCGTAGATCGTGTTCTTACTTACCACATGATACAGACAGATATGGCAAAAGAATATCTATCTGTATTTTCAGGAATGCAAGCTTTTTTGTTTACAGCTAGTGACTGTAGCAAATGCAGGACATCAAATCAGTCCATGCTTCCTGAGGTGAGTAAAAAGGGTAACTAATAGCTGTGCCCAAAATACCTGTTTCATTGTTATATGGAAAGTCTGCCAGAAAAAACACACAAAATGTTCAAACAGACCAATGTGCGTGAAACACTTTTACGTTCTCAGTGGACTTGCCTGCAAAGCAAAGAGCTGTGCTGAAATATGACTAACGTTTTTCAGTGGAAATTATGGCCTGTAGATGCTTACTTTGTCTCACACAATCCTGTTTCGATCGGTTAGATTCTTTTTGTGTTGTCATAGCAACAGGCAGAAACCTTACCACCCTGATCAAAATTCCCTGACATTCATCTTAAGAAGACCTCGAAGCAAGCAAGCACTTGCTCTCTTTACTACAATTCCTGATTTTTCATCTATGTCAGAAGTATTCCTGTAAGAAAAGAGTGGTTTGCTACTCTTCAACAACAAGAGATGTTGAACAAGTTTTTCTCATTCTGGAAGGAATCAGACTTTGTGTGGGTGCTAGCCATGTACACCGAAAACCGTGTGGGGCTGACAGATGTGAACTTCATTACAGGTGTTTCAGTAGCTTGGTGATTCTTTCAAAATATGCTTGTTTGAGATTTGAGGTTTTTTTAAATTTTTGGTGTCACCTTTCTGATTTATTGATGAGTAGTCAGTTTTCTCTTCCTGATTATACACCATCGAATCCTCCAGTTCCTAATGAGTTTCTGCCTAAAATGAACTGAATACTGACTGTGAGAAAGATAAATATACTGAAACAAACAGCAGAAATCAACAGTCAAAATTTCTTTTATGGGTCTTATTAAGTCATGACACTGTATTTGGAAAGGATAAAGGAGGCATGAGGGATCACACTCAGAGTATTTCATAACAGTAAAACTGGGATAACACAATGTGTCATGGTGTGCATGTGGATACTTTCTGCTGGATCAACTCTGTTAGCAGACTTTCAAGAAACAATAAATCAAGACAGACATGGCTATACTTGAATATAGACATTCATTTTCATCATTTGTTGGAATGACATGTATGCAAATCAAAACCTATATCTGAATAAGATTTGGGTTTGTTCCGCCTGGAAAAGAGGAAGCTCCAGAAAGGCCTTACTGCAGCCTTTTATTACCTACAGAGGGCTAAAAGAAAGCTGAAGATGGACTTTTTACAAGGGCATTTAGTGATAGGACAAGGGGGAATAGCTTTAAACTGCAAAAGGGTAGGTTTAGATTCAATATTAGGAAGAAATTATTTCCTGGGACTGTGGTGAAGCACTGGAACAGGTTGGCCAGGGAAGGTGAGGATGCCTCATCCCTGAAATGGTTCAAGACCAGGCTGGATGGGGCTTTGATCAACCTGTTTCAGTGGAATGTGTCTCTGCCCATAGTGGGAGGGAGTTGAAACTAGATGATCTTCAAGGTTCTTTCCAGCCCAAACCATTCTATGATTCTGTGATCCTATTATACTTATTGTGAAAGTTAAATGTTTATAAAGGAGTGAAATTAGGAACTGATGTAATATTTACCTCAAAAACCCAAGCAGAGTTCAGTGGGAACCTGACATTTCCTCATCTTTAACAGTGCATAATGGCACACCAATAGGTAGACATCCAAAATTTCCAATATCTTATTCCCAGAGTACGAGCCAGTGTGAATCAGGACCTGATCAGCTGCAAGATTTCTGATCAGAAACAGAATTAAGACTATTAATCATATAAACAAATATATAACTATATAATATACTAATGATTTATTTACTGATATTTTATTAATAATACTGTATTCTTTCCTGCAGTAACAAACAGATGTTTCTTAGGCAAAGAGTGCAAGTTTTATACAAGTCTTGGTGCTTTATATAGTGCAACAATTCTACAGTCAGCTATAAAGATGGAAGAAAGAATGAGTAATTTTTTTTTAATTTGGTGTCTATATGAATTAAACAGTGAATAAGTGACAAGAAAGGTAGTCAACTAGCAAATTCTTTTTTCCTAAGTAAAAATTATTTACCAGAATGTAAATTTATGTGGTAACTACAATCCAGTTACCAATTAATGGAATTGTAGAAATCTAGTTTCCTAGACTTTACATATTCATTTTTATTTCTTTAATAATATACAAAATAATTAATTTCACACCATAAATAAGTGGTAATGTATAGAGGCAATTAATCATACTATATACTGGCAAGTAGGAAAAAATGAACTGTATGAAGTCTAAAGACCATGCACACTAATGTCTGGTGGCATACATGTGTGGACAGCCCATGAGTAAGCTTCAAGTTATATCTCTGAAGTTAATCCCAAGTCTTTATGTTGCTTTCTTAATTTAAATTACATTAATTTAGCTGTATTTTAACAGAGTCCTGTGCAGTGGCAGAATTGAATTATAGAGAAAGTCATATTTAGAATGAGTATTATTAATCCTTTTTTTACAAGTAGTAATATTAATATCATTATATCTAATTTTGTTATTCTAAAAGTTATTCTTTAGCTAAAGACATTCTATAACTAGTGATTGCATGTTCACCTAAGGAGTACAGTAAGAAAATTTGAGAACATTAGAAGAAAATTACTATATAGACAAGCATAAATACTGTATCCTTTACTGACTTGTCAGTCATTTGCACTATATATAAAACATCTATCAAAGATTTTTCTCATTTAGATAGCTCTGGCCTGGATACTTCAAGAAACATTACAGCATGTGCCAGTTACAAGGTCTGAGGGAATTCCAGCCTCTGGAAATTTATTTAAGAGCACACCTGGCATTCCAGATGTATAGGGAATATGGCTTATTCCTGTTGGTCCACTCTTCCACAGCATCTTGTGTTGGCCCTCAAATAGCAATTCTTCATCCTGCCCACAGAAAAAAAGAGGGTGCTAAAATAATCTTTACAGAAGAGGAGTAACATATCAAAATTTTGAATGCTAAGTAGATGGATTTCTACTTGCAGTATATCTCTGCGGGAATATAAGAATCATAATGGATATTATTATCTACATATATATTTGAGGAGCACAACATTTCTTTTCCTCTGCAGTGACCAAGTTTTCCTCATTTCTATGAGCAGAAAAGGTATTCTTCCTACTCTTTTCAGTTATTAAATAAGATAAATATTAGGGCAGGAATTTTAAGTGATGTGAAATGATTTAGAAAAATGCACCTGAAAATCACATAAAATCTCTTTGAAATCTGCTTGTTAAATATAGTAAGATCTTCAAATATAGCATCTAACAGTTGCTTCTTAAACAAAAGCCCTTCCTAGATTTTTTCCTGTTTTAGCCCACTTAGAAAAGATGTGGATCTTACTTAAAGGGAAGAGGAAGTCTGAATGCAAAGCAAAATGAAAGCCCTTTTACTAGCAACATGAGTGAAATACTATCTGCATATCACTTAAGGTTTTGGGACTTTATGTGCTTCAATCCACTGATTCAAACAGTGTGATGTTAAAGATGTTCAAAATTTCAAAGTCTTTTTTAAACCTTCCTTCTACAGTTTCATAAGGACATAATAAAGAGAGTTCAGATCTAAAAATAAAAATTTAAAAATTTAAAAAAAAAATAAATAAATAAATAAAAACCCAGATGGCATGCTTTATTACAGTTCAAAAAGAGAAGCAAGAAGTATATTTATTCTTTTTATGAATAAAATTCTGTTTTGAATGAAAGAAGAAAGGCATTTAAGGCAGCAGTACTATTCTTATTATTAATTTGCTTTTCTTATTATTGAAGACAATATTCTTTTTCCCAGAAAAACTACTAAATAAGGTTTCTGAAATGTGTCTGTTTCCCACCTTTAAAGTACTTGGATTAATTACAGCATGACCCACACAACAGGGAAGAGAGAAAACTTTGCCAATAAATTATGACACTTCAAAGAAATAAAAGAAGTTATTTGATATAGAATTCTATGAGCTTCACCATACACAGGGGGGCCCCCAAGGCATTTGAATTCAGTTCAAGCCATTATAGATACATAGAATACTTGAATATGTCTCAGTCTTGTTGAACACTTTTGAATACATTAGCTGAAACCTATAATAGAGATGTATTTGCATGAGTGATGCGAGAACTTCAAAAGGTTCAGAGTTCAGATTAATTTTGGTTCCTCAGTAAGAAATATCCATGCAGGTGGTATTGCAGCCTTTTGAACTTGCAGTCTAATTTTCCTCTGGTTTCTTCTTGCTTTCTCAGAAATTCTCTCAAAACGTCTTCCAATCTTTCTTTTTTACCTTCCTTTTTATTCATGTAGTGGTGTAGGAAACTACTCTCTTTCATTATTATCGAATAGCTACTGCATCTCTTTTTTCCTTCATGGTTTTGAGGCTGATGTTCTGAAATGACAACTTTATTCTGAAGTCTAGAATATTTGGAAATGAAACAATGAGGAAAACTCTTATGAACTGTACCGCAAGTCTGGAAATTTCTCCCAAGACTGAACAGTGCTTCTGAAATTAACATGCACTGAAGCCCATGCCTTGCAATATGACATTCTGAGCATACCTGGATGACATGAATCCAAATACTCCTTCCATCACATCGAAGATTTCCCAGTCCCAAAAGAATAAAAATACTTCAGCAGAACCCACCTGGCAAAACAGAGAGAGATACTCACCAGGTGGCCTCTCTGATCCCCAGGTGAAATCAGGCTCTAACAGGAATCTTGAATTTTAAAAAAATACATGAAAAAAAAAAAAAAAGAAAAAAAAAAGGAAGAGTGAGGGTCCTTTGGTCACAAAACCCCATGAAACACTACAATCTTGGGGTAGAGTGTCTGGGGTGCTGCCTGGCAGAAAAGGACCTGGGCTTGTTGGTTGACACCTGGCTCAACATGATCCAATGTGTGCCAAGGTTGCCAAGGCAGCCAGTGACATCCTGGCCTGTGTGGACCAGGGCAGTGATTGCCCCTCAGCACTGGTGAGGCCACACCTTGAATGCTGTGTCCAGCTCTTGGCCCTTCATGACAAGAAGGACATGGAGGTGCTGGAGCGTGTCCAGAGAAGGACAACAGAGCTGGGGAAGGGTCTGGAGCACAAGTTACATACGGAGCAGCTGAGGGAGCTGGGGGTGTTCAGTCTGGAGGAAAGGAGGCTCAGGGATGACCTTATCCCTCTCTACAAGGGCCTGAAAGGACATGGTAGGAGGTGGGCATCAGCCTCTCCTCCCCGTAACAAGTGACAGAATGAAAAGTGGCCTCAAATAGTGCCAGGGAAGGTTTAGATTGAATACAACAAAAATTTTTTCACCTTTATACCTGCTTCTAGAATTTCCTACGTTCCTTGTAAGGCTTATGTGCAGATCAGTGACTGAATGGGAGTTCACTTATTACTGGAGGTAAAATAGTCACAAAGAAAAATTTTTGTGGACTTTTGAAGTCAGCAACAATGAATCACTGACTATTTCCCTTGAATATTTTCATTTCCTTCTGTTAAGGAAGTAGGGGGAATGTTAGCCAGATTAGGGATAACAACTGGAATAAAACATACTCAAAATGTACATAAAATATGGAAGGTACATTTAGATAGATAATGAAGCCAAGACAGAAAGAAAACTGGGAAGAAAAACAACAAGTATAAGCTCCCTGGGAAGTTACTTCCAAGACGTGAAGCCTAATAAACAGCCTGATTTTTATCCTGAAGAAATTAGGACCAAAGAACTGTATTTTAGTTACACCTAGACTTTCTATCACTTAAGAACAAATTAACCGAAACCAGAAAACAAATTTCAAATGTCGAGTCATCAGCAAGACAACCAAGCTTCTACTTACTAGATAGACTGACACTTTTTTTCTAAAAATGGCTTTTATTCACATTGCTCTCACAAAATCTCTAAAGTGAGCGTTATATAACTTGTTTGCAGTCTTAATAGCCCCTTTTCAACACATGTGCTTCTGGTGCCATCCACAGGAGTTCAAAAATCTGTTTCAGCCACCCACACACGTTTAAGATCTCTGTGCTGTATTACTATATTATTGCATCTCAGTAAAACAAGTGGTTCGTGTTTTACTAAGAGAAAAGAAACAAAGGGAATTATTTACATGGGACCCATCTGGGGAAAAGATGGTGAAGGTATTCTTGAGAACTAATTGCCAAACAGTCCTTGAGCTTTAAGGAAAAAATGGACTGAACTCTTGACTATAAATTTGTCAAGGAAAACAGCAGCATTTTTAATTAACATCAAAATAGGGGAACACTTTGGTAAAGCTAGTAAAAATATATTTTCAGTCAGTCAGGTACAGGGGCAGCTTTGATATATGTCTCTGCAATGAGAAGTCTGGCACAGCCTTCATTCTCAGCAGAGATTGTCAAATATGTAATTAGAATAAATGTGGTATTAGAAATAACTACTCATTTTCTTGGAATACATACAAAATCATCTGAATAGTTGTTTTCAGGCATGAACAACAGGAAGTATCAATATGGTAAAACACGACCCTCTGTAAAGACAATCTGTGGTGTGCACTAAACAAAGGAAAAAGGAGAATGTTTTGTCCAAATAATTTAATAGACAAAACTCTGGCAAGTATTGTTGTTCAGATCTCATTTCTTTCCATGTGTGGAATCCTGACAAGTTAACTTATCTGTGAAGCATTGACTATCACCAAGGAAGGAATTTTCTCAGCTTCAGAACACTGGGTATTGCAAATTATAGGAGCTTAAATGTAAGAACAAAAGCAAAAGCTGTGATGACTGGTAAAGCAATCACAAAGATGATTATGTTTTGTGGAGGAAGCAAACTGCTAGAGACTCAATATGGATTATAACACAAAACAAGACAAAATATATGGCATTTTCTATTGTTTCTTCAATGATATATGCAATAAAAGATATTTGTGAAATGTTTATAAAATGCATGTGAACACACACAGCTGAGGACATAAAATTCCTTCTGTTATAATGATGTTGAAAATGAAAAGTAAATCACTGTCAAACATTAGACAAAATTAAAATTATACAAACCCTATTAATCCTCCTGGTTTTGGCAGGTTCCAGTTTGGGCAGTCCTGTGGTAGTTATATAAAATAGAGATATATTTTTTTCAGCTGAATTCAATAGTTGTTGGAAAAATTACTAAAATTAACGAAATACCAAACTCTTATGTATTTCTTGGGGTATTCACAGCCACAATTTTCCTGGCTTACCAAAAAAAAAAATGCCCAGCGGATATAATAATGTATAGCAATATATTTCATTGAGATAAAAGTTGTGGAAAACATTTTTACCTCAAATCATATGTTTTGCAGATCCAATTATAGCCCATAATACATTTGGGTGTACCTTATCTAGGTATCAAATTGTACCTACACCATTTGTGTCTCTGTATCAACACAAGGGTTGCAAATACCTTACAGTAGTAGACTCCTAAGCACCAAAACAGCCCAGTGTCACAGACATTCTATCAAAATATCCTTGGTGGCCAGTCTAAGCCCATTTCAATCCAATAAATTGGTAGATCCTAGATCCTGCTCTCATTTCAATTTTTGTCTATCAGCAAGGTCTCTGTGTACTCCAGTGCCCTTTGATTTCAGCAATAATGCCAACATAAGCCAACACTGATGACCAGCAGAATGGGTGGCTATATGAAAGGCTAGATTTAACCTATGTAATTATAGAAATTACCACAGAATTATCCCATAGTAATTTTTATAAAATCATCAGTAAACCAAAAAAGGCAGACATACAGGGTAGGAATGTCCCTCTTCTTAAATAGCTCCTGTTTTTCCCACTGATGCACCACGTACCAAGGTAAGAAGGATGTTTCTTCAAGATAAGATGGGTAGTATCCACTACATTTCAAAGTACTAATTTTTTTTTAAATGATGGAAGTTTATAATAAAGAATAATCATATATTGTCACCATTCCTACTCCAGCATTAAGTAACATTCTGTTCATTTTGGTAATTCTCCCCTTAATTTTAACTTTATAGAAGTGGTATGACAGGTAAATGCAGCTATTTTGGATAGGAAAAGAGCATTCACAGTGATGCCATTTTAACACTGAATGATACTTTTTTTGGTGCTATCACTGCATTATCCACAGCTATGATTCAGCAAATCTGAAAGGAATATTTCTTTACTCCATTTTCTTCCATTGCTCTGTCCTTGCTACCCTGTATACTCTGTTCACAAATCAGAGAGTTCACAAAAACCTTCTGCAAACAAAAAAACAATTTCACTTATGTTCATACCTTGAGAGGTATCAGAGAAAGATGAGTGGTTACTCATCTCATGCCCTGTTTTCTCTTCAGATGCTAATATACCTGGTCCTGAAATGATGAAGTTGCCTTTTATAAGCATTTTCTACTAAGTGCTGGGGATTTATCTGTGAGCCCTAACATGAAAGATGATGTGAATCATGGTTATTTGTTGGTGCACTGATTGCTGCTATCAGCTGTGTGTGCTTCTGGCCAGGGGGGTATCATAAAAGCTGTAGAAAGTTAGTCATAAAAGCAAAAAACTACACTATTATCCGTAATAGGAAAAAAGAAAGAAAAAAAAAAAACAAAAAACAACTCTGTCAAAAACATTTGTGATACAAAAGCAAAAAATGTGAACAATCCACTTAGTAAAAAATTATGCATATGTAGCCTAAACTGTGCATGTCAGAGATTTTGTGTTTATTATATATGCAAACCTGTGTTACTGAGATGTAATTAGTATTACAATAGATGTGTGTGTGTGTGTGTGTGTGTTCCCACACCATCTTTGCAAGGTCAGGGAGAGGAATTATTCTCACTTAAAGGTAGGAACAGATGTACATAGAGATTAATCAGAAAAAGAGAGAGGGAGAAATGTTGAAAATCCAGTTTGAAATATCAGGAATGCTAAGGATTTCTTTAAAACAGGTTACACTTTCTCAAACCAGGTACTGAAAAAAAAACCTGTGGGGTATGTGGTAAACCCCCTATGGTTAACATAATATATTTATGTCATATGGGAAAACATTGTTAAAGGTAAGTAACAATTCTCTTTTCATGGGAAGAAAATGGTGATTTTAGCATTGAAATCAATACCTCTTTTCTAAGTCCTTCACTTAAAATCTTTAACTTACCTACAAATGAGAATGGAATCTTACAGACAAGATTCACCTTCAGAAGTCTCCCACGCTGTGTGGATTTGCTGATACAGCTATACAGGTTAGCGTTTTCTAATCTAGACAAAGCATTCAGCTTCAGTGTGCTCTGCCTGTTGATGCACTGCATCTGGGAGAGAAGGGGAAGATTATTTAGTTTCTCTAACCAAATGTAGGAAGGAACAGCTAAACACAGAAAATTCAACAGAGAAAGTTCAGTTTTATTATTTGAATATTTCCATGTTTACAGACTAATACCTGAATGTTTTCATGACTGCAGCTTTAAGCAAAGTCTATTAATCTTATTACGTTGTAGGTATTTTATTCCTTTCAGATACAGGAGTGCATGTGAAAAAAAACAGTCCAAGGAATTCTCCGCAATGCAGTTTTACATAAGGGCCTGTAGGAGCAGGCAGAATGTTATTAGACCATAAAAGCACATCAGGCTGATTTATGGTTTCTGATCAAGGTTTCTGTGAAAATTACTCTGCATCAACAGCTCAAGGTGACTGCTACCATTAATGTGTGGAAAATAAATGAGGTGGAGAGACTGATATCAGAAGAAGTAAAAGGAAGCGCTGAGCCAGTTTATATAGCACAGGCTTCCCATTTTGTTTTACAGTACATAGAAGGCTGTCATCAAAATGATTGCTTTGGGGCAGAAAAAGCAATTCTTGATAATTAGATCTTATGGCAGGCTTTCTTACATCCGGTATATAAGAACCATCAGGTATAATACCTTCCCACTATATGTCACCCTCTCCTCTGTCCTGTAAACATTCTTAGGATGTAGAAAATGAATAACTTGTCCTTTTTTTCTGAAGTTATTTTCCAGAAAAATAAAATTCTAAACACGGTTTCACAGGAGGCTCAGTGACTGGGACTATATTACACATGGTCTGATAGCAATTTGCATTTTGACCAGCATTACAGTACATACCCAACATCTTTTCCACAGTTCAGTGTCCTTGTATTGTATGTTGTTTCATTTAATGGTGCTGGATTTTTTATTCCACTCTTATTTTCATTGAAAACATATAGCTATATTGCCTATTTAAATAAAAATTCATTATGCATTTTTTAAAATTTAATTCATTTTCTAAAATTTAGTTCATTTTATATGAATATGGTTCTAATGCACATCTATTCTTTACATATAGTTTATTTTTATTAAAGATACATGCATAATTTAATGCCAATTTAAATTTAATTTTTTTTTGTTATTTTAAACAATCTGGATTTTATTATTATTATTATTTGTATTTTTTTTATTTTACTTTCTGCATAATATTCAAGATATTTAAACAAAATAACAATGAAATTAAATCCTTCAATGCTACAGATTTTAGTGAAAATACTGAACTGTGAACCATGGAAAAGTGTATTTCATGCTTCTATATAATTTTTAAAACCATTTTCTGGTATTTTATTTCTAGATTCTAAAATGTTACATGCAGATGTGTGGTGTCATTTCACTCATTTGCAGAAATATCAGGGCTACTCACACAGCTGGCTATAAAAGCTGATCTGGTGGACATACAGGGCATGTTTTCAAAGCAGACTGTTGAACAAAGACATCCATACCTTGGGGAAAGGCAGGGTCAGGATTTTGATTTTTAGGATATGATGGCATACTAACTGCATATTGTTTTCAAAATGGACTCCTGATTCCTAGCCCAAATTTCTTTCAAGATACTGTCACAATAAAATGTGGTACAGTTTTTGTGCAGAATAATAATTTATCTATAGATTTTAAAACAAGTAGTTTGTTAATATTTTTAACAAGATTGTTAAAAGCTTAAAAAATTATTTTAATTATTTGTATTCTTCAGATGTATCCTGAGAGAAAAAGGACTCCTTTCTGTGTGCAAGGGTGATTAGTTTGTACTGTTAATAGGATGGATTTCCTGGTACTTAACTGAAAGCAGGTGGATAATTAAAACCAATGTGTAGCTAATCAAGAGTCAGATATCAGGTGATCATGAGGCCATGTGTGATTCTGTTCAGGATAAAAACGTAACTTTCAAGTCTGTTAGCTTTAGCATCTAGAGTGAAGCTGGAGAGGAGGGCTGGTTCCTGGGAAGAACCTAATTAAGGTATCATTCACAGGTACTAAGAATGGCTGGTCAAGAAAAAACTATGGGAGGTTTTGGGGTCTTTTTTTTTGCCTAGTAATATCATACAGTTTTGTTTTGTGATATTTGCTGGTCAGTGTTAAGGATGCTTTTTTTGAAAAATAAGCATTAAGAGAATTCTTAATCTGTCTCTTGCCTACCCTTGTCGTTCTGCAATGGGCCTTTTTAATGTTAACACGTTACAAAATGTTAGTATAAATATGTAGTACCCATACTAAAGTCTTGGTAACCTCCAAAGCTCACTTTAGAAAGCATGATAAGGCAGAAAGGAGAAGGGACAGCTGTTTACAACAGTGTGTGAGCAATAACTAGTTGTAGAGTGTTTCCCATGCTACAGTTTAAGTTGCATTTTGCCCTTGACAGTGTGATCCTGCGGAGCAGTGTGGTGCCTAGACCCTGTTGGTAAGTGGGAGCTGCTGTGTACCAGTTATTTTCCTCTTCCAAACCCTCACACCAAGGAGACCACACGCAATTTTTTCTCTGCTACAAAAAGTTAGAAAGCACAGGGAATCACATTTCTCTGTCACCTTTACTTGTTTCTCTGACCCTCTTCTCTGCTACTTCTGGGCTACTGTTACGATTCTGTAGCTCATCTGTATCGCTGTTGATAAAACTGTTTTACTTACAGGTATTATGTATTGCAAATAACCGAGTGCTGAAATGTCAGTTTGATTAACCTCTTTTCCCCTTCTTCTCAGAATGTTTTTGTTTAATAATCAGGTATGTAAAAAAGGCAATGAATATGTGTAGTCTGTTTCAAAGTGCTCTCAATTACTTTGAATTTTGCTGCTATTTTTTTAACTGTTTTTACTGAACAAATCTGCCTTGGTAATATTTCTTTTTTTATTCTCTTACAAGCTCCATATAAAGTTGGTCGTGATGGAAAAAAAGTTTAATAATCTCTTCTTATTAAAAAAAAAAAAAGTTTGTATCTTTACTGACTTCTGTATGCTGGTGTTAAACACAAATTATCACATGAGACATTCCTTCATTTCCTTCTTATGGTTTAATGTGGAATAACTTTAATTAGATATTATACTTGCTTCCTTGTAGGTTTTTCTGGTTTTATATATGGCTGGAAAGAAAAATAATATTAAATATTTCTCATTACTTCTAATATATAATCTCTTCCCTTCACAACTTTTTCAGAAAAAAAGTTAATTTTGAATGCTAGGAAGGAAATCAAAAAGCACACAAATGAAAAGGGAGATGTTTAGAAAATTAGTGAAATCTGCACTATTTTTATCTTATTTTAAAGTGTAAGGAATGCTTGATTTCTCAATAGTCTGGCATATTAATATTAGGAAAGATGCAAATTGTTCTCTGTATTTGTGTAGAAGAGGGTCAAGAGTTTAAAAATCCTGTGAAGCTTAATTATCTGTCTCTAACTTTTCTTAGTATACATATACATGTAACATTTACATAGATGTATAAATGGATATAGATGGATAAATCAGTGTTACAGTCACTAACTCCCAATGGAAGCCTTTAACCATTGATATTTTATCTTTCAGTAGCAAATGTGTGCATGACAAGGATTTAGACAAGTGAGTCATCTAAGGAACAGGCTCTGCAAACCTTTTCTACAGGTAGGAGAATTGGCTGCAAGGGCTTGTTCACTGTACAGGGTTGGAAGGGCAACTTTTGCTACACCTCATTTGTGTTAATTAATCTTGACTGCATTCTTGGCAGTTTTCTTTGATAAAGGCTTAATTGAACTTGGTACACTTATCCTGTGGAAAAATTTTGAGGGTAAAGAGAAATAATTCTAAGAAATGTTCTGAGGTACCCAGGCCTGAGCTTCAATTCTATACCTAGCTGAGTCAATGGCTTGGGGAAGCAGCTGAATTACAGGTTTGGATAGTTTTGCAAGGAAGGGGAGAGCAAAAGGCAAATAATGAAATAAAAATAATTTATCATATTGCTTAAGGGAGAGTGACCTTTCAGAAATATCATAGTTCTAACTGATGAGGCAGGCTTTGGCAGTCTTTAGGGAAGAAGAAATCAATTACAGCATAGTACAGCTATATCCAAGTATGAGTGAATGTACTGATTTTGCTGAGAGGTCTTGTCAGCCTGGAATGTCATGTTCTGGAAGTACATATGGGTCCTGGTAGGGCTAATGGGTTTTGGGAAATGGTGGCTTAAGCCATGATTGATCTCCAGTTAAGTCTGTGCCTGTGAAAGCCTGCTAAAGTTCCTTGAATATATTCAGCTTATTTCAGTGCTTGTCAGTACAGCATAGCAGACTAGATATTTAATGTGCTGCACAAAAGAAAATAACTTTAATTGATAGTAGTGTTTGTCAATAACAATAAATGGACTGATGACAATTCTGGGCTAAGAGGCACCTCTCAGAAGGGGCAGCCTGGTGATGGGAGTTAAAGTGATCCTGATGGTAAAACTTATGGTTCTGGAGGTAGCCACCAGGGTACAAACTGCTCCAACCAAATCCTGATGGATAACTACTTTCCTGAAAAACAGTATTTTCACTCCAGAGCAAACCAGGAGGTTTTTTAGCCTTTTCTGACACAGAAACTAAGTCTGAAGTGAGCAAAAAGGCAGTTTTGGCTTATTCTACCATTTTACAATTAAAATGTATCTGAGGAAAGAGATGAAAACAATAGATTAAAAGGAAAATATCTTTCAGTAGCCACCGTGAATTCTTTGCTACTGCCACACTTGAGAAAAAGAAGCTTCACCCCCCACCCCATCTTTCCCCAAACATGTTCCAAAAGAGGATAACAGTGAAAAGATGTGACTTTGACCAAATTGCAGATGTATTGCATAGATAAAAATTAATAAAAACCTGTGGGCTTGGGGTAATATACTGCACTGAAATGAACACTTCCATGATTTCTAGATTCATTGCCAACTAAATACAGGAACCTAAGATAAATTTAAAAAAAAAAAATTAATAATTTCTTGGTCCTACATAGCACTCTTCAGGGAAGAAAAGAAAAACTTTTAGGACGGGTCAAAAAAATTGTTTTTCCACAGCAAAAGGAAGAAAATTGGAAGGACCACAATAGTACTGTAGAAATTGTAATAGCAAAGATAATACCTCCTTAGGTTATTTTCTTAGCTTTAGCACAAAAGTTCAGAGACATGAATGGATGTTAAAGAAAAATGGATTTGGAAAAGGCATACCAGGCTTTCTTGCACTCAGTGTAATCCTTGTTACTAATAGCCTTCCTGGCAGGTTGTTTTGAAGCAGTACTAGTCAAGGTGATACTGTACTATTTGTCAGAGGTATATTAACAAGGCTTAGGAATATTTTCTCATCTTTTGATATTATGGGGATCCAGTTGAATGTAAGAAATATTCTGGAGGCTGTGTTCTTGGTTACACTTCCTCTGTATTTACTCTAATTGTGCACTACCAGAAATAAGTACCAGTTAGAGATTTGTGTCTGCCAAATAGTATTCAACCTGCATTTAAATTAGCTCAAGAGAGAAATTACCATTTGGTATTTATTTGTTTTATTTATGAAAATTACAAGCTTTAGAGTAAACTTTAATCTACTTAATATGTCTAGTGTTCTTATAAACATTTCTGCATAAAACAAAAATACTTTAAAAATTAAAACATAAATGTCTAAAATATCTTACTGTATAATAACAGATACTGCAGTATAAACTAATCAGTTGAACACCTAAATATGTCATTTATTTGCCTTTTTGTTTATCTTTTTATCTTCATGAATTCTTGTGTAGTCATTTGATCTGTAAAATATGTTATCTTCATTTGCAGGTGCTTAAATATCTCCTTTGGCCTTAACCTCTGTGGAAATTGGTGAATCTTAGTCCAGGTTTGCTGAAAAAGAAAATAGGTGGTTTGAAGTAAATGTCAGCTTAATAGCTGTTTCATGCACTTCTTATCTTTCTGCAAATTGTTGAGCATCATATGTGGGACAGACCTATCTGACTCTGAGGCTGAGGTGGTAATCACAAATCCTTTGCAACTCTTTTCACCTGTTCATGGACTTTGTACCAAGGTTTTAAGAAACTAAAAAGTATGCATCTCGATAACAATGTTTCTTCACTAACATAATCCTGCCTGGCAATGTGAGTTTCCACTGACCAATTATAAAGGAAAATAGATAGTTTTACAGAAGGGGTGGAAGGCAACTCTTCTGTTTCAAGGCTTTTCAGTAACCATTTCTAACGATAGGAGTGAAAAAAGTGATGATAAAGCGCAATAATAAAGTATGGAGAATCTGGAAAGTAATTACTCAAGTTTCCAAATTAAATTAATACTGGAACATCCCAAGCTTTAGTGTAGTGTAATCTTTCTGTTGTTGATTCAGTTTTTGCATCTCAGTTCCTTGTATAGATCTGCATCTTGGCTATCTAGATATGGACCTTTTGTGTAAGTTTCATTCTTTTAAGATAGTAAATTTACTGTTGACTGCTTTCAACTTTACACGGATTTCTTTTTTCATCTTTACATGTCTATCTTCACAGAGTTAACAAAAGCATTGCAGTGGCAGATATATTTCGTCAATTTTTGAGTGAAAAAGGCTGTGCTTAGATGTATGTGATGTGTGATCCTTTAACTTCTGAAAGCAGATATTCAATTTGTATGTCTATCAAGATTGTGCATATGTGTGCTTTCAATTTCCTGAAGATATTGAAGTGATACTGTGTATAAATGGTTACTTTGTATTATTCTTGCTGTAGGGTATTGAAAAATGGTTTATGTGTGATTGTAAATTTATGTGCAAAATTGGCTCCTCTTCAAAACTGTTAATTTAAAACAGGAAAACCACTTTATCTAGTATATATTTTGCTGTTTCTCTTTGCAATATACTCATTTTTTGTGATGTTTTCTTTACTTCATCTAACTAGACTTGAAAATACATAGGATGTTGTTGCTTCAGTGTTGCAGTTTTTAATACATGCTTTTCCAAAGTATTAGCTTACTTTCCTAAGGTCAGGCACTGGATTAGACCATGATATGGAATATGATTCTGCTTTTTCCATTGCCCTCTGAGCAATTTCTCATCTGGCAAACCTTCAGAAACTTGCCACATTGGGCACTGATGTCAAAGAGATGAAGAATGAAACAGTATGTCAGTACAGCCAAAGAATACAAAACACTGGTGCATTCATGCATCAAATATCTTTAAAGGTGGTTTTCCCCATTCAAGTGAAATGAAAAAGGTATTTTTTATGGTTTTTAGTTCTCTATGGCACTCGGCAGTTATGAAACATTTCAGAAAAAAAATTAATTGTGAGAAGCTTCTTTGCACTGTTATTGCACCCAGCTTTTTTGCAAATGATTCTGTCAGACATTTCTGTAGGGCTCAAATACCTGTTATGTAAAAGTTATCCAGGCCTCTAACATTCTCTTCAGAAAAAGCAACAATTTTTACTTGCAGAATGAACTTAATCTCCAATTTTTATTTCATTAAATCCAGAAACTCATTCCATTTTGCTGATGAGTTGATGCTCAGAAACTATGCTTATGACGACCTCATAAAATCTTGAGGAGAATTTCATTTTTTTTTTCCTGTCCTGATAATTCTACCTAAAAGAGATTTCCTTTTCTCATCTACTCTTTTTACTAATAAATTTCTCCAAGTCTAATGTGAAGTAGGTGGATGTAGTTTGGAATTAAACCCAGTTGAAACAGAAGGATATATGGACCTTTAATGCCAAGTACCGGATGCTTTAACTGGATTTGATGATAAAAAAAGGAATGGCTCAGGTATTTCAGTTATCCATGATGTGATGCTCTCCTGTCATTTTTGATTTGGGTAATAGACTGCTGCAGATAATTCTTCCTTGAGTAAATGGTTTTTAGTAGCTTGAAGAGTTAACACCACAGGTTTAACACCACATTCTGTGGCAATAAACAGCATAAAGATCTTTCCATGGATTTTAGAAGTGTCAATATAAGGAATACATTTTTATAAACTGCTGCATCTGCAGCTTCTAATTTCTAACCAACTTATACCTACTTGTTCTGCCAGTTACTCTACCCATTAATCATCTCCTACTTTTCTCCTCTGTCTAGATAGAACGCATTGTTAATTTGTAGGCATCGCCTATACTACCTTGTTTTTATTGGCCAAGCAAAGGATATATTTCTTTTCCAAGTATTTTGACATTCTAGCATATTATAGTTGAACTCTTAAGAAAAAAACTTCCAAAATCATCTCAAACAGCATTATTATTTCGCTCTCTCCAGGCTAATGCTCCTGCCACTATATGAATTCAAAGTTGTCTGTAGTTATACAATAAAAATAGAGTTGATCAAGGTTCAGGTTATTACTTTAAGCTACTTCTTTCCAGGGTTTACAGTTTTTACTACTGCATGTACCTCTTCAGTTGTAGCTTCATATCTCCTCACCTGGAAACCTGGACTTGCAAGTATTTAAAGAGATGTCTGTGGAACAGAGCTGTTGGATGGCACTCTACCTGCTTCTCAACATGTGAACAAACTGAGTTTGATTCTCCTCCCTCAATTTTTCATTGAGCTGAAGAATACCTCTCTTTAACCATGATTTTCATTCCTGAATCTGAAGGGAACACTTGAAAACCATTTCCTCAAATATTTATGTAATTCATATTTTACAGTCAGTACAGAACTATGTGCACTCCTTTATTTTTCAACGTACACAGAAATATGTAGGATGCCCCTAAAATGTCCTGCATTCTTTACTTTTTTTAAAGTATGTTTTTGGACTCCATAATGCATGAATTTGAGTCTATATAATATCAGAAGTGTATATGTAGGTGGCAGTTGAATTACTTTATGATGCTCCTGGACAACTGAGAGATGCTGTGCTCTGTGGAGCTCAGAGAATGTCCAGCTGTATATGGAATTAAAAGGGGTATGAATGGACTGGAGGATGATAAATTGCTTCTGCTTGTCAAAAGGGAGATACTTTAATGAAGTTCATCATACAAAAATGTAATTTAGCCGCCAAGAATACCATTAGAAATTGAAGGCAACCAAAAAAACTACCAGACTAACTTAAAACTGGAGTAAATGTGTATCTCAAAAATGGTTAATATTTTATTTATTTAGACCAGAATCTTGATGTGTCTTTTTCAACAATTTTGAAAGGTTTTGAATGTGGAGGTAGTGTTGCAGCTCTAGGTAACATCTATCCATCTGCAACCACTATTTTATTAATTTTATGTAGATCCAGTCAGAACCATGCTTCTCCTATTTCACTATGCACGTCTGAGAAAAAGAAAAGGATCTGGCACTATATTCTGTGGCCATCCCCCTTAGGCAGTAGAAGGCTATGATTAGTTTCACCCTCAAATTTGACTTCACCAGAAAAAACAACGAATTTTGGGGGAAAATTTTGTTGAAAAGAATGCTGCATCTTCATTCTCTATATAGTACTTGAATTTGGGGAGCATGTAACTTCCTTCATAACTTGTAAATAAGGTAGACTAATGCATGTAGGCGTAGATTATTTCCCTCTGCCATCTTTTGGTGATCTCCTCACAGTCACACTTTTATTGTTGTTTTGGTGCACAGAGACAGATATGTAGAAATTCTTCCCTTCTTGTTTAGCTTTATAAGTCAGATTTCTATCCAGACGATGTCAAAATCTGGAATATCTGAAATAAATCAAAATATTAACTTTCCTGTGCTGGTTTTATGAAAGAAAAAGTTTTGAGTTAATATTTGGTTAATGATTAACAGTTTATTCCTATTAAGCTCCCTCATAATTTGTTCAAATCCAGGGGGACCAGGAACAACAAAAATATTTAAGCATATGCTTATGTGCATCAGGATTTTGCAGTGTTGCCAATTGCGATAGTCAAATATCCAACAAAATTTAATTCTTAAAAATTACTTTTCTAAACCCATATATTTTTTTGGATAATTGAACTTTTGAGGTGTATATGGAGCCACGTTCTCTCACTTTTTCTGTCATGACAGCTATATATAAATATACTTTTTAGTTTGCTTCTTTTTAAGGCAAAAAAGAATTATGTATTAGAAGCTAAAGACTTTAATTTGGACAACTTTGACCTAGAAAGTTACCTATAAAATCAGAAAAAAAGTTGGTATGGTACCAACACCTCAAATATGTGGACTATCATCTCAAGACTTAAAGGATAGTGAGGGATTGTTTGAGTGAGTAAGAAACATAATACTACAAATGATTAATGACTCAACTTCAAAATACAGATTATATTGGTTTACATTACAAAGTATTTAGCATATTTTTTTAAAGACAGGTGTTCATATCCAGTGGTTGCTCTCCACTAGCTTCTTCAGACTTTCACATAATTTTTTGTGAAATTGACTGAAGTCAATTTTTTCTCTTGATATTGAATTATTACTAGCTGGAACTCTGAATAGTAAGTGTAATTCAATTCAGATTTAATAGACATGTTTTTTACACCTTACACAAATGTGTGCAATTAGAGAATACTTTTTTTTTTCCCTCAACCATTTCTTCATATTTTTGGAAGATTTTGACTTGAATGTTCACTTATTTATTTGGCTGTAAAAATGTGACTTTCATGCAAATTCTATCTACTGTGTTTATATAATGCAGTACAGTTAGAGAACTTGTGGCAGTGCATTTCATTTTCGCACCCATGCATTTAAAGGAGGGAGGGGAAACTAACAGCAAAAAAAAAACAAAAAGGAGACCACCAACAGTGGAAGCATTTTCTGCACAAGAAAAGATTCTGTGTGGGAAGGTATTAGATAGTCATTATAAAGCTTTTATTTCAATAATTATTCTTTAGCCTTTGAAATGTCATTATAGGTCAAAGAGGCAGCTTTTGTTCCAAGTAGAGCAGAATTTAATAAGGAAGGACACAATAGATATGTCAGATGGATAATAAATTGAAATTATGTCAAATTATGCGTTGCTACAAGAATCAGCTATGTGATAAGCTTTTGCATACTCTGATTTTCAAGTTCACTGATTCTTGTGCAGCATTTTCACTTGCTTTTCCTAGTTGGAAACACCATGCTGATCTGTCCTATCTAGACCATACTCATTTAGTCATCTGCTTACAGCAAGAGAGATCAGCGATGCATCTTTATTTCATTTGAGTTTTCAGGGGATATAGAAAAGGATAAGTTTACTATAAGCATATTAAGGGTATTTAGCTAGCTTTCCCTAGATCTCCATGCTTCTCTAAGGGCAGATATATCCTGGTCATCTGCAATCAATCAAAACTTTTGCCAACACATTTCTTTACCTTCTAAGAGATAAGAGTATATAAGCACAGGATGATAGTTGGTTTCAGTCCACATTGTGTATGATATATACACTGTTAAATACAAATTTTAATACATGAGGCCTTGTTAAAACTTTGACTCTAAAGTTGGAGTTTTAGATATGACCATCACTTTTGCCAGGTAGGAATATTTAGTGACCTTCAGCACCTCCATGGGTCTCGTTAGCTCAGATCTTTTGTGAGCTCACAATTTCAGGTTTTAACACACCGTTAAGCATGTCCTCAATTTAAAATAGAATTGATAAGTTATGTTTGAATGTTCAGGAAGAACTTAGGCATAGTTTTGATATCTGATTCATCCTACAAACCTCATTCAAAATGAGAATCCATCAAGCACCAGATTCAGCAGCCATATGCATTTTGATGTAGTTAACATGCTTACATGTGCATGACATTGGTATGCCAGGTTATTCGCTATCCACATCCCATTTCAGCTCATTTCATCACACCAACATCTAAATACTATCACAGCTATCTGGAAAACCCATAATTACAGACAAGGCTTTAGGTTGCCACTCTTAGAACAGGCAGCTTGCAGAATTTTTCTTGGCAATAGACATCACAAACAGATTACAGAGGACAATCTCCTGGAGTGATTGCAAAGTAGTTTGCTACAGGGTTGGCTAGCAGTAAATGTTTTTGTTGCACTTTATTAAAATACCAGCATCCTTCAACACCTAACCCAAATAAAGAGAGCCTGTATGTCCTGGTCTTCCCTGAATCCACTGACCATTTGGGTCAATACTTGTTTTTTATTTGCAGAGGCATGTTTGCTGATTAAAAGGCTTGAGTGTGCATGTATGTAGGGGAGGGAGGTCCACACTGAGTCATCATTAGTGAACCTGTTTGTGAGGAGCCTCTACTGGGTTCAATTAGCAGAGCTTTCTCAGAAATGTCTTTTCAAAATGTCACACCTATTTTATGTTGCCCTTAAGCTAGACTGGCAACCACAGGAGTATAATGTACAGTGGACCCCAACAGCTTTCTTCTCCATTTTGCAATTCCAAGTGCAAGAAATTCTTCCTCAGCAGGACGATTCTGTCCCTGAGCCCCCTATGTTACTAGAAAGGGACTTTAGTAAAAAGTCTGGATTCTATGAGTTTCATTTGGTAAGGAATGCTCATATTCTAGAAACTATTTTATTCAAACTGCAAGATATGAACGTGTATGGAAATCTGATCCTAGCCTTTGCAGTCCTCTAGTCCCAGCATATATTTTTTCATGTCCATGAAAATATCAGTGTTATATTTTTCAGTTGACATTGTAACAATCCTGTTACTCTGGAAAGAGCTAAGCAGATTATTTTGTTTTTTCCTGTGCTTCAGATGGAGAGAGTACTTGGAATAAATACAATATCTGGACATGAGCCATACTTTATTAGATAGAGAGAAGCCTTAATTTACACTGCACTTTGATATGGCTAGTCTTTGCTTCTGCTGCAGTACTGTTTTGTATGTAATCCTTGTTATTCAAGAGGAAGGAGTGAATGGTGAAAGTATAGAAAGCAGCTGCTCATTCAAGGTGTTGTTAAAAGGGAGTGTAAAGGTTGAGGTGACCAAGTGAGGCTTTATCGCAAAACAGAGGAAAAAGATATTTAGGCTGATTTGAGGTATCAGCCTTCAGTTTTCTCAGTGATGCAAAGCAAAAAGGTAGATTGTCTTTAAAGCTGAGGCACCAGCTTGCTGTGAACTGCCCTCTGAGTGTCAGGAGGCTGAGTGGAACAGAACTGCACTACAGTTAAAATGAAGCTAACTTATTTGTGCTCTCTGGGCAGTTAAATCATGGACCATGAAATAGTTCACAGAACTATAGAATAAAGATGGAAATCCAAAGTGTGTTTATCTCACACAGCTGTAATTTCTGATGTCGGATGAGATTAATTTTCTAGACAGCATCTTTATATCTTAAAATTTTAACCAATACTGGGAGCACTAAGATGTTGTCATGTGCCTACTACATATGAATATCATCAGTGAGTTTTAAAGGCTGCTTACTGTGTAAAGAATGCAGGTACAAAAAGGGGGTGATAGTCACCCTGATCTGTGTTTAAAATTATTACCTGACAATAATAATAATAATTATTATTATTAGCTGGAGCTGTACTGTGGGAGGATGGATTGTAAGAGAATAGAGACAGTGCTGAAGGCAATCTCGCCCCTGAGGAGTTGCAGCTGAGCTAATTACCAAAGAGTAAGAACAGCCTTGCCCTCAACAGGTCACAGCTGTGACCAGTAAGGATGGGTGTTAGAGCAGAGTGGCTGAGCTGGGCAGAGGGGCAGAGCTCTGCTGGGAGCTGGGGTTTGCTGATTGTGCTGTGAGGAGCTGGCTGTGGGAGCTCACAGAGAGAAGCCTTCTGATGTTATATGGTGATACTCTGTGTACGGTGGGCATCTCAACTGCAACACTGTACCTTTTTCCTATCCTTAAAGTTATCTGTGATGCTTGAAGACTGTTGGTTAGAAAATATTGTATAGAGGTCAACGAGGAGAGTAATATGTGGGGGTTTTTCCTGCTTTTCTTCTTGAAAGAAGAGCAGGAGACATGAAATTTCTGAAAAGATTGTCTTATTAATTGCATAAAGCAAATGAAATTCTATAAGTTCTTATTTTGTCATGATACTGATTACTAAATACTTCTTTTCCTAATATCTCTCTTTAGAGTAAAAATTTTTTTTCTTACTTTGAAATCAGGGTGTTGTTTTTCTCCCCACCCACCCCCTTTAACCCCTTCAGGGTTTTGTTGTCTGTGAAATTTTAAGAAGATAAACCAATATTAGTTAATTTCGACATCCTTTTAACTAAAATTATTTTACTGGTATTTAAATTTCTCTGAATTTGAATGAAACATATTCTTATGTCATGCATGCATTTTTACCAAAAGATAACATTCCATTTTCTCATTCTTTAGAACACTCTTTTTGTCAAAAATGAGTGGGAGCATAATTGTAAAAAGTAAGCCACATGCTTTCAATTGTGCTGGAGATAAAGAGCACAGTTAAGACATGTAGATTTTAGTTAAGGTGAGATTTGAATTTTGATTTCCAAATTTTTGAAAGCAAGGAATATAAATTTTTACAATCAACAAAATGCCACCAGAAAAAAATGCAATATTTTCTACATCACCAAAATTACCATTCTTCCTTTTTTTTTAGCCCTGTAAATATGCTTTTGTATAACCTTACCATGAAAAATGCTGAACTGGATTCTCTTGAGTTGCTTAGTTAAAAGACCATTTAGGAATGACTACTTATAATCTCAAAATGCATATACATTGCTACATTATAGTACTGCAGCAATGCCAATTTTTTGTTTCAGTTTGTATCTGCAGAATGTGTTTGCATTACAGCACTTGTGTTGTTCCACTCTAGAGAGCATCCATGCCAAAAACCCAACAACAAACAACCCTCTAGTGTTCCTTATTTCAGTGCTTTCAATAACAATCTGACTTTCAAAAACAAATTCACCATCTCGCAATGTATTTTCTAAATCATACTGAATCAAAGTTGTTCTTAGAGATACATATGTGTAAAAAAATTCAAATTAATGTATTTTCCCACTATACTACCTAGTAGCATTCACTATAGAAAGAACATTTCCTATAAAAAATATAATTTGCTTAGCAGTTCTGGTATGACCCAAATAACCCCATTCATTTCACAGAAACAGTTTTAGAGGCTATGTTGCATTATTCATTAATGTTGTGGATAACAACTTCAACCCCAGGACTGTTGAGCCAGCACTTTTGTGAGCAGTAAATTCCCTGAGGGAGGGAATGAAAAAATTGTCCCCACCCTGAGGTCTGAAAAATAGTCTTCACTACAGGAAGAGTTTGCTGAGGGGTTGTGTCTAATGAGAGGAAATTCTCTGAGAATATAATCATCCCCTGGAACAATTCTGGAAACCTGAAGCTCTCAATAAGACTGCTATAAGAAATTTTTTGTTAATCCTCCTATTGCATTACATGCATATGCTCAGTCCCTGGGACATCCTGAAAAGGGCAATTCGTGCAGAGAGAGGGTATTTATTGTGTCTTTTTAGACCTGATGTTCTGAAGGAAGGACAAGAAATGTCCTTACTCTAGAGGATATTGTGTATGTGAGCAAGAACAAAATATTCGAGATGAGTATTTTGGAAGAGGCAGTGAAGAGTTCCTTTCTTTCCCATACCAACAGACAGGATTAAACCACCCTAAACTCCTCCACTAAGCTGACCTCTTCATACTGACACCAGTTTTGCAATTTGTTTATTTTACAAGGGGCAAAAGTGGGATTTAAGCTAACACGGATCAGGCCCTGTTTAATCTTTAGGGATATGAACTGCTCTTCCCTTCCATTCTTGAAAAAATGTGCTTTTGTAAGGTAGTAATACTCCTTACAAATGTTCGCTTCCTTGTTATTCACTTTTTACTGTACGTGGGCAATTTGGCCATAACATCCTCAGAAGTGACCTCTGTTCATATTCTTGTTAAAAATTGATGGGTATTTTGTGACAAATACAGGTTAAAAAATTATTATTGTGAAATTTTCACTTAATCCAAAAAAGAGTTTCAGTCACGTCAAGGCTAGGGATTAATATTTCTCTTCTTATATGTCGCTATACTCTACAAATGATGAGTTTGATTCTGATGTCTTTTTCAGCATAAATGAAACATAAATGAAATCTTTTTCTCTTGTAATCAAATGAAAAATCAGGATAGGATATAGAATCAGGAAATACATGGTTTTGTTTTCAAGAGCAGTGAAACACACAGATTGACAGTAATGTGTGCCGCTCTAATTTTTTGGAGACGTGAATTTTTCAAGCAGTATCACAGCATGTATTAAAAATAATTGAAATGTAAGCAGTATTGGAACTCTTTCTAGCATGCCTCAATAGCTCTAAATATTTGCAAATAGAAAATATGAGGCCTTTCTGATCCTCATTTCACAATTGCAGATTAGGATGGGCCCCAGGATCTCATCAGATTCAACATCCTGCTCAAAGCAGGATTAATATTAAACATATTAATTGGTGTAATACTGAAGACTGGATTTTAGAAAATACTAAATAAAATGTCCCTGGGAAAAAGAAGATTTCAAATGGTCCCTTCTGCTGTTGTATGCCACTATCTACAGGTTCCAAGCCCAGCAACATAAGATGTGCTGTCCAGGCAAATGCTGAGCCAACAGGGGTGGTTGCTGGTGCTGCCAGTAAGTAACCATCCCCAGCAAAGATATGAACTTTTTTTTTATTTCCATTCTTCATCTTAAGAATGGCAAACAAAATCAGAGGGATTATGGCTGGCATTTTGAAAAACTAGTAGGATAATCTAATTGACTGGAATGTGAGTATCTCAAATACCTATGGATCAGTGTGCCAACTTATGCAGCTCAGGTGAATTTTTCCACAAAAACAGGTCACAAAATCTGTGGAAAATCACAATGTACAAGGTTGAGTAATGTTTAGTGAAATTGTCAGGGAAGAGGAAGTAAAGTAGCAGTAGCTCTCTAATAGTTGGAAAACATGAAACAATTTGGGGAAAAAAGCAGAATTTAGTTTAGTGATGAAGAGAAAATTTCTGTGAAGAACACAGAAATTAACCAGGCACTTGAAATAGGATTGATACTAGCTGTCATATTTGGAAATTATTTATTAATTTATTACATAGGTTGAAAATATATTCTTTATAAATACAAATTTCAATGAAAGGAAAAGCAGTGATAATTTTGGTTATCTTTCGAACATCAGAGAATCAGTGTCTTGAAATTTAGGCCTCTTCTAATTTGACCTTGTGTGGCTTTTTTAGGAATGTAAGGAATTAGGAATTTAAGAATGTTAGAGTTAAAAGAATTTTAGTTAAATTCCTAAGAATTTGATATAAACAATATCAAAGATCAATGGACTGTAAATAACCTGTAAAACAAACAGGAAAAAAAATCTTGCTAGTAAGTCTATATGGAATGTAAAAAGGTAGTAAATTATTTAAATGAGATCTATTCCTCTGTTTTGGAGTAAAAATTCAAAATAAGTTTATCAGGTTTCTATCAAATGGAAAGAATCTCTTAAATTAATTAGTTTATTTTTTGGTTGTTTCATTCTTTCTTGTAGAGTTCTCCTGCACTTTACCTCTAGGATGAAGCAGTCTAGAACTCCAGAAAGCCACAGCCTTATTGTGCTTGTGGAGCAAGTTATTAATTTCTGAATAAAAAACAGTTTCCTCTAATCCATAAACATTTCACATCCCCACAGATTTTAATTCAATGGTTTGCAAATCAAGACAGAGCCTAGAACTCTCAGGCTTCTGATATATAGTTTTATGGTTCTTCCTCTCTCATTCCTTTACATTCAGATCTGCTCCATCCTGCTTCAGTACCAGAAAGTGAGAGGTGACAGATCAGTAAAACTATTTGCATTGGAAGGTGGTTTTTCCTTATTTTAATCCTGAATTTTCATTTCAAAATGTCATTCCAATATTTTCTAATACATTCATTCCCCTCATGACCCTTACAAGCATTCTTCCCACTCTTTCAGATTATTGGAGAGCATTTGGTGGGTGTTTACTCCTCTTTATGATTTAGCCCAGGTATTTAGCTTATGTGAATTTTGGTTGGTTGGTTTTGTCTTTCTTCAGTGTTTTGCAATACCAGCTGCCTGTATGAGATAATTTACCCAATACTAGATTAATGTGGTATTCTTTAATTCCTGTTCTTCAAGTAAAGGTGTATTACAGCTAGGTTAAGTAGTAGCTGCCTGAATTAGCTGTTGCTTCACTTTTTACTTTTATGATTTGCATTTCAAGGCTGAAATAAAATCATATGTTCATTGATACTTACTGAATATTTAAAACACAAGGATGCAACTTACATGATTAATTTCAAGTGTATGTGGGTGGTGCAGTCCTTGTGTTTATTGTAACAATCTAAGAAATAATTACTGTCTCAGACTGGCCCGGACTGAATTATTACCAAGAAAATACAAAGCATAAACTATACAAAGGATACAATAGATCCCACTTGCCACTTTTCTTTCTCTTTCCAGAGGTAATAAACACTTTAAGTCTGCTTTATGTGGCTAAATTAATACACAACAGCTAGCCAAACAGCTTAATATGTTTACTTACAGAAATATAGTCATTTACAAGGTAAGAACTTACTGCAGTAGGGTCTACTAACAGACTCCTAAAGGAATAATAAGTTTTTCACAGTGGTGATGGAATCTGGTGCTTCTTCAAACAGCTGATGATTAACTAAGAAGCCTACTTCTGCAGAACTATGATGTTCTTATATGAGCACTGTACTGAAAAGTGCAATGGAATTTAACCTATAAAAAGAAAACGAACTAACAACTCCATTTGTGAAATATGCATCCATCCATAAGTGTATTGACTCCTGTTGTGGGCTAATCCCAGCTGGCAAATCAGTCTCCCACAGTTGCTCCTTCCCCTGCAGTGGGCGGGGGGTAGAGAATTAGAAAGGTAAAAGAACTCATGTGTGCAGATAAAGACAGTTTAATAGGTGGATCAAAAGCTGCATGTGGAAATAAAATAAAAGAAGGAATTAATTCACTACTTTGCAACTGCAGGTGTGAGGCCTCCATGCAACCTTCTGTTCTCCAACGTTGAACCTTCTCAACCTGTCTTTGGAGGGGAGGTGTTCCAGTACTCTTATCACCTTCATGGCCCTTTTCTGGACTTGCTCCATTAGTTCCATGTCCTTCTTATGTTGAGGAGCCCAGAGCTGGATGCAGCACTCCTGGTGGGATCTTACAAGAGCTGACTAGAGAGAGAGAATCACCTCTCACAGCCTGCTGGCTGTGCTGCTTTTGATGCAGCCCAGGATGCCACTAGCAAAATACTTTTTGTGGTCATAAAAAATATTGTATGCTATAGCTGCAGAACTTCATCTTGACTCATGGAGCCCCACACAAGGGAGGCTTTCAAAGGTAGGAAATGCAATTGACTTTAAAAAATATATTCGAGAATTATTTTTAAACTGTTCATAGTTTAAAGCATTAGATTGGTCCAAACTTTATAGCATTCATTCTGTCTTGGTTTTATGGTAATTGTTGCTAGGGTCAGAAACAAGGGGGTGCTGTAGGTTCCTTGTACATTGAGATTCCTCAAAAACCTAGCTCAGAGTATGTAGTACAGTAATTATGATTATATTGCTATTAGGACCGTAACTTATTGTCCAGAAATTAAATCTGGGTTGTGATATCCTTGGTAAAAATGTCCTTCACCATAGCACAATCTCACTAAACCAAATGTACATGTACCAATAGAAGAGGAAAACGCTGAAAAAATAGTTTATTAATCCATGCTTTTACAGGAGGCAAAAGGATACTGGCAAGGCATGCTAAAGTTTAACACCTGTGAGTTATTATGTGTACGATTATGCTGGCAGCCTTGGTTGAGTGACCATGAAATGGTGGAGTTCTGGGGCCTTAGGGCAGTGAGGTGGGTGCACAGTAAGCTCTCTACCCTACACTTCAGGAGAGCAGACTTTGACCTCTTCAGGGACCTGCTTGATGGAGTACCATGGAATAAAGCCCTGGAGAGCAGGAGAGCAGCTTTTGTCCTCTTCTGGGATCTGCTTGATTCATAGGAAAAGCCAGGTATGACAGAGGGGTCTAAGAAAGCTGGTTGTAGCAGGGAAGGCATTTTGTGGTTTTTATTTCATCTTTGAGTTTGGATACAATGTCATGTGTGCCTATTCTCTGTTCTTGGACTGAAGTTTGTATATGCTTGAAAGGGACTGAAATGCCTATAGCAAACACAGTAGAACCTAACTGCATTTCTTATGAGATCAGGACTAGCGCTTACTAGTCCTAGTTTAAAGATTCTAATATAAAACAGATTCTACTTATTTAATACATGGGAAGATAAAAAATATCTCCCTGCTAGAGCTTCAACACTGGCAGAGTTTGGAAATCACTATTAATTGTCCCTCCCAACTAAGATTTGGGACCCAAACCAGGAAGTTAAAATACATACTACTCATATCATATTGAATGTGTGAAAACATGACTTTTGTGATGTTGTTGTACATATAAAACAGTTCTTCAAAACCAGCTCTCCTCACCCTGTCCCACTTCATACAGTAGTGTGAATTTTCGCTTTGGGAGACATAGAGCTCACAATATGCTCTAGAAACTCAGGGACACATTTGAAAATTCACACTTACACAACCACACTTCAGATCTAAATTGGTTTTGGTAATATTTAGCTTAAACATATCCATTTTATTCAAAAAAACTGACAAACATAAGGTTTGGGATACACTTAGTATTTATTGTAAAGCAAGAGACTTCCCTTGCATGGAACTTTTTATATCTAAGGCAAGAAAGTGCCATTTTAGTACAAAACATATAAACTAGCAGCAGGTACAGCAAGAGTGAATGTTTAAATTCCCTATAATCAACACTAGGTGTATTTTTTTTTTTTTTTGTATTGATTTCTGTGAAGTGGAATCTTTGAAACAAGTATTAAAATTCTATGTGTGGGACACTTTAAGAGCAAGAGCTGACTTGGTAGACTTAAAGTTGTTATCCTTATGTCTTGTTAGTATGTGAAAAAGGGGTGGGAAGGATAAAAGGTTATGATAGTTTTGTATATAAGCATGTCAGGATAATTCTTATATCTGAGGTACAAGAACAAGAGTTGCAGGAGATGCCACAAATATAGCACAGCAGTTATTCTCTGGTTTTACGGGTAAACTATTGCCTATAGAAATATTTTCAATTCATCCCCAAACTCTATTGAACAACTTATTTACTTTGGCTACACAGCAGGGAGGTTAGGCTCTCCAAGCACAAGCAACTTCAGTTATATTGCCCCAAATAACTTTCGCCCAGCTCAAAAAAAAAATAAAAAAGCATAATTATACTAATCTTCAAGTTTAGACTAATCTGTTTTAATACATGAAACCCAACCACAATCAAAACCCCCCTTCCCACATTTGTAATGAAGTCCAACAGCAGACGTTGCAGTAGGAAGTAATCAGCACATTGCTTCGAGCAGTGATCTGCTTCAGATTTTTCTGTTCTCAGTTATAGATCATATTTTCAGATTGCTTTTACTGGAGAATTTTAATTGGTGGTCCTGTAGTCCTTTGAACGGGATTTTATTTTTCAAATATAGAAAAGCTGTCTTCACATTGTCAGGTAGCGTGAAAAGATTGCCCTTAACCTTGCAGTCTGCTAAGCAATGGAACAGAAGATAAATAAAATGGAGCTTGAAACAGATTATGTCTGCTCTTAATACAAAGGGTCAATTAGCTAGATCATCCACCTGCAGACAGTTCTGTTCTTTTGCCAATCAGTAAACTACTTTTTCCAGGACATTGCATCTTTGGTTGGGAATGGCCACCTCCAATTTTGGGCTTACTAAGAACTTCTGTAGTTATTGCAAAGGATTAATTTGACTCTTTTTTGGATAACAGAAAGAAATTATTTTTGCACCAAATTCTGTGGAAGTTTCCTGCATTTCATTTATCAAACCTCTTTATTTTTTGTCTCCTAGTAATAAAAAACTCGGCGCTGTTTTTCATCTTTATGAAATCTGAATGCCAAATGTATTTGTTTGCTTGAGGAGGACTATTTCAACAGCAATAAGACTTAGTGGCCTTGGAGAGATGGGCTTTATTCAGCATTCAGCAAAGGAATTTGAACTGCCTGCATCTGTCTCATTATATAGGCTATATGCAGTAAGCCACAGTGTCTAACAGCTGCTGGTGTTAGGATTAAGGGAAAAATATTTAATTTGATGCAGAGGCACGTGTGTCATGATTTCTGCTGTAGCTTCTATCTGCTCCCAAGGGTGCAGGCTAGATATATGGCATAACACTCAAATCATTTAATTGTGTCAACAAAATACGGTGATGTTTGTTTAAAACATAAATTAGTTTTGCAATAAAATTGATTAGTTGATGGTTATTTCACTGTCACTGTGCTGATAGATAGAAAGACAAAATGATTTTTTTTAATCTTGGTGGAGGGTGAAGAATTCTGGAGAGACTAGAGCAAATACACAGAACATAAGCTTGAATTAGTCTTTCTGTTTAGTGAATCAGTAAAACAACAGGGAAGTCTGAAGAGTAACTTGGATCATCTATCAAAACAGGTTTGTGCTCCTGTTCTCAGTGCCTTGTAAACAAGTGCCTTTAGCATTCCAGTGCCCAGAAGCATCCACAACAAAAGGACAGAAATAGTTTTCAGTTTGCATATGTACTGCCAATAACAAAAATCAGGGAAGATGAGAATTGAGCAAGCTGCTTCCCAGAATCTCCAAACTAGACCATACTAAAATTCCCAGGTGACAGCTCATGTAATATGAAGATAATTCTTTGCTATCTGCAGTAATGAAGAGTGCATTGTATGCGGAATGCTAATAGAATAACATAAGGGAGAAGGTATACCTTAGATTTGAAAATGATGGCAAAATCAGGTAAGAAAATAAAATTATGTCAATAATGGAAGCTTGATTTTCTCTATCAGAAATCAGATCAGGAATCACAAACACAGAACTGTGAGAAAACCTGAAACTGATCATAATTCTGAATGAGTGGATTTGTAATATTTTCAAATGCATAAGTGATGAGTTGTAATTAGTTAGATAAGATGGGTTATGAAAAACTAATTAATCTACTGAAACAGCTCAAATTACTATTGCTTTATACTTTTTTTGGTGTAAATTGTGCACTAGTTCTCTTTCAAGCAATACAATAGCAGTAAAATAAAGTGTAACAAGGGTGAAAAAAAAAAGGGGGGAACAGCAAGAGCTATGCTGATAAGAAAGAAAATGCTGTTCAGGAGCATAAATTGCTTCTACTGCTTCCTTGAAGAGGCAAATGTCTGTGTGACCCTAGATTCCTCCTTGCTACAGATTAGGTAATGTGCACTTTAAACACAATCACTTCTTTGGTCTTGAGGATGAGCTGTATTTTTCATGACAATACCCTGAAAAAAGTCATAGATGATGGTAGTGCATGTGACAGTGAAGAGTGAACACGTGTGACAATGCAGTGGTTAGGGAGCAAAGGTACACTCAAGAAATGAATGACACATTAACTGTATGTGGAGGAGTCACCAGCTGCGTCATTCCTACTTTTAATCTTGTGAGGCTGACAAGACCAAAAATAATTGCCAAATTAAGATGTTTAGTAGTCAACATGTACTGAATTATGGCTCTAATTCCAATTCCTTGTGGACAGATTATCCTTACCAAATCTTTCACCCTTACTAGTGGATTACCACTGTTCTGCTGAACTGTTGATACATTTTAAGGAAAACTGCAAAGATAACATGCAACAACACTTTGGTCTAGAGCATATGAAAATGAAGAGACCTGCTTTCTTTTTGTGCTAATCTTGTAGACACCTTGTATGTAATTACTTTTTTCACTTCTGCTTCCACCCTTCCCTCCCATCTATGAAATCAAATCAGTTACTTTCTGTTCCGTGCAGGTGCCAAGAGATCTCTAAGTAGAAAATATAGCATATGAGCTCATCATTGTATTATTATACCCCATACGTCATCAGCAGACACACAAAAAAACTTTTATTCAAGTGCTACTTTTCCAGTCCTTTCTTTAAGCTCCATTTTTTCTTATTTTTTTAATGCAGTTGCTACAGTAACTGGAATAAAATTGGGGAGGGAATAAAGTAAATATAAATGTTAAATGGGAGAGGGAAAGACAGAAAGCCTCTTGCTACTGAAGCACGGATTATAAATTAGTGCTGCTATGCTGCAGAACAGAACAATTTTGTGGAAGATATTTTTTGCCAGAAATAAAAGCCTAGCCAAGCGATATTTTGAAGCATGCCATTACCCTCAGGGTGGAATCTGGCAAAAGAGTCAAGTTGTTTTGCATGTTACCTTTGAAATTGTGTGTTTTTAAATCTTAGCTTGTGCTTTATTGAGATGCAATTGCAAGCACACATAACCATTTATAGCTGTTTTAGCAGTTTGCCTTTATTTTATTTACTGTTTGATCACCTCCCCTGTAACCACTGATTTCTTTCTAACTATTATAACTGTAGTTTCTTGCATTCAAAGTGGTTCCCCAAGGACAACAAAGGAAACCAATAAATTCAAAGGCAATAGTGTGAAATGAGATATAAGTTTGGCCTTTTTAAATGCGTGTAGCAGCCAGCTATACAAAATTTATGCTTTAAGCTGTCAATTAAATAAGCAGCATGAACTTTTTCTTAGTGACTAAATAACATCCTAATACTGTCCAATGTTTGGTGACAAAGCTCTAATAGGCCACAGTGGTGCAATAAGGATGACTAACAACTGATTGTGGGTTATTTGATTACCATGTAAGCAATGTAGAATAAGCACCACATGTGAATGAAACTTACCACAAGGGCAATTTGTAAAACTCATGCAAGAAATTAATTTTAGAATTATTTATTAACACTTCAGAAGAAAAAGTAGGATTGGGTTAGTTTTTGCATGTTACTTACTGTCTGCTTGTGCTTCTCCCTGCCCTACTCCATTTATTTTGTTTCTACCATGCATCAAATTTCTTGTGTGGGTTATCAGGTGATAACAGATTCTCTTTGAATACTTATCTTACCACTGCATATTAATTCCAGCTTGTATCCTTGTGACAAGCATTTTCCAAACATGAAATTATTAATGGTTTTTGCCTGGAAGAGATTCATCCTGATAAGGATTTCAGAAAAAGATGTCATTTTTAGTTTTAATTAAATGGCCTGTTATTCAAAGACAGTTAAATTGGTGTTGTTTATAAACACCAAGTGTTAGTGGAATCTCTGAAGTCTTAGAAGTTAGCAGAAAAAAATATTTTTAAATATCAGATCCCTGAGATAAGAAGATTCAAAATAAGCATATGTGAGAGTTGGGGATACATACAATTACAGAAAATTAGAAGTTATAGAAAATGAAGATATTGATGTTTATAAAAATGAACAAAAGCCTACAGTATTTAACTGCCTGAAACATTAATGTAACATGAAATCATAAGACATTGTACGTGTCCTACCTTAATTATAGTTGCATACTCTGATTTTCACCAGCACAGTGTACCAGGCTAAGGCAAAACACTTGTGCAACACATAACTCTATAACAAAGAAACACCATACAATGCAGATGAAAAGAGACATAGATGGCACTCATGAGTAAGATGAAAAAATGTCAAAGTGATCACAACAGTGCAGTTAAATAAATAGGATTTCTGAACATAAGTCCATCAAGCAATACAGTGATTCTGTATGTAGCAGCACTGATAATAGAGAGGTTAATTTTTCTAGGAAAGAAAAGGAAAGGCTCTTAATGACTGCTGCATGAACAAATTTGCTAGTAGAGCTTGTTTCTCTTAGAATGTTGAAACAGTGATATAATTTTAAATACGCTTACTCTAAACTAAGAATTTTTCAGTGAATTGTTAAGAATTTAGTCATATCATTTAATGATTAAGGAGCAGGTTTAGCAAATGCACAGCTACAGTGTTAAGTTTTTTAAGGTATCATTAATATTGCTTCTTAAACTTTTCATACTTGAATCAGTACTCTGCCTTAGAAAGTGAAAACTGCTTCCTTGATGACATTACCCTCACTAATAATAATTTTTTTCATACATATCAGTCTATAAATTTTTTTTTTAGGACTGCTGGTATGTAATTTTGAAGGTATTTTATTCATAAAATCAGACATTAGAAAAAACTTACCATTCTTTTTATATGTGGAAGCCCATTATGATACATCAAGCGGACGCCTGACTAAGTCAAGTTATTTATGAAAAAATGGGCACAGGAGAGTCCCCCAAAATACATATTGCTGGAAGAACTCCAATTTAGCTTCCGAAAAGAGCTGGAAATTGCAAAAATTAGAAATAATAGATGTCATATCTTACACAAAAATATCTTCATTTCTGTAATTTTCTAAATATTTGAGCTCTCTGGAGTCATAACACCTTCAGTGAATGACCACAGAAAATTATATTAGGCATTGTACCAACAGAATTTTTTGCATCCCTGTGTTCTGCAAGATATGAGTGTTTTTTAATAATATTTGTGATTTTAAAGTCTTCCATGAGATTTAGAGAAATATAAAATAAAAGTAAAGTATTTCTGAAGGTTTTCTGCCCTTCTGCTCTTGTGGACGCATTTCAAAGTGTGGTTTTTTTGCAATAGGTGGCAATTACAGTTTGAGAAGTACTGAGTCCTGCTTTTGTTAGCATTTATGGAAATAATTTCTGAATGTGATAGCTTTTCAGGAAATCTCGACCTGGGTAATCAAAAACTGATTGTATGCCACAGCACTGAAAAATGACCGGTGAAGCACTTCTGCACAGCCCTTGTCCATTCTTCAGAGTGAGTCACAGAGTAACTCAGACTTTCACAGTCCAGGGCCACCATCCTTTGACTAAAATAGGCTTTTTCACCCTACCATGATGTACTCAGTATCTGCTTTTTTTTTCATCCAGCGTCCAAGCTGAACTCAATATTAGATATTGCTAAAAATAAGTAGCTTTAAAGCCTGTGGAGAATGGAAAGGAATAGAGCTAACATTTCTCTACATCAGTGATTATACTAAAGATTACCTTTTGCCTTTCTAGATTAAAAAGTTAAATTTTACTGGCTGAAACAAAGCCTCACCTAGTGTTTAAAAAGAAGAGAGTGTTAAGTAATTTGCAACAACAAAAATATATTCTTAATGAACGTTGAAGTGAGTCTTCTTACTGAAACTGTTTCTGTACCTGAAAAGAAGCTCCAATAGTTAACTCATCACTGCCTGTTGTATATGAAACATAAACCAAAGAAATCCCTAACTAATAGATCCTGCAAGAAGACTAGATTAAATGGATTTTCAAAATGAGATTGTAAAGCTGATCTTAATTTTAATATCTCACTGAAGTTATTATTGTGTTGTGGGCTTTTAAGATACCATGCTGCATATTGTATGTGTCATTCTTTATCATGGGGAAAGCCATAAGGGTATCAGGATTAGCTCAATTCGCTAATTTTATCCACCTTCAAAAATATGCAGTTATGAGTTCATTTAATTAATAAATACATTTAATTTCAAATAACTAAAAGTTTTAAGAGTAACCTGGTTCTGGAACAAATTTCTAGTAGTATTAGTGCAGCAAAACACTAGCTAAGATGGAACTAGCTAAGTTAAAGGGAGGGATTAGATGATGTGGTTCCCTATGATAGCAGGGTCCTGGACTTGATAACCCAAGATTGTTTCTAGTCCTGTCTCCTGTAGAAAAAGGAAGATACTGATCTGGTGGATTAGTGAAGCAACCTTACCTTAGCAAAGGAGTAAGAGCTAGATTGTATCACAAAGGCATAGCAGGTATGGTACAGAATGCCTGATTGAAAAGAGGAACGTAAGCCAGTGTACAGAAGATCTCTCATCTTTTACCAGTACAGCATTCCCCAAGTTCTGAAACGTTTTGCTGATCCCTTCCTTCCCTACCTAAAATGAAGGAAGAAACATCTAACCAGATATTTTCTTAGTAAAATCTTAATTTGGAACTAAACACTAAGCCCAGTGTTCATAAAGACACTTAGGCCTATCCACAATTGACTCAAAAAATTTAAGATTTATTTATTTCATGCTTCTTTTCCACTGATCTGCTTAAATAGTGCAAAGGAAGAACATCTGTTTGCACAGCTGGGTGGGAAAACAGAAGCCACGTGTAACATTGTCTCAGCTGTCCAGTGCAAACCACTTCTGGTTTCTAATGCACTATTGCACAATGGATTTGATGCCTGGATTCGGTACCACTTCCATGATAAAGACTAGATACTGAAAATAATTCAGTGCTTCACTGTGGGTGGCATATTTTAATAAAAGCACCAGCTGCCTTTTTTTGTAACCTCAGAAGAAAAGTTGGAGATTTTCTTCAGAAATTACCTATTTACTTTCAATAGGACATTAGAATCTCTGTAGTTTTTTTACTGATCATAGGCAGAGATGAAGTTACCCAGAATGATAGTTGATATGAAAGGTTTTTAAAATCAGTTTGAGAATTCTTTATTCATACCTCAAATTCTTTTCCAGCCCCTCTAATTTCCTTTCCTCTTTTAATTTTTGCATTCTATGTCGTAAAAGTTAGCCTTTTCCATGTGATAGTTTCCTTAACTTTCCCAGTGTGCTGTGATTGTTAGGGGTAGGGTGTTTGGACCACTTTGTTTTCTTCTTGAATTGTAGGATAAATTTACTTGGGCTTTGATGTAAAAAAAAGAAACCTTAAAATCTTAAATCTGTTGGTGAATTTCATTCTTTTTGGACTGTTATTTTTATATTCTTCCTACCCCTCTTTATGTTTTTGCCTCTCATGAATTTGAACATTCACATGTTAGATGTACTTGCAGTAAGTGCTACTGCAGTAGCATTTTTTATATCCTTCATGTTCCCGTTCCCAGAGGTAGGACACAAACAGTTGTGTGACTTTGAGCCAAGTGTACTTTTGTATATCTTAGCTTTCTCCCAGTTTCTGCCTTCTTATTCTAAATATTAGTCTACAACACTTTTAATTTTCATTACTTGACTCCGTTATGGTTATGTTTCAGGCTATGCTGCCTGTGCAATTTCCTTCTTTAGAGAAATTCCCCAGTTCTAACATAACTATATCCCTTCTATATACAGCATTGCTTCATTGACACATTTGGGTTTCAAAGCTCTACCTACTCCTCAAGTCTTGAGTAAAGAGCTGACAGGATTCTAAGAATGTTATTTTTGAGGTGTTAGTCTTAGTTCTCCTGCCTGAGAGTCAGAATTTATCTTCCAAAACCTAAGGCTCACAAAAGTACTTCATTTTTCCATGCTTAATTATTCCTTTATCCCAAATTTATTCTGCAAGTAAAGTCTGCATCAAAAATTTACAGGTTAGAGCAATAAACTGTGATGTTGAACACTTTATGTAGGAATCATGAATCAAAGAAAAGGTAACCAGTAATGAACCACACAGTGAGTCCCAGATAACTCACAGATTCAGTTCATGTTAAATAGCCCATTCATTGTTATTTTCTTTGGACTAAGAGCTATTGATGTAGAGATATCCTTTGCTATTTGACATCATATGGGCCTTATTATCTAGAATGCTAAACTGACTGATCATAAGGGTCACTTCTGACTTAAAGAGCTACAGTTCTAGTAATTACTGGAGGTGATGACAACATGTAGCAATTGCTATTCTAGATCATGCAGAACCAGTAAATCTGAAGTTAGGAGGTCTGATACTGCATTAAAAGTGTAAGTAATCAACCAGAGAAGAAAATTAGGATTTGAATGAGTGAAAATTAATTGAAAACAACTATAAGTCTGCCATCTTTTTAGCTCAGTCTTCCCTCCTCCCACTTTCTCTCTTTGCACAAGAACACATCCTAGACAGAAAGTAGAAAAATCATGTAAAGGGGCTGCATTTGTTTGGAGGAAATAATTAACTCTTAGGAAAGACTTAAACTTTATAGGTACTCAGAAAAAATTTTGATGCTACAAAATCTGTTAAACAGGTTCATGGAAATCTGTTACGGAGGGTGAAATTGTCTGTTTATTGGAAGTTAGGTCAATTGTGTGGACAGTTAAAGGAGAAGCAGGGAAATGAGAGCAAACTGCACAGGTGTACATTGCAGAAATGTTCAATATATTTTTAATTGTTTAATCGCTGTTGACAATATCAACATTTACCATCTGGTTAAGGTCAATGGTCTTCAAACACCTGTAAATAGTAGAAAAACAAATTTTATATAAACGCAACAATTTTAGAACATAAGTGACACACATATTCAACATGCTATTGCTTTATTATTTCTTTTTCACTCATCATGCGTTGTTACTGTTTTCTTCTACGTTTGAAAAGAATGCAATGGAAAAAAGTAATAATATGTCTTCTCAGCTTTAAATAAAGTCAATTTATACTATAAAAACACTAAACCAGTCAGTATTGGGTATTAGTATATTAGTATTGGAGATACTAAGCCCACCCACACAGAATTTTAGGCAGTCAATACTTTTCATTTCCTTGGATGTAAGATACGATTTTATACTCAATACACACGAACCACATATTGATAAAACTTCTTTCTGAAGCCAAACTTAGGATTTAAATGGCTTGTGCTATCACAAGCTACGAAGAAATACATGAGATTAAAAACCCATTTTGACTCAAAAGGGTTCTTTGACTCACTCTGTCTTCTCTGCTGCCTTTCTCTGTAGATGTAGTTTCCCTGACAGCTTCTTACTGCATTTTTGGTCTTTCTCATGCATTAGCAGAGTAGTTTGTTTTCCATAGAGCTCCGGGCTACTATGAGTTCCTTCAGCTATTATTTAAACACAGAGGAATGAATTCCTAACATAATCACATCTGACACCAACCACATTGGTGTTTAGTTGTATGTCTGGAGTCTGTAGCTTCAGTAGCTAATTTATATAATGAGGTAGAGAATTCCCCTCACCCTCTAAATATAAGACATGAGCAAGTTTTCGTAAGCACAAAGCAAGAAGTAGCTACATATAGCTGGTAAGCTGGGGCTTCCTGAAACAAAATTGCTTCCGTCTGGTTTGTTAATTATTCAATATTTATAAGTGTTTGCTGTGACAGATGGGAAAATTTGTCTGTGTCAACCTGATTTTGACACATTTTGCTTTGTGAGTGTGTTTCTGTAATTGCCTTTAGAGATTATGTATTCTATTTTCAAACTGGAGACCATTTATGTATATAGTTAGCTCAGAGAACAGAGTTCATTTAGGGTGTGGTGTCTGTGTCCTTATTTTCAACAAAATACATATTTTTCACGCTATAATCATCTTTCAAGAGTCATTAAGGAATTCTTCCCAAAACAGAGGTGTAGCTGGGGATTTTTTCAGAAATTCTCTTTTGCATATCTCTCAGCTCTTTTGATCAGTCAAGATTATGATCTCACTGATTTTTTTCCTGTCCACCAGTATAACTTCTTCATCTGTCTTTTATTAAGATCTCTATAAAATGAGAGATTAAATCCTGGTTTGCTTTGGTTACAACTATTCCTTTATTTTTTAAATAATATTGTGGTGGTTTGACCCTGGCTGGATGCCAGGTACCAATGAAAGCCACTCTATCACTCCCCCCTCCTCTGGACAAGAGGGACAGAAAACAATATGATGAAAAGTTCATGGCTTGAGATAAGGATATGAAGAGATCTCTCACTGATCACCATCACAGCAAAACCAGACTCCACTTGAAGAAATTAATTGAATTTGTTGTAAATCATATCACAGAGTAGAATAATGAGAAGTAGAATGAAGTCTTAAACACACCTTCCCCCTGCTAGTCCTTACTGGGCTTAACATTATTCTTGACTGTCTAACTCCTCCTTCCCCAAGGAATGAAGCAGGGGCAGGGAATAGGGGTTACAGTCAGTTAATCACATTGTTTCTGCCTCTGCTTCCTCCTCAGGGAGAGGATGCTTTCCATTTCTCCAGGATCCCTCCAACAGGAGACAGTCCTTCATGAACTTCTCCAGTGTGAATCCCTCCCATGGGCTACAGTTCTTCATCAACTTCTCCAGAGTGGGTCTCTTCCACACAAAGCCTGCTCTGGTGTGGGTTCCTTGTGGTATCACAAGCCCTGCCAGCAAACCTGCTCCAGTGTAGGCTCCTCTCTTCCTGGGTGCACAGGTCCTCTCAGAACCCTGCTCCAGTGCAGGCCTCCCATGGAATCACAACCTCCTTTGGCCACATCCACCTGCTCTCACATGGAGCTCTCCAAAGGCTGCAGTTGGATCTCTGCCTCCCCCTGGACCTCCATGGACTGCAGGGGCACACCCTAACTCACCATGGGCTGCAGCTGATGGACTCAGCCTTGACCAGAGATGGATTCATCTTGGAGCCAGCTGGCATTGGCTCTGTCAGACACAGGGAAAGCTTCTGGTAGTTTCACAGAGAAACTACACCTGCCCACCCACCACCAGCTCTGGTTACCCAAACCTTGCCACACAAACACAAGTAAGAATATGTTTCTATTTTGCAAATTATGTGGTCAAAATCTGTCTTTGTGGGCACTGAGGTTGTGCTGAGTAGTAAAGTTTCCACCTCCTTCCCTGTTAAACTGTCTTGGGCTACAATATATCTGAGAAAGAGCCACAAACAGGCTGAGAGCCCATAAGACCCTCATGAAGCTCAACAAGTCCAAATGCAACATCTGCTCCAGGGCTGGGGCAGTCCCAGACATGTGTAGAATCTGGGACAAGAACCCCTTGAGAGCAGCTCTGTGGCAAAGGAGTTGCAGGTTCTCATGGATGAAAAACCAGACATGAGTCAACAGTGTGCACTCACAGCCCAATAGGCCAACAGCATCCTGGGCTGCACCAAAAGAAGCAAGGCCAGTAGGCTGAGGAAGAAGATTCTCCCTCCTCTCCCCTGTCCTTGTGAGACACCACCAAGGGTGCTGTGTCCAGGTCTGGAGTCCTCAGTACAAGAAATATGGACCTGTTGAACCAAGTCCAAAGGGCCGATAAGATGATCTGATGGCTGGAACACCTATGTATGAAGACAGGCTGAGAGAACTAGGGTATTTGAGCATGGAGGGGAGAAGGCTCTGGGGAGACCTCATTGCAGCCTTCCAGTACTTAGAGCTTATGAAAAAGAGGAGTGACTTCAACAACGTGTAATGATATGACAAGGGGGAAAGCTTTAAACTGATAGGTTTAAATTAGCCATTAGGAAGAAATTCTTTACTGTGAGGGTGGTGAGGCACTGGAACAGGTTACCCAGAAAAGCTGGATCTCCTATCCCTGGAAGTGCTCAAGGCTGGGTTGGATGGAGCCCTGAGCAGCATGATCTAGTGGGATGAATCATGGCTCTGACAGGGTGTTGGAACTTCAAAGTCACTTCAAACCCAAGCCTTTCTATTTTCTTATGATAATATTGTTTTAAGCCCATATCACTCTCAAATATTTTGATTGCTGACCTGTAAAAGTTGTGTTGTAGCAACGCAACACTAAATTTTTGTTCTTCACTACTTGTAAAACTCTCTTACTTTTGACAGGTCCACTCAGCCCTTTGATACTTATAGGAGTCATTGCTGGCTGACACATACCAACACAGTTTTCCAGACTTTAAGTACATAATTCCATATCTGTCAGCATAAACCTTGTGATATTTTTTATTAACTGTGAATATCTCTCGATGACATAAAAATATTGATTACAATGATCCTTATGTCTTTCATGATAACATCCAGATTATTTTCTGATGTTTCTTAAAATGTCAGAAAAAAAAATCCACCTTATGTTTGGTTTTGTGGGTTTCTAGACCCAAAATACTCTCATGATCTTTAAAACTTTCATTATCTGAAGTCTGGGGTTTTTTTGTGTTCCACTTGCCTAATTTACCTTAATCCCTTCAATAAATCTTGTGTTCTTGCCTGAACACCAAACTCCCATTTAAGGGTGCCCATTTGGGGTGCTCTCAACTGCAGCTTTCAGTGATGTGCTGGCAATAAACCTTTTTCAGCAGAGACAGGTAACTGAGATTGCTGCTCAGAGCTATATATCAGCAGCCTGACATCAATTTTTCAGTTTTACACAGTACCATCTTTCTCCTTTTATTAAAATCTTAAATCATGTGATTTCTTCCTTACTATAATTCCTGGTATTTTCGTTGCTCTCAGGTTTTTTGTCCCATCTTTCCCACCCCCTATTTTTTTGCTATTATATAGTTTAACATAAACTAAAGAAACACTTTCAAAGTTGAAAGCATTGAATAAATACGTGAAAGAAGTATTTCACAAAGAGGCACATATCTTTCCAGCTTCTTATATCAAAGTATACATAACTGTTTTCTTTTGACTTATTAATTTGATAAGTTGTTAGGAGATACTTCACACAGATGAGTCAGTATCCAGTGTGGGTCTCAATTTATCTAGTTTTCTCTTTCTAAGAGCTGACCATACCATTTAATTTATCTATTGAGGCTTTTCTATAGTAAATGGAGAGAACCCAGTACCTCCAGGGGATAATTCATCTCAATAAATGTAGATGTCTAGGGCAGATAGAACAATTCTTTCACTGGTGGTGCTACCTGTGGATTTAGTCACTAATCAACTTTAAATTTTTCCCAAGAGTTGTGCTATTTTGATCTGAAAGAACAATTTCCAAATAATGTGGACCAATACCATAATGTCACTTCCTTATTTGTTATTTCTTTGCTGACTTTAGATCTTGGTATTATACAAAGCTTATCCTAAGGGGACGTTCTGTATCATGAGAATTCAGAGTTTCAGATTTTCAATTAAAAGAACCAGCCTATTGTTTATAGGGTATGAGTCTCCTGAGCTTTGGTTTTTGGTTTTTTTTTAACAGCTTAAACACTTGATGAAATGATCTTTTCAGAAGTCCCTAGGTGAACTGTTTTTTCTAGGGCCAGAGAAAAAGTTCCATGAAAACAACTTATGTTCACATAAATATTTTCAGTGTCCTAAAAATGTTACTAAAAAGACAATTAATGTGAAAAATGAATGCTTTATACTGTAAGAAGTGAGAGCCTTTTTGGATACCAACCTCATTAAATTCTCATTATTTACAGATGAAATGGTTTGAATTATCCTTGTAAATTTTTTTTTCCTGATTTTCTGTTTCTTCCATTATTCTTATCAGCAACATTTTTGTCAGTTTAAGTGCTTAAATTTATATTGAGTATTTAATTATTTTGACAGCTGATAACAATATGTTAAATAGGAAGTGAGTTGAATTATTTGAATAATTACCTGAATTGCATCAGGATAAGAATTAAACAAAACCCTTTAAAAGACACTACGTCAGTAGAATTCCAAAGAGGTAAATATATTGGTTTTCAATCCAGTCACAACAAAATTAAAGTTTGATCCAAAGCCACTGAAATCAATAGGAGCGTTTCCACTGAGCTGGCCTTGGATCAAGCTCCTGATGCAGAAAGCAAAAAATCGAAGCTCCTTTATCTGTATTCATTGCACATGCAAAAATAAAGGGGCTTCATCCTGTACTCAAGAGAAGACTAAGAATCTTGATCTTGAATAAACTGCTGTAACTTCTGTTCACACAGAACCTTGTTCAATCCAATAATGACCTGTTAGATATAAAAAGTTTGAAAACAGAGTTTTCAGATATTTTATTCCTAACAGTTCAGAAATAAATTCTCTTAACATATTTTTAAACCATTTTCCACTAACCACAGAATGACTAGTCACTCAATTTAGACTCTACTTTTTTCCTTTTCGATATATATGTTGTGTACTGCTAAACATCAAGGAAGCTAGCAAGTTACCCAAATAAAATAAGATTACATTACGTACATGGAAAATACAACACATCTGAGATATTAGAAAATAAATATAATTTTTCTTTAAACTATGTAAAAAATGCAATCCAAGATTGCAATATGGAAACAAAGAAACTACAGGGGCCTGAGGGCCAGGAATAATTTAGGACAGCACAATGTCACTGGTGAAATGTTTGGATACTGAAGATGGCATTTGTGCATCTTAGAGAAATAGGATCCTCCTTCACACTACATTTAACTCTATTAATGTTTCCACAGATTCCTAAGGTTAATCGTTGAGTCTCTTGGCTGTTTTAACAAAAAATGTTGTCTCTCTTCGTTAGTGTTATGTACCTCATGATATGTAAAGCCCAAATTCTTCACTAAGACCAAATTCTTTAAATTTTTAAATTTTGGTGACTAGTATGTCACTTCTGATAGGTTTAATTCTAAAACTTCCCCTGGATTTTTTTAAAATTAGTTGTTGTTCCAATGATAAACCATTTAAACCTCACTCTATTGTGCACCCTGACACAAAAATTACAAGAGGATACTGGGTTGGAAAATATTAATTGTTTGAGTTTTTAATTTCTTTTTTTTTTTCATTCCAGAACCCATTTTATATCCCAAGGCCATGAAAGCTATAATGTACAGTCATAAATAGCATTTCCTCACATGATTGAGAGAGAACCTATATAGTGTTCACAAACTGGACTGCAGGCTGCTGGGAGTAAATTCCCTGGTTTTCCTCTTTAGTCTGTGAGAGTGGAGACATACCTTTTGTAGCATTTTAAGACCTGCCTAAGCCAATGAGCCTAGGCCTATTCTGCGTCAAAAATTCTGCAAGAAAATTTCATCTTGATGAATATGGATTCATTCATAGCAAATCCCACTCTTTCTTCTTCCTTTCTCAGTTTAGCAAAACATGTGAGGGTGTACTACAGATTGCAGAGAGAATTTCCGAGGCAGTACAAGTGTACAGAATTGTATCACAAAAGTTCCACTGGTCGAGAGACTGATGGTTCATTTTACAGCTGATGCACCAGTTTTTGAGTCTGTTACAGAATAATACAGATAATATGTGTGAACATAAATTTTCGTCTTCCAGATACTTGAATGATGAACATTCATTGAAATGCATATGAAAAAATATATATATGTAGGTGGGAAATTAACCAGATTTAAAAAATATTGTTATGATTCATAGCCTTCGTTATAACAAGAAATAAATAAGTATGATTAACAGACAAAAAAAAACCCTTTAACCCTTCTCTTTTTCACCACAGGCTTATGATGATTAGGTATTTGTACTATTTTTAATTTCTCGATAAACTTTTTATATTCTAAAATGCACTCTATCTATAATACTGAGAACATAGTTATAAAATGCCATACTAGCCTTCTTGTTTGAGACATCAATTTTTAATGTACAAATCTGTACCAAATAATGGGGTCACAAATTTATATTTTTCTTTTATTATTTTCCAAGTAAGCCCAAGGTTCAAGGGGTCACACTGATACTCAGAGGCTACTCAAAGTGCTTTCTAAATTTTCTATGTTGCAGGAATCCTTAGAGTCAATTACGGCTTTATGTTCTGTCTGCCCAATTCCAATTATAATTACTCTTTGTGCATTTAATGCATATTTTTTTCAGTGGTTGTCTATTGTCAAATAAAACATATGGTTGTGTAGCTTTATGGACTCTAATGTCTCAAATAAAAATAAAAATATAGATGTAGTGTGTAGTGTCCCATGCCAACTAAAAAGCAGTAAAGAGCTTTTTAAGTTCTAAAATCTAAAACTGCATATATGACTTATAGAAAACATTTTGAATATGCACAACTTGTCATGTATTCATATGATATTTTCTATTAAAGATGACACTTTCATTATTTTTTATTTTAACTGAGTAGTGATCTTCAGTTCAAGTACCCTGTCTCTGATTATAATGGATGGTCTTACTTTAAATGAAAATTTGCTCCTGTCATACAGAAATCTACTATTATTACATTCTCTTGAAATAATGTATTAATATCAAGAATAATAAATGAAAACACGGTGAGTATGGGAAACCTCATATGCTAGTTTAAGAGGGGTTTTTTTAGGTATTTTGAAGTGTCAGTAGCTATGCTGGAAAATAGTTGGCTGCTCAAAGCTTCCAAAGTAAAAAGATAAGAAACTATTTTATATCTTTGTAAAAGTTTCACTAAGGCTTCTTTCAGTCTTATTTTTTTTTGGCTATTGACTTCTTAGAAAGGAAAATTAAATGTTCCAAATAATTAACAAACCACACACTCCCCAGACACTAAATCTACCTAAAACTCAGCACAGATTTAAAATACAATATTTTTATAATCAATTTTCTATGTACTATATTAGACAAATCATACTGTACAAATTCATTGGTTTCATATTACAGGTCTGGAAAAAACCTCTGCATAAGTCCAGCCTCCTGCTCAATCTCTTCCTCAGTTGCATTGTTAGGCTGCTACCAGATCCCTCTCAAGCCACCTCTTTTCCTGCTAAGCAACCCCAGTTCCCTCTGCTGCTCCTCACGGGCCATGTGCTCCATACCCCAATTATCTTGGTGGTTCTCTGGAGTTTATCAGCATTTTTCCTGTAAATTGTACTTAAGTTTTCTTGTACATTGAGAGCCAAACTGCACACAGTACCTAAGTGTGGGCTGAGAAGTGTCATGTATAGGGGGATAATAACTTTCCCCAAAACATTGGTTCTACTGCAGTGAATAGAGCCCCAGATACTGATGACCTTCTCTACTGCCAGGAAATTATGTTGGTTCATGTTCAGGTCACTTCCTTCCTGAGGGCCCCAAGGTGTTTGCCACAGAGTTGTGCCCCAGCTAGTCAGTCTCCTGCCTGCATTGTCTCAAGAGGGTCTCACTTCCCAGGTGAGTCCCTGCAAATGCAGGACTTTGCATTTGTCTATGCTAAATTTCATAAAGTTATCCTATAAGTCCATTCCTCCAGCCTTGTGAGGTGCCTCTGAACAGAAGCCCTGCCCTGGTCCACTTCCCACCCCCACCCCTCTCAAGCTTTGTGTCACTTGCAAAATTAATGAGTGCAATTTGATGATAATCCAAGTACTGATATATTTGAATTTAATACAAAAAAGATGTTTCATCCCGCTTTTAAATATGCATGTCTATTGTAGATAGAAAAAATAGACAATTTTTTTGTTTGTTTATATATATATATATATACATACATATATATAAAAGCAAACCACATTGTGGATACATTAGCCCATCCTGAGAATGTTCCATAAGCTGTTCTTTTGTTCGTGATGCTTCTTCAGATACTATTGTGGGACTACAAAAGCTAAAAATGTAATTTGTTTTTCTGACATTTCTACATGGAGTGGAGACACTGGTTGTTAAACTAAAATCTTTTGGAAAAACTTTAGTTAAAAAACAAGCAAGGAAAAAGAAAACCTGTTTATACTTTAAGAACTGTATTAAGTCAGCAGAATCCAATGACACCAGGAGAAGTGGCTCATACAGGAAGCTAGTCCAAAATGAAAGATCATGGGAGTCTGTGAAGAACTCTGATTTTCTCCTTTTTTCAAGAAATATTATTTCATGTTGATTTCCAAATATTGGCAAAATAGCAGACTTGAAAAATGATAAAACTGAATATAAAAATTTTCAGATCAATGTTTAGACTTAATTTCTATGTTGTCCCAACTGAATTGTGCAAGGAAAATGAGCTGACTTAAATATCATTTCAGTTAATGTAAATTAGAAGTTACTCTACAGAAATCCAGTTCTGACAATGTTCAGAAAATAAATGTTCATGAGTCTAAGTTCTCACAGACATAAACTATTGCATCTAAATGGTTATGCTGAGAATTCAGTGTAAAACAGGTCTGTACCTAAAAATATTCAGCAGTAATACCAAACAGAAAAGCTTATTGAAATTATTAAATTTTATAAATATTTCATAGGTATCAAACCTATCACGTTGATTTCAAGGCAATGAGAGACGTGTAACAATTTATCTCAAAACAAGATCATAACAAGTGACAAATTGGCAGATCTTGATATCAAGTTACATAACAGAGGAGGACAAAAATCTAATGATAGAGCCACTGCTATACAGAAAATATTTATGGTCTCTGAATATACCTAAATGAAAACCCGCTATCTACACAGTTCCCTGCAGAATTAAGAAATTGAGAAAAGTAAAAAAAACCTACAAATAAATTATTTCTCCTTGAGCAGTGAATTTGAAAATTACAGACTGAGGTAAGTTTAAAAAGTAACCTAATGAAACTTCTCAATTTTTTTTTAAGAAAGGAAATAGAGTTTAGGGTTTTTTTGGTTTTGTTTTGGTTTTTTTTTTTTTTGTGTAGGCAATCTCTGATATCATAGTGAATTTGTTAAATTAATCTTCTGTTTTTAACAGGAGTGAGAGGAGGGAGAAACTGGTATTAGTTTATATTTTTAAAAAGGCATTAGTTTATATTTTTAAAAAGGAAATTTTCTATGCTCTGTAATAGCCAGGAAATAAAAAACATCTGCATTCACTCTATGCCATATTTTTCATTCTCTTGTTTTAACTTGGGCTCATTTTTTATCATTAATAAAAGAAAACGAGAATTAGTGTAGACCATCAGCTCTCCTGAGTTTGGAAACATACCACATCAAGGAATCTGGTATCCTTAAAGACTTCTGACTGAGACGCCAAATAAAATCAAGCAGAAGTTTTGAATTCAGTTACCCTCATTGTTTCCCAGTTCTTAAAACCCACTTCACTTTACAGGTTTATATTACCCTAATCATTCTTCCAATGCCTCCCATTATCTCACTGAGAAGCAAAAGCATTTTTTTCTTCCTTTTTCTTTTTTCTAACACACTTTATCCAATGTCACAGTAAAATTCCAGTTGGGTAGAGGCCAACAGCCCAGTTTGGATGTCTTAAAAGTATCCTTTTTTTGTTTCGTGTTTCTGTAATCCTTGGACCATAACTCAATTTTAATTTTCAGAGAAGTATGTGTGATTAATTAAAAATATTTTTTCTTCTGGCATAAATTCAGCTTTATCCTAAATCAGGATCTGCTGACATTTCATATATAGTGCCATATCCATCAACCTGCAGATAGTTTCAAGCTTGAATACTTTGAATTAATTTTTACTTTGGCTGCTAATTGAAGTCCTTTTCTGTTGAGAAGTCTATTTCTTACATACGTCGTCAGGGAAAAGGAAACTTTCCTGGAGCCTCACTGGTGACAAAAGTTTTTGCGATGCAAATACTCAGATTTCAAAGCTATGTAGAGAGGCTGAATATCTAATGAGAAGTTGTAAAAGACTCATGCTATGAGTTTTAACGTTTAACAATAAATCCTAGAGGCAATGCCATACCTGAGTTTCAGGTGAACAGGATGACATGGATAATATTAATAACAATAGAATTACATTACTCAGATCATTTTAGCTACAGTAAGTTCTTTGTCTCTCTCATCCTAAATTTTGGCTCTTCATGTTAACAATTTAATAGCTGAAATGTAGAGTGCTAGATAATTCTCCAAAGTAAGAGGTGAAAGTTGTTTTTCATACTGATGGTTTCATTTCAAATTTAGTGGAACATTAAATTAAGTAAAGAATCAAAAGAGAGGGGCAAAGCATCGTTTTACCCTAAGTTGGGATGATGGTTCTATAATTATGTTTGTTTCATTCTTAATATTTTACACTTAGCTACTTTGTAGCTTTTTCAATATGTAACTCTTTGGGGAAAAGGAATATCTTGAATTTCAAAAACAGACAGGATACTGAATTTTGTTACCCTTGGTGGGAAAAGTACTCTTTGAATTTTGAGTACAAAAGGAAATGTCAGCTAATTCAACCTAAAACAAATTGCCTCTAGCATCAGCCTGTAGAAAATTATAGTATTGTGGTCAGTACAAATAAATATATTATTCCCTAAGCTCCCCTGATGTACATTACTGATTTACAACATCAAACATTTTCTGAGGTTGATAATGAACTATATTAGAAGAAAGATAGGAACTGCGAGTAGGTCTGCAACATTTCTCCCACAGTCTTTTCCATAGAAATTCTCTTGAGGAAAGGAAAATCAAATCACCCAGAAAGTAAACCCTGGGTAATGTACAGTAATAAATGATGGCATCATGTGGCAAGTACATGAAGTACCAGACTTCCTGTTTCTTCACTGTATGAGTTTCCCAATGAATGCAGTCATTCTGTATTTTTCCCAACAGCAATAAACTAGTTGACCTAAACCCAGCCAGAGCAGTTCCTACACTAACAATTTTGCATTATGGGAATAGCATCGACCATTGCAGCTCGTGAAATGAAGGGAAATTTTCTTTATTTAGAAAACTCCCAACTTGCTCACAGTCCTTTTAATCACATTTGAAGTTAAAGTTTGCATTCTTTACTGCAATGCAGTGTAGAGATAGATAGCACTGTCACTGAAAATGTGCCAGCCTGAGTGTTGCAGCAGTTTAGTTGCTGTATTCTCACAGCATTTAATTGACCATTCTGAAAAGCAAAATGGCTCATCCAAAGCCTCCCCCCAGTTGTACTGGTCCTGACACTTAGAGTCAGTCATTCTGGATCAAGTCAGAATTTCTCCTCTGCATTCAGGAGACACACACTCTGTCCAGATTTATACACGTTCTGGGGTGCTCTGAAAATCTACTCTCTGTTATCTCCCAGTATATTAGTTAGTGGTCAGAACATGTAAGAATGAGAAATAATCTCATATGTGTATGCCACATAGGATTAAAAAAAAAAAAAAAAAAAAAAGGAGTAAGACAAAAAAAAAGCCTCTAAAAACATGTAAACTATATAGATAACTGTTAACTGCCTTTTGGAATTCTCATTTGGGATTCTTAATTTCTATGTCTTATGCATTATCACTCAGAACCTTTTTCCACTTCATGAAGTGCTGACATATAATTCATCTGCTATGTATATTAACCTTTAATATCAAACAAACTTACCTAAGCAAATGACAAAATGGAGTGAAGATATGACACCTTATCTGAATGGAATGGAGATTACTTGGAGTATTCTCTTTACCTTACTTATCCTGTTTCCTCATCAGAACACATTAACTTAAATCATCAATAGATAAGATCCTAGATTCTGTTCATTTAATCAAAAAGACATTTCAGTTTTAGGTGAGAAAGAATAGCATTTATTGAGCACACCATCAATACAAAAATTTCTTGGCTGTGATCCAGTTCAACAGGCCTTGGTTGTCTCAACAGACGACATAATCAAATCAAAGCAGAATTAAGTATTCAAAACTTTCAGTTTTATAATGCCTTGTAACTTCATAGTCCTATTATTTCTTCAATAATGTTATCCCATTTGTTTTTGTAACCTGACCATTGATCTTATCTCACAGCAGTGATCTAAATTTCAAGTATACTTGAGTAATTGTGAGAGTTCAGCCCACTCCTCAGGTACAAGTCTGCATTGCCACTTGCCTTTTATGATCTGCTACTGCATTTGAAGTCATGTGCACATGGGACACAGTGCAGTCTGCTTGTACCTTCAAAGCAGCTTCTCAGACTATACCTGTACTCCAAAGACATCATCAGGAACTTATTAAGGCAAAACTGGACAGGAATGGAAAATGGGGATTCTTACACTCTTTCTCCTTTTTCATGTGTCTTTTTCCATTAATTTACAACAATTGAAGAGAGTTTGTTTTTTACTCTAGAAATCATTAAAATTGTTAGAATGTTTTGCGACATTCAAAAACTGGTTCCACACTACTTTGCTTTATAAAGAAAGTGCTGCTGACTCAGTCACAGCAGGTATTAAGTTCAGATTAACAGAAAATAAACCTTATTTTATGTTGAATGCTGACATGGTGCATCATCAGGTATCAGCAGCTGGCACACAGGTATGTGATTTTCTTATTTTTTTGCTTAGAAATGTAAGTTGAGGTGTATCATGTTTCTAAGTCATACACACAGAAAATAAAAAATGAAAAAAATTGCTTTCAGAGAGACACTGAATCATATCTATGGTATTATGCAATGGTAGAGGAAAAAAAAAAAAAAAACAAAACAACAAACTCACTTAGCAGCAGGAATAGTAGTTTTACCAAGTAACAGATGTTAGTCCTGTTGTTTAGTACTTTCCTGGAAGATACTAAAGTACATTATTGCGTAAAAGTGTGTGTAAAGTGTAAAAAAAAAAAAAAAAGAAAAAGGAAAATCAGAATAGAAAATTCATATAAAAAGTCATACTTTCTTGGTCTGTAAAGAATGTCCTTTTGTAGGCCCAACTTTCACATTAAAATATGGCTTCATCATAGAGGATTGGACCTTAACTTCCATTTCCTTTTCCTGTCTATATTACTGGATGGTATATTCAGGAAGGAATGATATGAGTTAATTTTAGTCCTGGAGGATTCAGAATGGTAGTAGTCAGCTCTAGTAGTCATATCAGTGATTTGAAAAGAGGTTGAACAATTAACTCTACATCTTTATCTGAGCTGGATAAAAATACTGGTCCCATTTCCAGTGTACTGACTCAAGTAAGGCTTTAGAGAGCCTTAAAAGGAAAGGCTTTCTAAAGAATTTGTTATCCTGACTACCACCTCAGTTAACTCATATTTGTTGAAGGGTAAACTTGTTCTGAATACAGAGCAGAAATTTTGGTAAGTGGTGTCAGTATCTTGTTAGATTCACCAGTTAGTGAAACTGAAAATGTGTTGGTCATATTCAGTAATTCAGCAGGCCACATCTTGATATAAATATACTTAGGAGTAAACATACTTTAAAATTCATAGGAAAATCTGCATGAGTTTAAGACTTTGTCATAGCATGGCTGTAACTTCTGGTTAAAAAACACATATAGGCAGAGGGATCCCAAACATCTGATGAAAGCACATGCTGATGCAGACTGTGAAACTCTGTTCATAAAGAGGTGTTCTACTGTTGGCATCTAATTTCTGTCCTATCCAATGATGCAGGTAGATCTAATTTTCTTTTTTTAGTGGGTCTTGGTTAGGTAGAAATAAACTACTTAATGTAACAGTGTGAAAAAACCGTATTTGGTTTGGTTAGGGGAGGGGTCTTCTTGTAACATTCAACTCAAATGAGAATAACCTCATAAGGAAGGAATTACCATTGTGGATCGAAGAATTACCGTTACCAGTAAGTAAAATGCAGTTTCCATGTGAATCAAACTGTATTTTAGGTTTCATTTTTATCTACTTTAAATATGAAGAACACTCATTGCATATGGCTCCTATACTGAATTTTCATTCCAGGATCAGTGCCTCACAGATTGTGACTGATTTGTAGATCCTCAACATGCGTAGCTGTCCCATGCATGGGTGACTGCAGGCCACACAAGAAGTCACATGCCATCCATCTGTTTTTAAAGCTATCCTAAGCTCAAAATATTAGCTCCAAACCTGTTTGGACTTACAGTTAAGGTTTGTTGGGTTTTTTTATCCAATCAGTAACTTAAATTTGTTTTAAAAAATATTGCATATAAATTTTTTGGAGAAAGTAAAAAGGCAAGTATTTACATGAAGGCTAGGTGTTGAAATACAAAATCAAACCAACAGGGGCAATCATATTCTGCTATTTGGTCAGATGTTTTTTTGATGATACTTGATTTAAAAACTACAGAAATTATTCATCAGCATTTGAGAAAATAATGCTTCCACAAAAATAAAAAAACAAAACAAGCCAAAACCCCAGGACACAAAATATGGAACAAAAGGACATTCACTTTTCAAGAGTCACAAAACTGTTTCAATTTTTTATAGTTTAGAGTAAACCTGATNCTTTTTTTTTTTTTTTTTTTTTTTTGCCTAAATACATCTTAGTCTTGATTCTTAAAATAATTCCCTATGTGCACCCTTCTTCTGTCCCTCTACCAACACATAACTGTTGCAATGGATGAAACGAGCATAGACATAGATGGAAAATTCTGTTTATTATTTACATTTATTGAAAAAAACAAGTCTCTAGTTCAGATACAGATGAGAAAGCTTATTATTAAAAGGAGCAGAGGAAGGAAAAGTTTCCTGTATATTTTCAGTTGAAAGTTTGACAGCATTATGACTATGGTCATTTTCATTCTTCTAAGTGTGGGTGTCTAGAGCCTGGACCAAAACTAAAAATTAGATTTTGATCATGAAAGGGCAAGGATGAACCAGACGTAGAAAAATTATGCTGTTTGCATCACTGATTTAAATGAAAGCAGAAAATCACAATGTAAAAATCACTAAGCTTAAGCATAAGGCTTGATCTTTTCCTTGGAATAAGTCTTTATTGCTGCTGCTAGAGCAAAGCTGACTTTTCAAAGACATAAGGGAGCTAAGAGAAAAATATTTTATTTTTTTCTCCTGCAATACTTTGTGTACGTCCTTCGGTTTTTTTAGAAGACTGCAGGCAATCAGTTTCCCTAGTGAGGACCTGACCTCTGGATCCCTGTTGTTTCCTACACCTGCTGAAAGAATGAGAAATCAGAGAATTCTAATGTGCTTTTCTTAAAAATATGAAAAGCAGTTTTTCTGGATCATAACTTTGTTCTTTGCCTTCTAAGGAAAGTCAGACTTTGATGGAATGAAGACATGGATAGGAGCAAGGAAACTCAGCCTTCATGACTCTTCCATCAAGAGCACAGATATGTCCTTATACCTAGGAAACCAAGGCAGTGATTTGGATGAAAGGACAGGGGAGAGACTAGAGCAGAAAAAGCCTGAAGAACTCCTAATTTATTTCCTTGTTTTATATGAATATTTTTATTAATCCATTCTCCCATTTTCCTTTCCAAACCACATTCTTCCTGCATTTACTCAATCTCTTCGTGCTGCTGCTGCAAGCCTTCACACCATCACCCAACCTCTCCATGTCCTCCAATCAACTTGTAGCAACATCTTGTGTGCTTTGACCATTGTCCCACATTTCTCCCAAAACAGTAGCTCTGTTCTCCAGTTATTGAAGCCCTCATCACTGGGAAAGGCCTCATGGAAAAATCATAGGTTATCCTTACAGTATCTCTAGGTTCTTTGGATAGCCTGTGAAAATAATTCATGAAGCTGCATAAAACCTAAATTGTGACAGAGCATTAATACATAAACCACACAGAATTACACAGGGAGTAAACAACAAATGGCACAAACAGGAGCATACAAATGTATTAGGTAATTAGTGCGATGAGCAGGAGTTTCACAAACTGCAAATTACAACTAAATATTCCATTATAGTATCTGTGTACATGCAAATTTCCCTTATACTTTTTACATGTGAGGAGGGGAATATTATATTTTTCATACTTCCTATTCTTTCTTCCTTTGATTCTCTTTATTCCTCTTTCTGCCTTCCTTCCTTTTTTTCTTTCTAGAGACATATGAAACTAGCAAAATTTTATGGCTGCACCTGAATTTTGCACAGTACAATATCATAAATCAGTATGATAAATCAATTTCTGTGTTCTCTCCATCATAGATAGCAGGGGGGTTCATTGCATTTACAACTTGCTGCAGCGATTTTTATGGCAAAAGAAAAAAAAAAGAAAGAAAGAAAAATATTACATCTGTGACTAGAGCAAGTCTAACAATGGATATCTCATCATTTATTTAATGACTTTTGTCATACCTTTTAAAATATAATCTGATATATATCTTTGTAATTTTTCACTGAGATTTCAATGTTTGAAATGGTTGGAGGGATAACAGTCACTTCAGTGTCTGAAGAAGTTGTGGAACTAATTCAACTCAGTAAAATAATCTTAGCCAAGTATATCTGACACCTGGGAGTGAAAAAGGAAGCAAATATGATCGTGACAGAATTCACTGCAGGAAGCAACAGTAACAGTGATTCTGTCTCAAGCCAGAGGTGTTTTACTGTAATTGCTGCTAGATGATCTAACATATACCCTTTTTCTGTAATACAGCCTTGGATAAAGCCTGGCTACCAGCTGACTCGCTTCAACACCTGAATGCCAAAAAGTGCAATTTTAGAAGTGACATTGCTGATCTATTTGCAGAACACATCACCTGCCATCCGCAACACTACTTGGGAGGGGGATCCATTAGAAAAAGAAGCTTCAGAACAGAAATGAGGAGCTTTTCTTTTTTCTTGCTGGCCTCTTTTCATCTTCTCTTCTTATTTTTCAGTAGGTAATTTTTCCCACTTCTTCCAGGCTTTACGCTATGGTAGTGGTGCTGAATGCTGATGAGGCTCTGCTTAATGCAACTTCAGGCAATGCAGCCTAAGCTTCCTATAGTCGGAGAGCCTTTCAAGAACCTCCAATTAGCAAGCATCTAGACAGAAATGGTAATAGAATAAAATACTTAATAAGCCCTTAAAAAGAGACCAAATGAAGGTACCAAGGCAAAAACTTGAACACGGTATTATAATTCAAATACTTGATACATATGTACAGTCTGAAAAATATAGCTACTAATATAGATATATATCAATTAGTTAATATTTATCTTACTTCAGTTACAAAAATTTGCTTCAATATCTCTAATACTCCTGGTTTTTCCTTTGAACAATTGTGCTTCATCTATCCTATGTTCAGCTGGAACGTGTACAGTAAGTCTGTATATTTTAGAGACGAGAATTCAGATTAAATTCCTATTTATCTAGAGGATCCAAAATAATTTGTGTATTCCAGTGCTGTGCTGCTTTCAAAACAACTATATCACCATGCAGACTTTGATTAGCACAAATGATATTTTAATTATAGATGGGTAGTGCCTGCTGAAATAAAACTCATACCTGTTTGAAAAGTCATTTATTAAATATAGATCATAGTGGCAGGAATTTCTTTCTTTCTTTCTTTCTTTCTTTCTTTCTTTCTTTCTTTCTTTCTTTCTTTCTTTCTTTCTTTCTTTCTTTCTTTCTTTCTTTCTTTCTTTCTTTCTTCCTTCCTTCCTTCCTTCCTTCCTTCCTTATAAATATTGATTACCACAGACAGTATACTTTCAAAATACAGAATTGATTCTTTACAGTATAAATAAAATGGAAACAAAGTGCTAATCACCTTTGAAAACTTTCAAATTTAATGCTCCAAAGCATCAAAATATTTTCACATTTGAATACCAATACAGAGCTAAATTTTGAAGTTGAAATGAAAGTGTCTCAAGAATGAAATATATCTCTTCATAAGTAAACAGGTCCATTGGGATAACTGTTAATTATCCAATATAAAGATAAATTGTAATTTATATAAGAGAAAATGAAGACACATCAGAAGGGGACACACTCTCTATTATGCACATCACTTTCTAAATTGAATTCAGAAATAAATGATGACTAAGAATAGAGCTGTTCAAGTAGTATTTTCAAATAAACCAGAGTTATACTCTTTCAGCTCTATTCAGATCTAGATTTCACCTCAAAATGGAAAAAATCCTCCTTCAGTGGTATGCGTAAGCTTAGTTTTCAAGAAGTGGAATTGAAGACTTTTTTACCTCCAGTGGCCTCCAAATAATTGTAGACCTACACGAAGACCCCACAGATGATGCCATTACAGCAGGTGACTCTTCTTTTGATTGAATAGGTCAAAGCCATCCACTTCTTGCAGAGACTGCAATCAAGTTTCATCCCCATTTGTTTTAGCATGAAGTGATACAGATGAGGAATAATGCAGTGTTCAGGATTCTCTGCCTCAGCCACACTTTTCCTCTCTGACAGTCAGAACAGTGATGAGATTCAGAAAAATTGCTAAAACATATCTGGAATTACAAAACTAATTTCAATTGGATTAAAGGAAGATTTAGAAATTAGATCTCAAGGGAAATTTATTTTTTCACTCCTTATTGTGTGAAGACTTGTATATATGCTTATCTTTACATATGCAAGTTAAGAAGCTGTAGACAGCAGAATAATTCACAAAAATGGTATTTAAACACATGCAGCACAGCTGTCAGGACAGAAACCTCTGTGAAATTGTGCCAGACAAGTCACTCGTTACATAGTCATTACTTCAGGGGGAAAAAAAGACATTCTATTCAACTGAATAGATTATTTATGAAAAATGAGATGATCGATAGCTGAGTATTCTGCCTAAATCTATTCCACGGAATAAATCTCGCCTGACTTGTTAATGTGGTGACAGCTATGAATCTCATTATTTTAAGTTCTGACTGCTGGACACAAGTTTTATTGCAATGACTGCCATGAGAAATATTTTTACTTAAAAAACAGAGTACTAAAATCACAAACCCCTACCTTGCGGCGACTTTTCAGCAGTTCTATCTGCTCTTGCTAGAGTTGCTCCCAACTCCTACTGTGGGTTTAGAGCACCTCTTTGTGGTATGTTAGTGAGATGTTACTTTATGAAAAGAAAATTCATAGGAAAATGTATTTCATACAGTGGATAGAAACCTATTAAAAAAAAAGAAAGATAAATTGCTGGAAAAATATTCATGTTAATTGTTAAATAAGTGATGGAGAGTAGTAATGTGCATCCTTCCTGTGTTCTTTTTCTGTAGTTTGTGTAGGTGTTCTATATGTTATATCCTAGCCCATGAAAAGTTATGTACAACATGTATTTAATACCTATTGCGATTACACAATCATTATATTTTCATTCTGGAAATAATAATAATAAAGGTAGTCGATATTATTGGCTTTAAAATACTTCCTGCAATTAGCTCAAAATCTATGGTGAAGTACATCTGCTATGATAAAGATAAATTTTATCTAAATAATGTTGCATTAAAATTTTCCTTTATGCAACTAAATACATAAGTATGGAAACAAAAAAGTTACATTTACTTCAGTTCAGTTCTACCACTGACTCATTCCTTCACCAGCTGAATCAACTGCATCCTCTCTATTCACAGGGAAGGGCAAAGGCACACAAGAATGATGCTGGGAAAAGGAAGTACACACCTTACTTACTCCCAGAGATAATGAATTTCCCAATGCTTCTCAGCTGACTCTGCTAGTAAGTCTCAAGGCAGCATAATTCTAGGATTTAGAGGGAAGGTGTTAAGGTAGAGATGTCTGTTTTGGAGAGTACCTCAAGGAGTTGCAGTTATTTATGTTGTACAAAAGGAGCAGTTCTTCATGAATCAGTGACACATATGAAAAGTGCTCTGTTATGGAAATTAGCATGGGAATCACGTTGAGTTCAAGTGAGCTTGTATAATCAGTATTTTAATAGTGTGGTTTTTCAAAGGAAGAATTTTCAAAACTGATACTTTCAAATGATTCCATTAAAATAAATGATTGATTATCTTAGGAAAATACAAATCTATTTTAAATATTAGTGTTTTAGTGTGAAAACTAAACCAATTCAGGTAATAGGAAGGAAAAAATTCTAGAGTTTAATCACAGTGTTTAAGCCATCACATATGTAGGCAAACTATAGAAATGGTATGAAATATCTCCCTAGAACTGCATTTAGAAAATTATCAATGGTCAATTCTTTTGGACAGCAAAAGTTGGAAGGAGCATCAGACCATTTAGAATTATGCATACATAAAGTACATGTTTTGCCATAAATATAGTATCTAATACAAAAACCAATAAAAAATATTGTTGGACACAGAAATCCTCTGTCCTTGCCCCAGTAGATACCCAGGGGGCAATTTCTTGTTCATATATGCTAGAGAATAAATCAGTCCTCAGAAGTAGGACTTTTATGTATTAGGAGACATTCCCATTGGAAATTCATGTACATTTTAATATAAATGAGCATTTATAATTTAGAAAGCTTAAACCCCCCACAACTGTTCCCTAACCACCATTTATGTATAATACCTTTGTTAGTCTGTCAAGCCAATATTTAGGATTTTTTCACATTATTGTGGAGGCCACTCTTGAAAGGATTATAACATACGACAAATATGGAAAGATAAGAGATTTTGGTATTTACTCTAAAGCTTATGTCAGCTTTCCTGCTTTTTGAAGCATAAGCCTCTTTTTGAATTGTATCCACATAGCCAGACATCTTGTGTGAAAAACGTCTTACTATGCAAGGGTCTGTGAGATGACCATGGAATTCAAAGGGTATTCTCTCCATCGGGAATTTTAGAAAGAAAAGGAGTCTCACTTCAGCTTAGCATAGTTTGAAATTAGTCTGTAAGCCTTTCCTGAATTTTACTGTCGTTTTATTCAGAAACAGTGCTGCAGTCATGTTATGCATTTTTAGCCTGACTAGCAAACTGAAGCTACTGAAAGGTAGTCTGCTACAGCGAGACAGTGGGCCACATCCCGAGCTTTCTGTCATGCACATCAGACTGTTACCTTGTTACCTTGACAATGCAAGTAACTTTGAGGAGCAGAAAAGTTAAGCAAATACCTTCACTATGCCGAGGACTACAGTTTATTGGGCCATATTGAATCCTCCTGAGGTATGGATTTTATAGGTGACCATTACTAACAATACCTTTTGAATACTGGACGCAGTCTTTACTGTGGATGTATCTGAATGTTGTGTCATAACACTTGATAAATTTCAGGTGTGTTAGAAAGAGGAGAAATTAATCATAAAATATTGGTTCACTGATTTGTTTTGGTTCTTTTTCCATTCAGGAATTATTTGTGCTTTGGCTACAGTTTTCAGGAATTTATCATTATCTGTGGATTATGTGATAGGGTTTGTGAATTATTCTTGAACTGTAACTCATTCACTAGCAATCAGCTGTAAAAACATACATTTTAATTCCTTGATTAAAGATGTGACTGCTCCCTATAAGGGTGAGAACAATGACTAAATTTCAAGTAATGTTGAGAGCACCAGACCCCAGAGGAGTTGTACAGCAGGACACAGAGCACAAGGCATACATTTGACTCTGAAGTGTCTACGCATGCTCACAAATGCAGTTGGAAAGCCTGCAAGCTTTTTACAATACATATGTAAAACTTCCTGTTTCAACATATTCTTGCTACTAAAATAATTTCTAGAAAGAAAAGAGGAGGAAAAGGAACAGAAAGAGATTAAGAGAGGCAAAGACAGGCAAAAAATATTGTTCTGAAGAATAAAATTACTTTTGATTGTCCTAACATAGATTATGAGCAAATAATTCATATTACCTTTTCTTTATATTTGATAAAACTCTTTGCTAATTATAAATTCATTGTCAAGATTTTTATGACAATGTTGTTCAGCATGGAAAGCTAAATATATTTATGTTTCAGCTGTTGATTTTGAATGCTAACAGTTGGTAGGAGCAGAGTCATGGGGACTTGATTGCTACCCTGAATTTTTGGAAGTGATTGGTGCCAATATTTACTGGGTAACTAACTTTGCTAATACTGGGGCAATAGTTAGAAGGTTTTGTTTGAATTATTTACTGGTAGGATAAATGTAGAAGGATAAATCAGAATTATATCCATAATGAATTAAATTTGTCTCAGCTAGACATGGCTTGGCATTGCCAAGGTGCTTCTCAAAACCAAAAAAGGTTTTTTTCTGAGCATAGAGGATAAAAAGGGTCGGAGGGAAGAATGGTACCACAACAGTAACTAATCTCTGGTGATCTCAGAAAGAGTAGCTGTTACTGTAAACAACACCTCTCACACAAAGAAGGGGCCTGGAAATATGTTATTTTGCTGCCTGGTTTTTCCAGACACTTGTTGTGCATCCAACCAGGTGTACCAAGGTTGCTAATACAAGCATGAACTCAGAGGATGGAAAAAGACAACTGAGATGGTTGCATGCTAAAAGCTTTCCACAGACTAAGCCATCATCAGCTTTCTCATTATTCTGTGGAACTACTCACTGTTCCCAGTGACAGCCAGCACCCTCTTTGGCTTTCACCATTCTGATTCATGACATGTCACAATGTAAGCAAGCTAATATTTTTGTAAGTTTTGCCGCTCCTGTTGAGATCTGTGCCGTTTGATAAAATAGCAATTACCTTTAGAGGGGAAAGCTTAAAACAATTGTGACCCATTTCTCCAACAAAAATGCAGATACATATTATATGACATCTCCTGAAAAATCGCATAGGTAAGAAAATTTCATCAAATGTACAGTTATTTGTTGATATAGTCCCAAAATGTGTAAAGACAAAAGAAGTTTCTCATATGTGCTCATTGTAATTCTTAAAACTTCTAAGGAAAATATGTCTTTATTTCTTTTATTTCTCTGTGAGTACTGCTAAACTTTATACAATATTTAGAGCTCAGTAGGTACATTTTTGTCCATTTGAAATCAATTTCAGTTTGGTAGACTCAAATATTTTATATCAGTAAGGCAAGTTTGAAGTACATTCTTCTGCTTATTTGAAGCAATGTGCTCTACATTTATAACCTCAGAGTGGTTTTTAAAGTCCTATCTAAATGACTGACAATGATATATTTTTGTCACTGTACAATTTTATTCTGAAAAAATATTGGCTTTTCCAATATAGGTTTTTCTATTTTGCCTGAGAACTTCAGACAAGTCTCTATTTATATGCATGTGCCAGTCTGCTGCCTGTCTGTGAAGTGAAATTTCAAATTTTTGAATATTCTGAAACTGCTTAGGATGCCATATGTTTCTTTGTCTGTATATTATTTTAGTTTCAGTAAAAGAAGGAATTACAAGTATATTTGTAGATTCAAGTATCTAAAAATTTAGGTAGAGTTTTAGTTTTACAATTCAAGGAAGAATTTCAATTAAAATCAATATTGTTCTTCAATTTTGTAAGTAAGGACAGTTCATAAAAACATTGTTAATGATTTAGGAAAAATTTTCATTAACAGCAAATTGCCCAGATGGATTGTACAGGTGTCTATTGAACAAAATTATGTTTTAACAAAATTATGCTCTTAATTTTGGGTAAGGATAAAAATCCTTTAAAACTGTATTTTAAATCAAAATGTACATGCAAATGCATAGCTTTTTTTTTTTTTTTGAATGCTGTTCTTTTCAAGTGTTTTGAAGAAGGGAAAAGTAATCATGCACCCATGTTTCTATTTTGTCATCAGAATTCAAAGTCTTTTCCTTATAATTATTTTAATTAAATATAATGGGTTTATATATGTTTATATTGATATGCAGCATGCTTTGCGAGACCCTTTCTATGGACCACATAGTTATTTTCAGTGATATTTCACATGAATGCTTTTTTCCATGGTTGAATTTTTTTATTCTTTTGGGGAATCTAGTAATTTTGCAGATGTGAGGCTAATTGACTGAGAAGACTTCAAGGACTTCAGTTAATTTTAGTTGTATAAATGTATGCATATTTATTAAAGCACTAATTGGAAAATATAAGTTATTTGTATTATTTAGCCAATATTAAGCTGACAGCTAAATCATGAACCCTTCAGTGAGTGCACAAACACTTCTCCCTCATCTTTTCTCTCTATGCCTTTTCTATTCTCAGGGTCACGACATTCTCCACTTATATCTCTTGCTGTGTTTATTCTGGTTCAGATGGCCACTCCACTGCACTTGTTCTGATTCTCTGAGCAGTAAGATAGCTGCCACTGTAATCAGTGTATTTTTTTTTCTTCTGGTTACTGCCTGCAGCCTTGTTTATCACTTGTTTTGCTCTTTCCTATCTCTCCCACATCCCCATCCCTTGTCCCCAACTCCTTCCTGAGCAGACTTGCACTCATTCCCAACAGGATACTCCCTTGCAAAAGTCAGGTTTCCCTAATTTTAATTTCAGGGCTAAAACTGAGGCAATGAGAAAGCCATCACAGTAGTAAAGAGCAAAAACTGCTATTCTTCCAGCGTCCATGAAAACCCTAAATTCAGCAGCCCACTGCTTTCCCCTAGAGGCACTAGATGGCAGCATGGATCACTGCTGCATTGCATCAGGAGCAGAACATGCTGGGGACGAAACAGCAGCAAGGCTGTCAATGAGGATTTTAATTGAGGAGACGAAAGCTTCATTATGGATGCGCTTCATTTTCATTAAAATTATTTTCAAAACTCTCTCTGTCTTTATAGAGAAAGACTAAGCCACAACGCTGAATATCAAACCCACTCCCCCACTATCTAGGGCAGTCACATCTATAATCTATTTCACCTTAAAATGACAGGCACTCTTTTTCTTCCGTGACTTTTCATGAAAGGTTGTTCCGTCCTGTCTCCCGTATTTAATGAATTTGTGTCTGAAAAATGCACTTAAATGCAATTTTATTGCTAGCTGAATGAAAATTCATGAAAATTGCCCCAAGAACAGGGAACAGTAAGATACAAAGATGAACATGGGTAATACATAAAAGTGAAATGATCTAAGGGTGAGTTAAATGCCTGGTCAGTTTCTTTTCTTTGCCATTTTGGTGTTCCTTTTATTCTGAACAGCCTATGAACAATGATTGAAGATGATCTCTTGCACCAAAACGCTTGTTTACTTTTCTTTTTCTGCAAGACAACCATCCCTGCTTGTGCTTATACTCAGAAATAAAAATCAATTCCCACAAAGAAAGAATGCAGGAGAATGGGGCAGGTGATTCTGATTAATTACCTAGAATCATATAGTAAATTGACATGTATAATATAATTTAAGCAAAAGTGCATTTCAGACAAAAGAAACATATAACAAAGTAAGTTGGAAGGCATACCTGGAGGGCATCTAGTCCACTTATTTGTTGAAAACAGAACTAATTTTGATATGAGATCAGTTTGCTCAGAGTCTTGTCAAGACAGATTCTAAAAATCTTCAGGAATTTTTGTTCCACAGGCTCTTTGAGAAGAAAAAGCAGAAATTGGCAGAATCTGATGCACAGGAAGTTCCACCTAAATATGAGAAATTACTGTACAAATGACTGAGCACTGGAACAGGTTGTGCAGGGAGGTTGTGGAGTCTCCCTCACTGGAGATATTCAGGAAGTGTCTGGACTCAGTCCTGTGCCACGTCCTCTAGGATGGCCCTGCTTGAGCAGGGAGGTTGGAGCAGATGACCCACTGTGGTCCCTTCCAACCTGACCCATCTGGTGTTTCTGTGAAAAAGAGGGCAGATGAAGACAAGAAGCAGAACATGAGTGAAATGTATCTCAGAGCAGCAAGGCAGAAGCAGTGTTACTGACACTGGGGCATGTGTGCACCTGTGTGTGTACACGTGGATTTGGAGCTGGGGCAGGGGGTAGGGGGGAGCATCCACAGTTACCAGACATCATCTCGCTGGAGAAGCCTCTCCAAAAAGAAAATTCAGAGCACTGTACCTCTCTTCCCTTGCGGAGTTAGAAAGGGAATATGTCTTTTATCTGTCTTTTCCTGTAGAAGAAACCTTGTTTCATAAAAAACAAACTTCTGCTAGCTGAAAAGCTTCAAAACAAATCTTGGCTTTTGTCCATATTTATGTCCCTCCACTCAGTTTTCATGAAAAAAAGATCAGTCCCAAGACTTTTGCCAGTAATTCTCTGTTGGCTTCATCTGACTTATGAACAGGTATGTTAAAAATATCTCCAGTACAGAAGAGTGTTACTTCTTTTTCAGCCTCCATAAACTAAAGTCAGATGAGAGCTTCTGGTCCAAAGTAGGTTAACTAGGAGGCAGGAATAAATGGAGGGGATCTAAATTTGTTTGAAAAAAACAAATTATAAAAATAACTGGAAAATCAGCAAACTGGGAAAAAAAAAGTGATGGCAAGATAAGTCTCTGCTATATAAGGCACAGAATGGGCTCTGTCCTTTTGTTTGCTACTGCATAATATTACGCTGGACAAGATGCAATATTAATGTTAAATGTAAGATAAACTACATTTTTAGTGCTTGAAAATGTTTATTTTTTGTTTCACGATGGGGACACTGTTTTTTTCTTGATGAGTTCCAAAACTTTCTCCACTTATTGAGAAAAGAGCTTATATCTTAAACTCTAATATCCCAGCTTCATAAAAATGTGAGTAATATGAGCCCACCATACTTAGCAGAAATATTGCAATTGAATCAAAGCAATCAACTGGTAAAATAAAATTCCTAAAAAGTCTTGGCTGGTACAAATGATCATGTTTTACAGACTTAACTACAGCCAAGAAAGCCTAAGTTAAATACAATGTAAAGGAAAAGTTTCTGTCCTGTAACTACCGAAATGTCAAATTCAACAGAGATCTATTCATTAATACAGTGAAATGACTGGAAATCTTATCTTTTTTAGGAATAATTTTGTTAATGACAGTTTCTGATAATCTGCTTTATTGCTAGAGCATGCACAAAGTCTTCCAACATCTCCAGCCTAACTGATCTGCAGTTTCAATTCCAAAACATATTTGTTTCATTTAATGCAAATTTAAATATTGGTAAGAACTAAGACATTATGGCAGATATGGGAAGGAAAGCAAAGAATTTGCCAGAAATATATGATTCAAGGTATTTGAATTTTCTTCTCTAAAATATGTAAAGGATGGAGAAGAGTAATCAATCAGTAGAGTGACTCTCAGAATAGAAAAAATATTGACAGCTAACAGTTTAGCAAATAAAAATTGCATGTGCGTATATTTATTAAGAAAGAACAGAATCATTTCAATGAATTTATAGAGCTTAGCAACTAGGATTAGGATTCAAAGAAAGGAACATGTGTTTCAAGCAGATAAAAATTCTGGAGAAGTTAAAAATGTGATGAGTCCATAAAGCATCTTCTGGATTTTCTTTTTTAAAGATATGGTAAGATAGTGTAGAGGTGTACTTTTAGGGAATAAGGCAGGACTGTGACAACTGCTGGATACCACTAGTGAGTTGAAAATATAGCAAGGAAACTCTTGAACAGCATCAGAATGTAAAAGAGGTCACGAGTTCCTGAGGCCCTGCTAGAGTAACCTGAACCTTGCAAGGCTTTGCAGAGTAACAAAGGAAACAGCGGATTGTAAAAGAGATGAAAAAGGTTACAATGTGTGAGTTGCAAAGGCTCCCTTCTAGTCCTGAGTGCGCTCCCAGTGAGCCAGGTTCTTCCAGAAACCCAGAGAGGGCAGGACTGAGGGAGTGCAGCTCTGATGGGAGTGCAGATGGGCACTCTTTCCAAGCCATCTCCCTGACCAGAGCAAATTTGTGAGTACTCACAACTCATACTGAAGGCAAAATTCAGTAAATGACCATCAATTTTATTGGATCAATTATCTGTCAATCAGAATTTCCAGTGAGCCTATATGCAGTTGAGATCTAGATTTTGAAGTTTCAGGTATTTTATTAACAATTTTGTCTGAGGTGAGAAAAAAATATCTATTTCTAGAAATTTTAGAGTTTCTGAAAGTGGCTGAAGTAATATGTTGAGTCATTTAACCCATTCTTTAACAAAGTTATTGTGTATGAAAAAACTTTCTGTTTTGCCTTCATTAAACTTGGGCTTCATCAGAGCATGTTTCCAAGCTAATTTAATTCAAAACTTTAAAAACCTCCAAACCCCAAAATCTAACATTAATAGATCTATTATACTGCATGCTAGAATGAATATTCTTACAAACCCTTGTTTTCACTTGCAGCAGCAGCAATGTCTAAAGCTTAAATTGATAGAGAAACAACTATTTCAATACCCGAGATTTCAAGGAAATAAAAAATTTCAGTTTTTTACTTTCTCTGATGCCCAGTAACATACATTTCTTCAGAATTATTGAACAGCAACAGCATGGTCTTGTATACATAACAATTTAATTTGGTCCACCTTGTTATACAGACACTGAATGAGTACTGATTCGATTTCAAAATAAGGAAATATATCCATTTTCTTATTCAGCAATAATTTTGGGTTCATCCACTAGTAATGGGTTTCATGTTATAATAGTGTAAACTATTAATATTATGTGAAAAATCCATGTATTCTGTTCAGTAGGATGACTTCTTGTGAAACAAGTGATGACCAATAACTTTTTTTACGTTACCTACTCTGTGCCATTCTTAAGGCATAGCAGTGTAATCCATTGGACTGCTGAAAGCCATGACTTCATTGCAGGAAAAATGACAAGCAGTCTGTATGGGCTTCAAAAGATACTCAGTTATTAATTGCAAATAGTATAACCTACATTATATTATGCCTCATAGCAACAGAATTGGAGGCAATTCACATCCTCATCCTTGACGTTGGCTGGATTGTCACTCAAAGTAATTTTCCCAGCCAGAAACCTATCCCTTGAGAACTGATTGTTTCACAAATCAATTGTGCAGAGTCCTACCACAGAAAATACTACAGTAGCATTTCCTTGGATTCCCTTCAAGGAGGGGGAAAATGCACCATATTTGAAGATTGCTAGGTAAACAAGGAATAGTTTCCCATAAAATTTTTATTTCACCGGTCTTATCAATGAGACTTTTAGCTTTCTTTCTTATTTTTTCATCCCATTGATTTTTAAATTATTTGGAGGGTTATTTATTTTTTAAATATCTCAATAGCTCTGCCAAGGAATGTAACAGATTTGTTTGGCTGCATTTACTGTTTGGGGAAAACAGAATTGTAGTTAAGAGACCAGAAAGCAACAATTTCATGTAAACTGCAGTGGCTGATAACAGCTTTGAGATACTGAATAATCATGCATGGTATGGGTAGCTGTAAAAATACAATGAAAGTAAGTATCATACCTTCAGACATGCATAAATTATCCATCTGTGAGGAAGTTTTTGCAGTAGATTTGTAGTATCACTGTCATAAGGTAACTCCAAACAATAAGAGCATGCAAGAGTATTTGAAATAATTGGTTTACTGTTATAATTTTTAGTTATGAAACATTATACATACTTCTTTTATTTGTATGGTAACCTCTAGAGTGAATCCCTTTTCCATTCTTGGAAATAGTATTATGGTTCTTCCAAACCTTATTTTAGATGTAAACCAAAAATACAGTATTGTCTTCAGGTCCATATTAAAACATTATTTTTTTTAAAAAAATCTTTATTCCTTAAGCTTTCCTCAGTAAAATATTCTTCTAATGAGGAGCAAAAGCAGAATTTTAAAAAGTATTTTTTGTATGTTTAGTTAGAATGCCTATTCTTTCTTTTTAGGTTTATTTCTTAACCCTAAATAATTTGTCTATGAAAATAATTGTTTCCTACATTTAGATGAGTATTAACAATAAAACACTAAGTTCTGTTCTTTAAATACATAAAAATATGTCAAATTACCTGCTCTGCTTTGCTTATGGGTTAGTGTGGAGCTTGCTTATTTTTTGTGTGTAATTTCTTGGGAAAAATCCAGCAGTGCTTTGGCAGCTGTAACTTTGCCCACTGGAGGGAGTGCACGGGCACTTTTCCACTAAGTGAGGTAATGCCTCGTGCTCTGCTGGGGAAGTTTTTCTCTTCACAGGTTGCAGCTGCAGAAATAAACTCTAAAAGTGTAAAAATGCACGAACAAGTGAATTAAAAAACCAAAAAAAATCTAATGAAATTGCTAGTCTTCCTAAATGCTAGACTTTCCAAAACAAATGAAGAATCCAGGCCTATGCACATTTATAAACACCATTTCAGTTTCTAATTTCATTTCCCTCAATCAGTAATTTCAGGTATTTATCTAAGCAATTTTTCTAGTAGGAAAAAACAAAAATGGAAAGGAAAATGAAAAGAAAAAAAGATAAGAAAAAGAGCAAAAAGGAAAAAAAAAGAAAAAAGGGAAGGCTCAAAGTCAAGATTGAAAGGGACACGATACTTTGGAGATCTTATTCTGTATGCAACAGAATGTGTAGGTCATTGTTAATATGAGATCAAAATACATATTTATGAGGGGAAGTGTGTTCTTCTGTGTACATATAACAAATTGCCCATGTTTTACTGTAAATAGAGATGTTCTTTGACATACAGAATGTTTGTAAATTGAACATAAAAGAGAAATCCTCATAACATTATTGTTCTATCACATGATTCTTATCAGTCCTCTCTTGTTGTCTTAATTGGGTTTCATTTTCTTTTCTGCTCTGCTTATGAAATATTTCCTTCAGTTCAATGGAGTTTTGCATGAGTATGTCTCAGAGGAAATTTTCTCATTGTGCAGTGTAAAGTTTCATTGACATATGATTCTGTATCTGTAATGTCAGCAATTTAGTTAGAATAAAAACATATTACAAATCAAGTATGGTAGATAGAGATTAGTAGGTGAATGCTAAGTTTGGTAAATAACTCAGACAAGAAAGCAGAATAGATTATGTTAAAAAAAAAGCATCAGTCACAAGGAAGTTATTTGTTTTGAAAGAGATCTTAATACCTTTTTAAATTTGAGTGAAGTATGAGTTTGATTTGTGGTAGTTTAGAGCTAGAGACGAGAAAAATTTACAGTGTGAACTGAAATAAAAGGCTGTGCAATGGAGATTAACGATAAGAAAACTTCTATAACCTTGAAACCTGGCAGAAGCACTATAAAGGAGAAAAATCTGACTGCATCAAATATCAACATGAAACCAACATGACAACAGCAAATATAATTTGGCAATCATCTCAGTGATATTATTTACAAAATAACACTAATGCAATATTTAGGGCTCCAATAAAACTAAATTTAGAATACAACTCATAATGCCAAATATGGATATTGAGAGTAGATTGAACCTAAAAAAACCACAAAGTAGGTACTTCTGTCATGTTCACCAAAATCATGACCTACCATGCACAAACAGGGTAAAAGAGTTTTTCAGTCCACAAATTATTGAATAGGGGTGTATTTCTGTAAATCCACAAAAGACAAAATATTCAGGGTAGGAGATATATAAATTCATATATTTAATATAGAGCCATCTGTTGCCTTTTTTCATGATGATTTTTAATGAACTGGTTGATGCAGTTCAACTGAGTTTTGCAAAACTACATCTTAGAGAAATATGGTTAATTATGTAATGCCATTAGTTAGAACTGGGCTCCTCATGAAGAAAACACTTATCATGATACTTGTATTCTACATTCTTTAATTGTAAAATATGAGGTCCAGAATGCTGTTTTTCAGTGTCTGAAATCCTTCTTATATCAGATGATAGTCAGACAGAGCACCACAAGCTGTGTTCCCAAAGACCAATTCAAGGCATACTCTTCTAAAAGGTCCTTACATTCTAATTGCAATGTCAGTGTTGGAATGAGCTGGCAATGAGATTTTTCTCCTTTGCTAATTTGGGCCATACAAACTGCAGTATATATTTAGTTTAACTTCTCTGAATCTTAGATAACATACCTTTACACTAAATGGTGTTACACAGTGTATTTTAATGTAACACAGTAGTTTTCATTAAAATAACTTTTCTTTAATGTTGTTGATAGAAAAGCTTTAAATGTCAAATTTAGTTCCACCTAATCAGTAGATTTTATAATAAACACTATAGCAATGTAATTATTTTCATAAAACATTATTCCCATTCCCTTTTTACAGACCTTCTCTTCTATAACCATAATTCTTTCCAAAAGAATGTCCAAAGGGATAATTACCACCATTGGTCTTACCAGCTCTGGGCAGTCAAAAGAACAGCAGGAGCTTTTTAAGGAAAGGACAGAAAATAGCACCACTGAAATGCTTTCTTGCTCATGCACACAAGAAGATACTCAAGCAGTGAGTTAATATTAGCTGTCTGTATATAATGATTGCTGACAGGTGGTCTTGTCAGAATATATTATGCTTAAACTTTTTCTAAACTGATACGCAAGTTGTATTATGTAATGTTGTGTATGCTTCCTGTAACATTCACCATATTAAGGGGTTGAAGAATCAAAGGTATTTTTCCACAAGAGGGGGCTAATACTCCTTACTAGGTCCTGAGTGGTCAAGTGTTCTTCATCAGAAATCTGAAACCTAGGAATGCTGCAGAGAGAAAGGGAAAGGGAAAGGGAAAGGGAAAGGGAAAGGGAAAGGGAAAGGGAAAGGGAAAGGGAAGGAGGAAGGCAGGAAGGAAGGAACTAGAGTTACATTTCTGTTATGCCCATTCTAAAATATTAAATCCCTGGTCAACCAATCTGTCACAGCTGAGGGGTGACATTTTAACCTTGGAGACTCTACTCAATGCAGGACCAATAAAATTTCATTAGCAGTGAGTTGCTTTTAAAGAAAGGACTGTGCAGATATGGTCCATAACTATGGTCCATTACTGACTTATAATTTGAAATGAGTGAGTAGCTAGCCAAAGTGATTATGAGGAGCAAGGAGTAAAGAAGAGTTAATAACAAAAATGAGCTGAGTAGTCCTACACCTTGATCACTTTCAAAGTAGGTTCTTAATCATAGCCTGAGCTGAAATTGGTGATAGAGCATTCAGATTTGATTTATCTTTATACTGAAAAAAAATTAAGTATACTTTATAGAACTGAAATTCACAGACTATAGAGAAAGAAGGCTGACACCTACTTACATAGGCTGTAATACATTGAAAAAGGACTCAAAGTATTAGTAATAGACTTTAGCCAAGGGGGAGAGAGGATTATAACCCTTGAAATTAACAAATAAGTGTAGATAAGTTATACAAAAAAAAAGACCAAAACAGGAAAGTAGTACATTTCAACAGTTTGCAGACATGTTTTCATCTGCATCTAGAAAAACAAACTACTTGTTTTTAAGAAAAATTTTTATTGCTCATTTTAAACTAATATTAGTCAGTCAACAAGGCACATAGTAATAGCAGTGACAGCAGCAGCAGCTGTGGCAAATTCTAGCACGAAATACCCCAAGGAGCTAGAGGAGGGGTTCCTGGAGTCAGGGAAACCTGAGAGAAAATGCAGAGACTTGGCAGGACCTGGTGGCTCTCCTGAGTGAGCCTGGCATGCTGAGGGCCTTGCCATAGCAACCACTGGAGGTGCAAATGACTCCAGGGAGCAAATGACTCCAGGCAACCAGCAGTCGGGGCATGGTGTGGCACTTCACATAGATGGAGCATGTAGGAGGACACAGCCACCCCCAGCTCCCGAGGGAAGCTTCCACCTGCCCAACAAGAACACACCCAAGGATGATTTCCACACAGTCGAAAGCCATTGCTAGAAGGAGTCTGGTGATGCAGATGGAGCTCCCTCGGAAACATGCAGCTGTCCAGATCTCCAGTTCCTCAGGCTGCAGGGAGTGTTTGAGCCTGGCATTAGTATCAGAGGGCAAAAGAGAAGACACCTGCATGTGGTGTGACCGGGTAGATGATCGGCCTGGTGGCAGAACTTATGGAGGAAGTAAAGAAGCTGAGGCCTATCAGGGAGTGTGAGAGAGAGATAAACTGGTAGAGTCACAGCCTTCCATCCCTGAGAGAAATGCAGCTTATGGAACCTTGACAAGAGTGAGAAGAGCCCTGACTCTCTTGCTATAAGGCAGAATGAGGGGCCAACACCAACGGTGAGGAAAGAAAGAGAAATTTTCTTCAGAGCATTTTTCTTCAATACTGAACAAAGGAAATACTATGGTAAGAAAACCAGTTATCATTTCTTGCAATTTTTTTTAGTGCTTGTGTATTGCTTAAGGCTGAACCTTTCAAGACATTTTCTGCTTATACAAAAACATATGCTTTCATTTCACAAAGTATATCTAGCTTCTGCAGCTGCTAAGATAAGCTGGAATACATCGCCTCAGTGAAGCCAAAAGATTCCCAAGCAGGGAGCTAATTAAAATTCCATCCACTTCTAGACACTGTTTGCTTGTTTGTTTGTATCGGATTATTTTGCCATCTCATGATTTCTATGCAGTCTTAGTCATGACTCTTGAATGCTGGAGATTAGCAGTACCAGAGCACTTCTATTCCTAATGCTACATCAGTACTCTGCACCACTGCCCAGCTCCTGCTGAGAACCTTCCCCAACTTTCAGTTATTTTTGGCAAAAAATTATGCCTCCTACTTATGGCTGTAGTGAGGCATGAAGTACAGCTATCCTGCTGTGGTCCCTGCAGTGTGAATTTGGAATAGGATGAACAATGATCCTATGCATATTTCCTGTTGCATGCTCTGCTATACTACCAGTTATACATGTTATATATATATATCTCAAGCTAATTGGATTGTTTCTTCATCTTCCAATTGCAATCAGGGATTGCTTGATGACTCTATGCAGTTACAACTCATTCACACAGTCCATCATTCCTATCACTGATTGCAGAAGAGTCAGTTTCCAGGACACAAGTGATTTCTGTGGTTTTTTAATAGTAGTTGGATAGATGGAAAAGATATCTTTTGTATCACAGTGCAATATTCTGAGCTGAAATTTCTGAGGGGAAATTTACATTGTGTGAAATCATGAACTCAATCAGATACTGCAATTTTGAGATCCTTAATTTTTAAAAAAAAAACTCTTTTTTTCTCTCTCTTCAGTTGATGAGACACATTGATTAAGACTTATCACAAAAAGCAGATCATCTAGCAATTGCAAATTTCAATAGGTTGAAACAAATGGGGTATGTTTCTCATGGAACTCAGGTATTGAGAAATGGTCAATTCTTTGAAAAGTTGGTTAGACAAAAGTATTTTATATTGTTTGATGGTCAGCAGTCATTTTCATAAGAATGTGAACCAGTCCAAACACGTGACTCTTACTTGCAAGAGGAAATACTTCAACCATGTTAACACAGTCATTTTAGAGCAGTGTTCTGGTTTGTTTAAGTAATCTGGTTAATAGTCCCAATTTTTAAGTTTAGAAAAGACAACAGTAATAGTCCATAATGCCCAATACCTCTTTATTGGAAATAGGCAGTCCCTGTTTCAGGTTACAAATCAAAGCTAAAAGCATATAGTCAAAAATGAATCAATTAGGGAAAAAAACAAACAAACAAACAAAAAAAAAACGAATAGAGGTTTTTTTCTGTACCCAAAACCTGCCTTTGAAAATAGTTTATCACATTGGTCAAAATTTCATATATTTCCTGATCTATATTTCTCAATAATTTTCTTTTTTGTGTCAACTGCTATAATTACCTGTATTTTTCATTAAGATTCAGGTAAGGTTAAAATAATTAACCTGAATAAAATGTTATGGTTTTCTTCATTGTTTTCCTTCTTTGTCAAATTCCAAAACTCTCCTTTTATAAGACCAAAATAAATGTTGTCAACCATATTGTTAAAGCAGATCTTATGGTAACAAACTCTTTTTCAATTTTAAATCCAGGCGAAAGTCTTTCTTTAATCCATTCTGTTTCACATTATGACAGTTTTATCATTAATATTTTTCTCATCTTGAACAAGAAGACCGATGTATTGGATTTTTATTTTGCTAACTTTTTTCTTTTCTTTTTGTTATAAGAGTGAAGCCCAGACTAAGCAGTTTTTAAAATGGATCTGATATACTAACATTTAAAAACAGGCTTATAATTCCACAAAAAGAGGAATTTTTAAAGATGTTGTAGTAGATCCTGGATTTGAATCAAATTGGGAATATGGCTCTACAGTCCCTTGAACTTCCATGCTCTGATCTCAAACAAAATCAGGATTCAGAGGAAGGGTTATTTTTTTTTTTTTTTTTTTTTTGTATTTCACCTCAGGAGTCTGGTTTGAATCATATCCAAGGTGCAAGATGGTACCAATTTTTATTTTACCCATATCTACTCATTCCGTATCTACTTGTCTACATCAAAAGACTTAAGACCTAATTCTTTGTTATGTTTCTATTCTTTTATAAAAAATGAATAGTGTGTAGGAGTCTGAAGAAGAGCAGGAATAGTGCCCTAATGAGAAAATATCTTCGGTACAGAGCTCATATGTAAGATGTCTACCACACATTGCTCATATTCTCTCAGATAAAAAAAAAAAAAAAAAAAAAAA
>VZSE01001561.1:2145565-2163095 GCA_013398275.1 Promerops cafer
AAAAAAAAAAAAAAAAAGCCAAAATACAGAGCTGGGAGGTGGAGAAAACAAAGGAGATCAATGAAGAACATGTCACAATGAGCATATCACACTTCTTGTCCCATGGCAGAGCAGGAGCCAATTTCAGAGCCTTGCCATCAATGGCATACAGTGAAAGCCCACATGTCCTGCTGTTTGAAGGAACAACTGCAGTAGGGTTTGAAGAAAAGAGATAATAAGTGAGCAGAGAAGATGAACAGGGGCTCCATTTTCATTCTCACACCTGACATTTGTGCAAGGAGGTCAAACAGCCTTGCATCTCACTGTAGATTTGTTTGATGTGTCTCAGGCTAGCCCTGTCTTCAAGAAGAGATACATGGAGGCACAGGAACTCAGTACTCGGAGGGTTCCCTTTGCCTATGGAATCTTGCATGCTCATCTTCCTTTGAACACTGTCCCTTCAACAGTTTTTGTTCCCTGTGTCCGTGGGTGACTCCTTGGTATGCTTCACCTTCCAGAGCAAGAAATAAACGCAGGAAGATCACTCCTTAATGGATTCAGCTCTTTATTTACAGGCCTGGCAATGGGATTTATATGTTATTTTGTTCACTAGCACATTCCAATTTTATTGGTAACATAACCTAAAACATACCATGATTGGTGTTTGCACTGTGAGCACCTGAGAAGTTTCCACCTATCCCACTTTTCAGAACACCTCTGGTTAGTTCTTACCCTTCCAAGTGAGCGGCCGCATTCAGTACCAGTATTTTTTATCAGTTCCTGTTTTCTGCCAGCAAATAGCCTTGCTCTGCCTCCAAGCAAGGTCAGCATAAAAGGCTTCCTAACAGTGCTTAAGTAAAAAAGAGTTTATCAACACAAAGGTATAGCATTTAAGGAACAAAAAAAAGCTAAACAATGCTCATATTGATTACAGTAAAATACAATTGTGAGATTCAAATATTTCAATTCAGAGTAGAATCAAATATTTGAAAAAGAAAGCCACTAAATGGAATTATTATAGAAGTTATTTCAGGATTGCATTATATGCCATTTTCTTTGCTCCAAATTAAATATATAAACTAAAGCTTTTTTAATTTAAAAATTTGGACTTGAAAACTGTATGCTGATAACAATTAGCTTTCAAAACATTTTGATGGCATATTATTTTTGTTAAAAAATGTATAACAAAGGCTTTATGAAACAGGGGAAAGATCTGTCTGGTAGTGACAGGTTGTTTGGTAACTGCAATTTCAAAAGCATCTTTCATAATCTATGGTAGTTGCCCTTGCAAAAGTAGAATTTCCTGATGCAAAACCGACTGTAAAAGCTATAGAAAATATAACTGAGGAAGAGGAAATTGTTTGACTTTGAATACTTTAGCATTCAGGTCTCTGGAGATGTTAAAAAAAAATCCAAATATTTTTAAAACTAACCTGTCACCTTACTTAAACAAACAAAACATAATAGTGGATTCAGCTGAAAAGCAAAGTAAGTCCTTGCAAGATGCAATGGCACACTTACAATTAGCTAAATAGTTTTGAATAAAGCCTTCTTTTCTGATGTGATGCACTTCTTGAGTTTAAATTATGACCATGATTGTGCATGTGAGTAAATATATGAAAGCAACCTACGCACTTCAGGAGACTAAAGATTTTTAACATTTCCTTTCAAACGACAAGTTATTTTTTGTATAATTAAATCTTACAAATAATACATCAGATACTTTTAGTGCATTTTTTGAGTCCTACAACAGAAATTATGTGAATTCTACAGTTAGTTGTATTTCTTAATTATTTACAACATTCCAATAGTCCAGCTCAGCTTTCTCTGAAAGTACAGAAATAAATAATTCATAGAGGCTTTTTATTTAGGGGTCAATCTTTTGTGAAAATAGTCCTAAATTAATAGATATGTAGATTGTCTGAAAACAATGCCTCAAACCATTTATGGCCATAGAAATGATTTATTGACTCAGAACACCACCTTTCTCTTCAAAAGTTCTATAAAAAATTGACAGCTGCCATGAGGGATAAAGGTAAAGGCATTGCAGAAGTAAGTGTATACACATAAGACCACTAAAATGATTAAAGGATTGAGCAACTGTCATATCAGGACAGGCTGAAAAGAATGGGAATTTTTAACTTGTAACAAAGATGTCCTGGGGGAGGGGGAGGCACTTACCAGCTGGTGTAAGTACCTGATAAAAAATGATGCAGCCAGATTCTTCTCATTGGTACACAGGGAAAGGACAGGAGGCAATTGATACAAACTGAAACACAGGAAATTCCATTTAAACATAAAAATAATATATTGTAAGGGTGATAAAACACGGGAATGGATTTCTCAGAGAGAATGTGGAGTCTTCATCCTTGGACATGTGCAAAACTCATCAGGATACAGTCCTGGGCAACGTGCTATGGCTGACACTCTTTGAACTGGTTGGGTTGGACTGTAGGATCTCCAAATATCTCTTCTAACCTCAACCATTCTGTGATTATATGTGGAAACTACTGGGAAGAAATGACTATCAAGTCTTAGTTAAGACACAGTTTGGCAAGAACTTATTTCTGCTGTCCAGACATAGAGATTGAAGAAATGTACTAATATCTGCCCTGTAGCAACAAGTGAAACATGCCAGAAACATGTACAATTCATAGAAATGGGGTTTCTGAGCCTTGGCAAAGACTATGCACTTGGACTCTCATAGCTGCAATAAAATTGCTTACTTGTATTTGATGCTTACACCAGATGGACAGAAAAACTTGGCTAGTAAACAAGATATCAAGTACTTGCTTGTGATAAATGAGGCAGTTCACATTTCTAATTTTAAGTGTTTAAATATCTTCTGAGGGTGTCAATGTTCATAATTTCAAGTCTAATTTCACAATATAAGATGTGAAATCACAGAAGTACAGTTCAGGAGCCAAACACATAGCTGCACATTGAGTTACAAACTGGTGTTACAGTCTGATTCACTATTCACTTGACAGCAGTATCAATCATGGACCATTCATTTAAGAGATGGACTTGATAGTCCTTGTAGGTCTCTTCCAACTCAGAATATTCTGTGATTCTAACAGTGACAATTCTGCACTAGTCACACTCATGAATCACTTGAAGCAGCCTGAAACTCTTTCTGACTTCTGCCAGTCAATCAGGCTGTCAGGGGTGCTGTCAAAACATATGAAATTCCCCCCACTGAAGTACACAAGAGCTTCAAAAGTGGAAATTAGGAGTCTAAGTGTTCTGAGCTGAAAGCTTACTTCATTACACTAGGAGGAAATCCAGTTTTAATTAAATTTACCAAGTAATGAAGAACATGACTGTGCCAGTGATTAATTATCCTCACTGTTTTATGGATACAAGTGATTCTGAAAAGAAATTTTATCAAAATGTAGATTATTTAATACAATGGTGACTGCAATCCTGGAACACATCATACCAACCAAGGAAAGAATATATATATATATTTGGACAACTTGTGTTTTATTATTAAGACAACATAAATGGCTGAGGACAAATTATACCAACACCATGGATGGAAAAATTAGGCACTCCAAAGTGTACCTACACAACATTTGTTTGGCAAAAAGGAGTTCTATACAGAATATACTTTGAAACCCACCTACTTGTTGCCTCTTACATTTACATGGAGTCTCTCTTGTTCTGAAAAGTATCCTCTAGCCATGTCTGGAACCATTCCTATAGGCTATCATCTATATAGGTCCATATAATCCTGATCTTTTGGACCGCCTTGAAGAAGTCCCTTAGATGAAGTGCATCTGTATCTGCTTTTACTGTCAGCATTTATTTGTCAGCATATTCAGAATGAAGAGTTATACCTTCTAGAACATAGCTAGGTATAAGACCACGGATGCAAAACCCGAACACAGCCATGATGGTGAATTTATATACATTGTTTTTTCAGAGGTCTCAGAGCCATGGTCCAAAGCAATAGAGAAGTGCTTTTAAGACTCTTTCAGTTGCAATATATTGCTTGTTTTTACCCTATCATGTGACTTCCAGCTTGTCACACTCTTCTTACTGAATGCACCTCCGCCAGGAATAACAAAAATCTGTTTAGTTCATACCATTACAGAGCAAGTTTTGGTTCTCATGTTGAGGAGTACCTTCAGGACGGGTATCTCAGTGAGCAGCTGCAGTGTGAGCTGCAGGTTGAGCTCTGGGTGATGAGAGCCTGCGGCACGAGGCCATGTCCTGCCAACCCTTTGTGTAACAAAGCACAGTGACCTGCGGCCCAGCCGGGGTCTGGACACTCAGAGGCACAGCAGGAGCCCACAGCCCCCAGACTCTCCCACGCTCAGACTGTGAGGGTGTAAAAGCCTGGGGGTTCTTCTCTTCAGAGCCCCTCAGAGGCACCAGCTTGAGCTGTTACTTTGGTATTTAGTTACTGCACCATGATCAAATTGTTGGAAGGATCAGGACATCTGAGACTCTGCAGTGGAAACCTGGGGTGGAGCAGGTGAGGGAACCTGGTGTGACTGAGTGACAGTAGGAGGTGTAGCTGTGAAGGGGCCTCAGTCCCAGCTCAGGTGGTGCGAGAGTGACCGTGCCAGAGGGCCCCTGGATGGTCAGACACGTTTGTTTCCTAACACTCAATGGACAGATGCTAAAAGAAAAATTTCCAGCAACAACTTCTTTCTTTTCTGCTACTGCTTTATGACTATGGTGGGGTATTTTTTTGTTTTCACCAGGATCATTGCGACCACCATCTGACTTAGGAATTCTGATGAAGAGAAATGCTGACAGTCTTTGAATGAAGTCTGTAATAAACAAGCAGATAAAGCGATAATGGTTGATCCTGCAATATTCAGAGAGGATTTGGAATCCTTTATGCCCTTTGATGCAACTCTTGTAGCTTTCAAGTGTTCTTCCCGTGTCATTTACCTGCTCATTTTGATGAATATGTTTTGCATTGCTTATGTGCCTAAATACAACAACCACATTAGCATGCTGTGAAGCATGTAGTCCTTTTCACAGGTCTTATTTGGACTGAATATTCTTCTGCATAACTACTGGTTCAGCTAAACAATGAAATATTGACTTTTGGCTGAAATGACATTAGTAATGATATTTTTCTATTTTCATTTAATTAATTAAATAATATAACTTCTCTGTTCTCATGTCATTATTCTTCTGTTCAGAATGCCAATATTTACCAGTGGCTTTCTAATTTACAGTTTCTCTTCTCTATTGAAAAATTATGCTCAGTTATTCTTTCCATCCTAAATGCTGATTATTATAGTTCCAATATTCAGAAGATGAATACACTAAAACAGAACTTTCAAAGCTTTTACATCAAAGTTTTACTGCTGTAAGATCTTTGATTAAGTAAGGCAGTATATTTTTTTAAATTAATTTAATTTTTTTTAGCAAAGACATACCACCAAACCAATAGTTAGCTTTAAACCACAGAAAACAAAGAAGCACAAAGTTTTGTTTCCTGTATCAACAAAATTATATAATAGACTCCAAGAATATCATTATGATGATAACATCAATACTGTTTTGTAAACATGAAGAAATACAGTGATATGGTTCCACTTTGATAGGATCACAAAAAATATAAGGAAAAATGAAAAAAATTTGACAAAACTTATTTCCTACAGAATAGTGTATAATAGGAAAATTTCACAGTCACAGTCTTGTGGAATACATTATATTCAAGCCCTTAGTGATCTTGAGCAAAACATTACTACTCTATTGGGACTTTCACTTCAGATTTGAGAGCCCCATTAGTATGAGCAGCTGCTGAGCCTGCAGCATGAGCCTGCTGGAACTCCCTGTGCAGGTCTGTGCTGACTGCTAGGTTACATTGTGGAAGAGATGTCATTCCAGCCCATTGGGAGAAGATGTGATTTTTTTGTTACATTAAACAAAAATTACCACAGTGTCCAAGGAAGGAGAAACTTCTTCATGAATGGAGAGGAAAGGTCATCTAGGGTCTGCCTGATGCTGCACAAAATGCAGGATTCCCAGCCTCTGAAAAAATATACGACACATTTTAATATTCTACTTACAAAAAAGCGGAATTTTTAATGCCATTTTTGTCACGATTTTCTTATGGAAATCTGCTAAGAGTGCAACACCATCTCTCTCACTCTCCCCAGTGCAGAACATGGATGAAGAGAGTGGAGATGATGAGTTACAGTCTTCTGCATTATTACCATGAGTTTTGAATTAATTCTGTTAACTCTGGGTTTTTTGCTACTGCATTCAAATATATTAATAACTACACAGACAATCTCACTGTTGTCAGGAGGAAGAATAAAAGAGAGATCCTAAAGTATGCTAGTGGACGCTTAATAAAAATTATTTACATTTTAAGCTCATGAAAAAGAATATGCAGTGGGTGACCACAGAAACAGGTGCAGGTATAGCCATGAGTCATCTAAAAAATGTACTGGTATCTGGAAAAATAGCAGCTGTTTCTCCCTTAATTTTATGCAAAACACTACTGGACTCTTACTTGACCATATGAAGAATGAGTAGCTCAAAGTGGATAAAATGTCCCATGGAGAAGAATGATTTTCATTTGGTGCTTTTTTTTTAAAGAAGAAAAAAGAAAAAAAACATTGAGAAATGCAAAAATTAGCATAAAGAACAGGATCAGAGTTTTATACTCTGAAAACCTTAAAGAAATTATTTGGAAAATGAACAGGAAAAATTTTCTCATCTCTACAGATATTTTCACCAGAATTTATTGGAATTTTATCATGCTTCATACTTTGGCTAGTGGCTGGCACAACTGATAGTAAGAAATCTGGAAAAGGAGAGGAAGAGGTCTTTTTATAATTTCCATGGGTTTTTTTTAAAAAGTAAAGTAGATGGATCTAGTAAGGAGCAAGTAATAGGTATATAGGTATATAGGCAGCATAATTTGCTGCTGAGAGAATTAATAAGGTAGAAAACACGCTGAGTAAATCAGCACTCTGTCAGGTTAGATTGTCAGATGAAGCCCAGGGAAATAGCCAGAAGGTGTGTAGGCCCACACTTATACTTCTGGTAGCAGAGAACAGTGGAATAGAAATCTTGTGTAAAGTACAGTTTGTATCAGAGACATGTTCCCTGGAAAAAAGGAAATTAATGTAGAGACTGCAGTATTCATTAAGTGTCCAACCTCAGCAGTCTGTTAGGGTCAACTCTGAATTTTACAATTCCATTATACTCAGAAGTTTCCTCGTGATTTCTCCATCATCTTTATCCCTCTGCATGCAGAAATTACCTCTCTTCTCCTCATTAGACATATACAACTGCAATGTTATATGCAGTGTAGGAGATAGGTGATGCATTATTAATTATATACTGTTATCTAATTTTTTCCTGTAAAGGAAAAAAGCATTATTGAATGCACCATTACACTTGTAATTAGACTTATGAGAAAACTGAGAGTTTCCTTTGTGGGAAACATTCATGTTTTGAAATAATTTTGTTCCAAATTTGTATCAAACATACTTCTGAAAAAATATGTAATCCTATTCTATGTGGCATCTGCCCTTCATTTTTTAAATTAAGTAGACAGAAAAGAAACTAGAATATTTAAATTCTGCTGCACTGCCATGACACGATTTATCATAGGATGTAATGTGATATGATATTTATTAAATGCATCTGCTACCAAAACACCATTATTGTATATTATAATATAAAATAACAAAATATCTGTCCAAATAATGTAGGCTTCAAACAGAAGTTTTCATTTTTTTCTGGTGCAAAGGTTTCCTAAGCAGATTTCTAGATGTCTTTTTTACTAGACTTATTGTAAAGAATACTTTTTTTTTCAAAATAATTTTTGCCAAAAGTAATAGTTCTATTAAAATTTTGTTACATTTTTTATTTCTGAATTCAGTCACAATGGTTGCTCCTAACAATTGCTGGTGAATAGATTGATAATCATTCCCTGCCCATATGCAGTTAAAAGTTATTTGCACTACAGTGAGAAAGGACAGTGATAAGTTGGTCAAATCCAATAAAAGAAACACTGAGTGCAAATTTATGCAGAATCTAATTTCAGCAGAAAAGCATCTGAGTACTAAATATTGAGAGTACTAAGAAAATCAATGCTGGCTATTGAGAATATATAATTAATCCAGTGAAAACAAACATGCATATTTTACAGTCAAAGTGACTCTGCAAAAATTCAAATACAAGTTTTGGCTTAGAGAGAACATTCATTTCAGAACCACTCCAGTAAAATATTTGCTATTGAGAATTACAAGCCTAGGTGAAAATAAACAAGTTTTCTCTTCTAGTAGCCTTCTTTTATTTTTCCATTTAGAAAACTGATATGAAGCAAAACAAAAAAATCGTCAACCCCAAAATTTACAAAGAAACAAAATATCTTCATTTTAGAATTTTCATTATAGGAATAATATATATTTCTGAGAAATTCATGATTTTGTTAGGTGCTATGTCAATGAAAAGCTAGAGTTACATTGACGTTTCCTTTAGATTTCAAGGGTGTCCCTGAAGGTAGACTAATAAGGCATGATCAGGCAACCCAAAATGATACTCCTAGGTGAGGTAATGTCTCTTACATCCCATCAGAGTAAAATCTCACAGGTAGAAACAGGAATCAATAGCAACTTTGCTACAAAGCATTCCTAAAAGCATTTCATAAATTGATTTCTATTATTTTTTCTTTAATTTTATTTTATAAGGGTTTTTTTAGCATGATTTAATTCATAATGTTTTACGTGAAAGAAATGAAACACTTTCTATTTATTTATTTATTTATTTATGTAACTTGTTTGAGATAACTGTCATTTGTGACAATGCAATGTGTTAATTACATTCCTAGGAAAAGAGCACATTTATATTACTGCATCAGACTGAAACTCTTCCCATCTTTTTATACAAATCAGGAATTTTGAAGTCTGGCATTGTGATATCATAGTACCAGCCTAACTCTGGAAGAAAATCCTATACTCTACATATATTAATCTTACCCCTTTCCCCAACCCCCACCCCCCAAAATTCTTGAGTAGAATATCGTAGGAAAGAAATGAGGTCAGTTTTTTTCCTCAAGATAAGAAATTATTTCTGTATCCTGAAACCCTGGTGGTACTTGCATCATCTCTTTAATCTTACTAAAGAAGGTATTATTCCTTCTAAGGATGGAGCAATATATTCTCATTCACAGGGTTCTTCTGTGAAAGAATTTGCATGCTAGATTGCAGTCCTCAGGTTTTTTTACCTTTTCATCAGAAAAGCTTGGGATGTTTTCACTATTAATTTTTTGTCCTTAGAAACAAAGCTTTAATTGAAATATGAATTCCCTAAAACAACCTGAAACACTGCTTTTTAAAATTAAATTTAAATCCAAGTCTTTTCTAACAGGACTCATCCCAGTTCTTTTGCTTTATTTGAAACTTTCTGGCAAGTCAATGTCTATGGTTAAGTATATATTTTTCAATCTGTGCTAGGTACCAGGATATTTTTTTTTTCTGATGTTTAAACAGCAACCTATTTTTACATACCACAGCCTATTTTCTGCTGTTTATTTTGATATTCCACCAGTGAGCTCTAGATTAAGTTATTATTCTTATTTTCATCATAAGTGAGCTGCCTGTAACTCTCTCAGGTCTTTTGGAACTTGCCTAAGAGGAAGGAGGGCACAACCAGAATCTATTTTATTTTCTACAAAAAATATTAGAATTTAAACTTTCTTAACATCTGAGGTCTAATTGTATTGTTATTTAAAGTGAAATTCAATGAGAGAGAGATTTGGACTACATCACAGTGTATAATTTTTTGATGTACTAGGAAATTAAGTAGATTATGTATTTTCAATAACAAGTCCAAACTGTTTCTGGAATTAATTTACAGTGGCATATGATTGTAATAATGAAGGTTACTACAACATAAATGAATCATGAAAGGAGTGCTTCTTCATTGAAACAGTTATTGTCAATATGCCAGATCCCCTTTAAAATTGGTCTGTCAGTTTAATCAACTACACTGAAAGCAAAAAAAAAAGAAATTGTGCAACTCTTCCCTCATCCAACAACAGTAAAGCTGGTCTTGGTATGCCAGTGAACATCAGTATGCAATGAAGATTCTGTGCTGCAAGTAAGGAGTGCCACAAGATGCAGCACCATAACAGCTGAAAAACATTGATTTATTTGAGTGCCATTGGTAAGGTTTGCTCTCTTTCATCAAGTTATTTGTAGATACTGAAGAGACCCAGACCTGAGGAGAAGGCAGATTGTACATTTGATTTTCGATTATAAGTCATTGCAGTAGAACAATAATGATACTGGAAGAAACTGTTTGATATCTAATGGTATCAGCAAGAATAAGTCATAATTTATTAATATTCATTTGATTTTAAAAATTCCATTAATCTATCAAATCAGTGTAATATGGGAACCATAGAGTGTCTCAATTTGCATTTCTAACTACAGTAAAGAGAATTGTATTCAAATATATTTCCTTTTATAATCTACAGCTGAAGCTTATTGAACCATACTTTTGTTCTAGTAGCTAGGAAAAGGAAAATAGTCATGGTGTGTCCACATCATTTTGGGGTTATTGCTGAGGTTTAAAACAAGCTGAATCCTCATGTAAATGCAAAATGTTTTCTATAAACTCTAAATTCTTTCCAGTGGATTCTAGGGTGACAATAACATATTAGCCACCAATCCTACAAGGCAAGCATGGAGAAGCATGCCATAAATGTAAAATAGATTTAATCTGTAGAAAAACAGTGTATCCCCAAGTACTGTATTTGTAAATGTCCTAAAGCATATGGGTAGGTGTCTTTAGCATACTTGGATACCTCCTGAAAGCATCTACTTGAGATATCATGTCCCAGAATCCCTTCCTGCTTCTTCATTTTGCCACTTCTTTTGCAGGAATCTCTCATTTTCAATTGCCTAGGAAAAAAAGTCTTCCAAAGATCCCAGAAGTTTATGAGGTATGATCAGAATAAATCCTTTATATAGCAACTTGGATGAATAAATATTTTTTCCTTCTGTAAATATGAATTTGACATAAGCTAGTCTGCTATAACAATTTTTTTCTTTGACAGAGGAGAATATTACAGTTTTTAGCTGTCAGAAAATTGTACTTCACTTTCAGAAATCATTGAAAATGTCTTCTGCATTTCATAAACAGTTTTGGTTTTTTTTTATTCTGGAGTAAAGGCTTCATTAGAAATAAAAATAATGCAAACTTACTTTTGATTTTAGTAGAAGAGTACAGGGTTTTTTCCATTTTTTAGTCTCTACTTCCAAAACATTACAAAAGAAGATAAAATCTTAATGTTACTAAGCATAACTGTAGCCAAAAAGGCAGTCCTTTAAGAAAGATGAAATGACAGAGATCAAAATAAGCTATTCAGTGGAAACTTTTTTGCAAATTAGTCAATCATCTGTATCATTTGATTTCCATCCAAGGAACTCCATCTGCTTTCAGCTTTCCTGTCTTTCACAAAGTCCATCTTTCTGTATGCCCTAAGTTTCTTGGTACATGATGTCAGAAGTTCCTTTCTAATGTGGTTAACTGTGAGTGATCCACATTAAGCACAGGGCCTTTGGTTTGAAGATCAGATTCATCCATCCAACTTCAACTCTGTACATGAGACTACGAAGAAAATATCTTTGTGGATTTGTTTAATTGTGTGCTAGTGCAGGTATTTTAAAATTCTATGTATGGAGGCCAAAATCATAATATGAAAATATGCCTGGGGTGTTCTTTCATACAAATGTGCTATACAGATGTAGACAAGACCAAAACCAATGTGTGTTCATTGTCTTCACAGTTCTTGAGCATTTTTTAAGAGACTGTCTTCCATGTCTATGGAAGAATCTGATTATCAGCTCAATATGAGACCACGAAATATGAAGTATAAAGAGAGAACCTTTTCTGCTCAGTCTCATCTAAGATATCAAAACATTTTTTTCCCTTTTTCAAAATCTTTTCCTTTTTCATTCTGTCCTGTGTCAAGATTCATTTGTCTGTCTTATCAGCCTTCTTTGTTCAAAAGGCTGTGGTATCACATGATCTTCAATGGCTTCAGGAAAAATGTTTCTGAGATAGTGGTCTGCTTCTGATGTGTTAGAACTCTACATATGTGGGTTCTGAAAATCTTATTCACTCAACTTTAAAATAGATACCAGATTTCACCACTTAAAAAATTATTAAGGACTAAATTTAAATATAAAACAAAAGGATAAAACGAATCATACAGTTTTCTACAGAATTGCAGCATGCATGCCCAGCAACTTAACAGACCAGGTTATATTCCTGAAGGTAATACATATTCATCACATTTCTATCACATATTCATCAAATTTCCTGAATATATGCAAATAGGCTAATTTTTTTTGTGAACTTATTTGGATATGAGTAAAGGTATTTTGAGGGTCTTTGGTGGTGTTTTGGGAACACCTCTTTTCACAAAATTTCTTTTTTTGGTCCCAGATCTTCTGAAGAATCTTCTTTCCTGAAGAGTATCTCAAATATGTGGTCAGGTTATGATGTTCTTCTTTTATCATTCTTTACTGCAGCAATCTGTTCTCAAAACTAACACTCCTCTAGTACATCTCAATCACTAATATAAGTTAATAAGGAAGCATTAGCTGGCAAAAGCCTCATTAGTAACAGATGTAGGGAGTTAACACAAGGCCACATTAATCTCTGGTATTTGTGCTAAGCACTTTAGGGAACAAAACTAAGTAGTAAAACAAGTATAGGGATCATACACTACTGTGCTAAAGTTAGAAGAACCTTCCGATGTCTTCACCCACTGATGCATAGGCTTCTTCTTAAAGAAATAGAACCTGTTCAGTAGCATTACCTTTTGATTTCTTCAGTCAACATAAAGATAAAAAAAAATTTCAACAGATTGCAAATGTCATTGTATTGCATTAACATTCTGCTATTAAAGAAAGCAATCTTTTTACTACAGAGTGTGTGACAGAGGAGTTTTCCATTCAGTAAAGATGTGACAGGTTTTTTCTTAAATTGGCTAAAATGAGAAGTAAGGCTTTACACCTTTGTTCCTGTCAGGTTGTGCTGTCAATGAGATGTTGGCAGGAAGAAACTCTCCAGGTGGTATAAAACTCTCATAGTAACAAGTCCATAAAATAGCTCTGACCTAACTGTTCACCCACATATGAGCATCAGCAGTATTGCCAGCTCCAAATGTCCAGAAATACCCAGTCAGTTTTAAAGGAGTTTTTAAGTAGTCTTTTATTTTTCAGCGTTACACTTAGGATTCAATATTGTTCAGTCGAGCTTAAAGTTTCTAAAGCCAGGAGGATTAAGAAAATATATTTTTCATAAAGAAAATCTGATAATCTGTTAAATGAATCCAAGGAGTTCTTAAGACTTACAAGACAAATAATGAGACTGAGTTTGCAATGCAAAGTCAGAAGGGAAGAGTTGTGTTACAGTCCAATCCTAACAGAATATTTCTGCTCTAGTGTTGCAGACATGAGGGTTAGAGTTTTTTCTCAAAAAAGATAATTTAACAGAGCCCAGTTTTCTGTATTTTTCTAAAACTGTTTGTAAGCCCGCATGATAAACACATTCAGGGAAATTTTTTTTCCCCCCTCACCAGGTAATTTTTCTCACCAGGACCAGAAATGTTCCCTGACAGTTACATGCAGATGTAAAACCTGGTGCATGAGCACAATGAAACATATGATGAAGATAAAGCTTGTCAGGGGCTGAATCAGCTCTGCTGGTGAATCTGCAGCTAATTCATTAAATCATTATTCAGCTAAATCATTATTGGCCAGTCTTAAATTTTTATGGGACTACTATTTTTGTAATATTTTAATGCTGTAATCTGATGAACAGTTAGTGATGAACTTTGGTATCATAATTTATATCTTTTAGTAAGTAACTGTACATTTAAGGCCACTGAAGGCCTCTGTGGAACTATCATCTGTTAAGCTCTATAGCAGCTTTATATAATGCAAGTTGCTTTAGAGGGCATGCATTACAGTAAGATGAATAACAGATTTCAGACTCTTCATCTTGTTTCTTTTTCACCTTCCTTTCTTGTTTATATTCTCTACAACTTCATATCATCTTTAATGTATGTTTTACCTGTCTGCAGTAAGTGTTTTCAAATAAAAGAGAGGACAAACACTGGTCTCAGAGAATGTTCAATATTAAGTAATCTTTTCTGGCTCAAGAACACTACCATTTTTGTTTGGATATCTAAAACAGCATCAAAGCCCAGAGTGAAAAGTAAGCCAGAGTGTAAGGTAAGTTTCAGTCAAAAATTCCTGCATGTCAAATTTTAAGAAATCAGTGTGGCACTAAAAAATCAAAATATATAAAAAATCATCTCTACTGAAGGGCAGAGATTTTTCAAAGGTTTGCTATTGTGTTGTTACAGATCCGTTTAATGAAGACCAATGCAGTTGAAGTAGTATTAAGAAAAAAATTTCCTTTCAATGGTAAATAAAACAGAAATGGTAGGACACTTCCTAAATAGAAGGTGAAAAACTGTAAATCCTCTCTGAACTGCTTCACTATGCACATTTAGTCTACACTATCTGACGTAAATAAAAACCACCTGCAATAATAAATTGTGTGCAGTTAGACCACTATGAAAATAAAGTAATGCATAATTTAAACAAGTCAGAATGTTACTGACATTAGAACTAATCAGGAATCAAAATGGATTTCCAACAGCAATCAGCTAAATTTATTTGACTTTATCTGAATTGACATGTTCCTTGGAATGTTTTTTTAATAAATCAGGAATTTCTAACAGAAACCTTTTCCAATGCAATGTTTTCAACCAGCTCTAAAAGACATTGTGATTTTTTTCAATCTTTTTGTCATCATAATTCTTCATTCTTTTCATTAGACTATTAATAGTATCAATGAAAAAAATTGAAAAGGGAGATAAGAAAGGTCTAGATCAAAATCAAGACCAACTAAAAACTTTCTAGTGTGTAGAACACAAGCTGCAGTACAGTACTTGCAGCTGGGTCAGGCACACACATAGACACAGATTTGCTAAAAAATGTAGAAGTTAATTTTTTGATGTTTATGCTGAAGGCAGTAGTAATGCAAAAACTTAGAGTTTCCTGTCCCAGAAGCCTGGTCCAGCAGCTTTACTGTGCGTGCTGGGGGTAATTCCCTGGGAAGTGTGCTAACTGCACACAGCTATAGGATTTCCTCAGAGTTTTAGCTGCCAGTTCAAGCAAGAACATAAAACAGTAACATTACATTTGTCCTATTTAACTGTTCTTGAAATAACCTGAAGGTAAGCATAAGGACCTGAATATGTATGGTCTTGCTTTTGTTTAAAGTTTACCTTGATTTATTTAAAAGTGCAGTAAGAAGCCCTCATGCAAACATCCTTTAAGAACAGAATTGCTTTCTTGTGTGAAAATTTTATATAATAGCTTAAATGACCAAAAGGAGGAATTTCTCTCCATGGAGAGGACCTGTGCAGCATATCAGGGGAGAGCCATGCAGGGTTTATCTGATGCTCTGTGCATATGCGTTTCTCCCATATGGGAAGATTTGTTCACAATCTGTATTTGCATTCTATTCTAATAAAACAGCTGTTTTATTCTACCAATTTGTTTTTGGAACAAACCCAAATATTTGTATTTGTTGTTGGAACGTTCTTGCTAAGGTAAAGAAAGAACTCTGCACCATCCTTTTCTCCCTCTGTCACCAGGCACCCCCATACAGAGCACATGGATTAGCTGCGTTTCTTTCAAATTTTAAATCTCTTGCTGTGCTTTGGATGTTGCTGTAACACACAAAATTATGAGGAAGCACTTATTTTCTCCACCTTTTTAGTGACCAAAACTTTAAAGTGAGAGTGGCTGTATCTTTTTTTTTTACTACTGATACAGCCTCATAGAGCAGCCTAAGATTCTTCTCAGCTTGACATGCTAACAGAGCTGTGGAGGAATTTGATATAATGGGGCAAATTTTGCTATGTAAATCACTCTAGAAAACTGAAAGAAATATGATTCACCATCATTAAGGAGAAATTACATGTATTCTGTTTGGTACCAGTCCAGTTTCTTCAACCAAAGGCAGTTGAAGCGCACAGAAAATATTTACTGTAGACTTACTTAAAATATTTGAAACTATTTGCATTATTTCCTACATAAACAGCACCTCTAGAGTTAGACAGCAAACAATGTCTCTGGCAACAGATAACCAGTAATTACTTTTTGCTGAAACCACATAATTGTTCTAAATAATGCAGTCACTTCTGTGTTAAAATTTCATGAGCTTGATTGTAATTATTCTTCAGTATGTGTCAGTCTCGGCTCTGCAGTACACTCTACGAGGCCTAAAAATAGCATCAGCTGTGACTGCTTTGTCCTTTTTTGACACTAGAAGACTGTAAATATGGGTGGAAATTCCTCTTTGCATGTTCTTAAAAGGTTACCAGTTATGCACAATTACCATATTTGATTTAAAGATGTTCTCGGCTCATTTCTTTCCTGTAAAACTCACTAAACAAAGAAGGGAACAAAACCCTCTAGACAGCCTACTAATAAGAAAAGACAACTTTTGAGAGTTACTTGGGGGCAAGGGAGAAGTTGTGGCCTCAGCACAGAATTTCAAGTTCACAGCAGAACCCCATGAAAAATACACGTCATGGACTTTACTGCTGACCTGAGGAGGAACAGATTTCTAGTCTTGCTTGTGATTGGTACAAGTGTGGAAGCCCAGAGCCTTCCTGGGGCACTGGAACTAGTTCCTTCAACTAGGAGAGCTGAAGTAGGCTGTAACAATCACTGTTGGCTGAGTTAGTTTCTCACAAGAGCAGCCAAAATCCTGGACATTTCTCAGTATTTCACAGCACTTAGACAGGAAGAGATGAAATATAGACTTATCACATAGTTTTCTTCTTTTTTTTTGTGTAAATAGATGTTAAAAATTTGAGTAAGTTATGTGTCTTGAGTCTTGAATTGGTTTCCATTCCAAAAGGAGTGGTGTGGGATCTCCTTCCTTACTGCATTACTGCTTTTCAGAAGTAAACATTTTTTGCTAAGATTTTTTATCTAACACTTAACTTGCCGCTTAAGAAATTGCACACTCCAACTACATTTTTTTAAAAAAATAATTCCCTATGGTTGTCCTGGTTTTACCTGGAATAAGGTTAATTTTCTTCTTATTGATAGCTGGTGCAGTGCTGTGGTTTGGATTCAGTATGAGAATAATGTTGATAACATGTTGATGGTTTAGTTGTTGCAAAGTAGCACTTCCCCTAAGTCAAGAACTTTAATTTTCCCATCCTCTGCCAGTGAGGAGGTGCACACGTAGCTTGGGAAGGAGCACAGCCAGAACAGGTGACCCAAACTGGCCAAAGGGATATTCTGTTAACAGAACATCATACCCAGTATATAACTGGAGGGAGTTGGCTGGGAGCCACCAATCACTGCTTGGGGACCAGACAGGCATCAGTTGGTGTGTTAGTGAGCAATGCTATTGCATATCACATGTATCTCTTTAGTTTTATTCCTCCTTCTTCTTTACATTAAAATTTGTAGTAGTATTATCCAATTTTTAGTCTTTCTTTTTTTTT
>VZSE01001561.1:2163239-2198991 GCA_013398275.1 Promerops cafer
GAGTGAGTGAGTGAGTGAGTGAGTGAGTGAGTGAGTGAGTGAGCAGCCGTGTGGTACTTCGTTGCCAGCTGGAGTTAAGTCATGACAATAATTTAATCCTTTAAGATGACCTTGGGGAAAAGAGCAAATAGAATCATTGTCTTACAGGGTGTTCTGCAAGGGGAGGTGCTGGTCCATTTTGGTCCCCATAAGAAAGTCACTGAGACTCTGTAAGGTATCATTCAAAATGCCATTTATTAGAATTAAAATTATAAGAAAAAAACCAGCACAGATAATCTTACATTCCCTTACTTTCTGACAGCCCACGTGCAGCATGCAATGCAGACCCTGTCCAGAGAAGACAGTTTCCTCTTTTGATCATTTGAGCTGTTACTGGATTTTCTTACGAGGAATCAATCCTTTTAAGATTAATGACTCAATCTGTCATTTCTACAGTCAAACAGAAGAGGTGGTCACAGGAGAACTTTTTGCTGTCCTTTTGGCTAAAGGCAAGGCCACACAGATCTTGCACTCACATCCAGCTGAGCTCGTCCTGTGGCCAAGGGTTTGTGCCACACCACACAGTCCCAAGGGTGTTCTGAATGGACAGTGTGGTACAGCACAGGCCTGGACATACTTGGGGTTAACTTCTGTGGATCACTAACTCCGTGGTATGCAGTAATCTTCCAGCTTGGATGAAAAAATACATGGGGGAAGGTGGAGTGCCTGTTGAAAAGCTAAATCTAGTGGCAGAAATAGGAATACAAAAGAAAATGCCTAAAAAGTGAAAAAAAGCATTCTAAGAGTTTATCCAGGTGGAACAATGGACACTTAATTATCAAAATATCACTTTTACAGATACTGTTTTGCAAAATAGGAGCAATATCAAACTTCTTTTAATTTGCACAAATCTTTTAAACTGGGCTTTTCATTTTATTCCTAGAATATTGAATTGAGACAGCTTACTACAGAAAATCAAGCTATTTCACATGGAACAATATGCCTTTAAAGGCTGATAAAATCTTTAGGTTCAATTCAACAAAAGTGAACACAAGCCTATTTTTAAACATGGGTCAAATAATCTATTAAACATTTCCACTGTTGCCTTTCTGCATTTGTTTCACCAGATACTTACACAGATAATCAAATTCACATTTCATTCCAATCACTGAAACTTCAAATGCATTTTGTTATTGATACATTAAAAGCTTTGTTGACTGGGAGATCAGGTATATGAGATAATGTAAAGGAACAAGTGAAAGTAATGATTTCAAATCCAGTGAGGTCAATTTTAAAGGACAGAAGAGCAGTTCAAGTTAAGCAGTTTTGGACCACAGTGTGTTTAGCTTCTCTGTAAATCCATTCTAAGCACGTATATCTTCTCTATATAGTCTACATTTATTATTGCCTTGTCTTTGTGGTGACTTAACCCTGGCTGGATGCCAAGCACCCACCAAAACTTCTTTTATCAGTCCCTCCTCCACTGGACAGAGGAGATAAAAAGTATAATGAAAGGCTCACAAGATAAGGTCTGAGACAGGGCACTCACCAAATACTGTCATGGACAAAACTGACTTTACTTAGGCAAATTAGTTGAATTTATTACCAATCATAATTCAAGTAGGATATTGAAAAGTAAAACAAATCCTAAAAACACATTCCTTGCACCCCTCCTTCCATCATATGCCCAACCTTATTCCCAAAATTTTACCTCCTCACCGCCCCGCAAAGCACAGGGAGATGGGGAATGGAGTTTACAATCAGTTCATCATGTAGATTCTGAAGCTGCTTCCTCCTCAAGGAGAGGAGCCCTCCCCCTGCTCAAGTGTGAGGTCCCTTATGGGATCTGTCCTCCACACACTGCTCCAACATGAGTCCATCCCATGGGCTGCAGTTGTCCCAAACTACTCCAGCATTGGTCCCTTTTTTCCACAGACTGCAGGTGGATCTCTGATCTACCATGGACCTCCATAGGCTGCTGGGAGACAGCCTGCCTTGCCATGGTCTGCACCCCAGGCTGCAGGGGAATCTCCACTCCAGCTCCAGGAGTACCTCCCTTCCCCTTCCCCCTCCTCCTGATCTTGGTGTCAGCAGAGTTGTTTCTCTCACATATTCTCACTCCTCTCTTCTCTGGCCAGTTTCATCTGTGCAATAATGAGTTTTTTTCTTCCTAAATATTTTGTCACAGAGGCACTGATGGTCTCGGCCATGGCCAGCAGGAGGTCTGTCCTGGAGCCAGCTGGCATTGGCTCAGCTGGACGTGGGGGAAGCTTCTGGCAGCTTCTCACAGAAGCCACCTCTGTAACCACCCACCACCACCAGAACATTGCCATGCAAACCCAGCACAGTCTTGTAATTCACCTATCAGAACTTATTCTCTCTGCTATTATTACTGGATCTGTACTGGCTTAAATTATATATTACCATCAATTATGGTGACAATCAATTCAATTGTGACAAAATGTGACACCTTTTTTTGCTGTATGAATAAAATAAGGGTGAAGAACCAGTTCAGAGGCATTTAACATGTAATAAAAGCACAGAGGGTAAGCTCTGATAGGTGAATTACAAGACTCTGTTGGTCAGCTTTCAAAATCTCAGTAATTCAAAGTTACAAGTAATTCAAAGTTACAAGTAATTCAAAGTTACAAGTTAGAATACTTCTTCAGCTGTTGATGGATATCATAACAGCAATCTGCTACTACTGCAATAGCACAACTTTTATGGATTATTAAAATTACAGCATTTAGACATCCATATGATTGATACATTTTGCCCTTGTGAGTGGAACACCAAAGAAGAAATTATTCTAGTTATCTGGAGAATGAATGAGTGCCACCTAAAATTCATTTGAACAAAAATAACATTGTGTTACAATAGTCTAGTATGTGTTCAAAGTGTATGGATATTTAGTAGATGATTTTTAAAATATCAGATCACTCGTTAAAAATGCTATACAACAGAAAAAGCAAATTACTAATACAATCTTTTCAAACTAGCAAAAGGCTGATTCAACTTTTGTTTATGTTCTACTGTGAGCAGTTGGTCAGAAAAAGCCCACAGTTTTCAGCAGTGTGTCTTAACAGAAACTACTGGTTTATTGTACCATTTAATGCAAAAAGAAGGTTTCTTCAGGGTAGCACAACACATTCTATTTGCTCAGAGCTAAAAATAGTGCCACTCTGCAGAGAAAATTTTGTACTACCTATATTTTAAAATTTCTTTTCACATGGTAGGAAACAAAAATCACAATTTCATACATGATAATAGAAGATACTGTATAAGCCGAACACATATGAGTTCATTGTGGCAGTATTCCTGACACCAAACATTTTTCCTTCTGAGTAGGGGTGTTGAAGGCAATCTATAAAGTCAGGAAATTAAAATCCAGCTTTGTATTAATTCCTTTGTATTAATTCCAGTAATTTATGACTGCTAATTCCTTTATGCAGTCATCTTTCTCAAATTAATTGCACTAAAAATTACAGGGGGAAAAAAGACTATTTCACAAGGATATTAGTATTCTGAGACTTCAGAAAATTTAAATACTTCGCTTGATATGACATTTTAGTGAAAAAACAATTATTTTTCATTAATATTTTCTGAAATTTCAACTCAAATGACAACTTAGCAACATTTGTTATCTACACAATAAAAATATGAGTGACTTGTGAAAAAAAAATCTGCATACAAATAATGCTCTGTCCTTTCACTGTCATTGTATTTTGTGTATTATAACATTTTAATTTGTAAATGTTCCTAAATAACTTGAAATATTCATCTGTTTTAGAAAGCAAGCTCTGTTCTGAATAAGATTGGTAGCATGAGTACCAACAGCACCTTTCTCCTGTTACCTGATTTTATATATATATATATATATATTCATTGCATTTTGTAGACTTCATTAAAATTTATTGCTTGGAATAAAATGGATTATCCAGGGTGTACACATTTAAATTGAGTATTTTTGATCCAAACTGACGTCAGCGAGAATGTGTGGTGCAGTTATTGTGTGCAACCACAGAATAAGCAAATATTAACAAGAAGGAAAGTGCTGTCAACAAGAGCAGAGAAGAACAGAATGAAGATGCTGAAGTCAATTACATCCACATTTCCAGTGGTGAGGCTCTGGAACAGGTTTCCCAGGTAAATCGTGGATGCCCCATCCCTAGAGGTGTTTAAAGCCAGATTGGATGGGGCTCTGAACAACCTGGTCTAGTGAAAGGTATCCTTTCCCACAGCAGGGGAGCTTGGAACTAGACAACCTTCAAGGTCCCCTTCCAGCCCAAACCACTCTATGATTCTCTGATTCTCTGAATCGAAAAGCTGGTGTTTTGGTGTTTGAGTCCAAATTAAACACATTTACACCACCCATGTCAATTTTGTAATTTTAATTTTCTTCCTGGTTCAACTTCAAGGAATTTGAATTTTGGCCATTAAATCTGTAAATGCTTTGAATACTACAAAGTTCTACAGTACTAGTACCTTCTACTATGAAAGTAATTATAAACTAAATAAGTCACCTTAACCTTCTTGCCTTTGAGCTAAGTAAACTGGGGGGTTTTTCACTGCGTAATTAAAAATTGAGAGCTAGACCACAGATCAAACCTCTGGTTCCACAATGTAAAGAGAAAAGTCTCTTATTGCATATAAATAATTTAAAACTTTTTTTCCTAATATAGCAGTTGAATAGATGGTCCTTTGTATTTGCTCAAGACTGCATCACACAACTGGAACCAAGTCCTGACTGCAGACTAAAAATCAAACTGATCATTAAATAATTGATCCTTACGAAACACTTATTTGAGACACACTAAAGACATTGAACAAAATATCAATTAAATATACCAAAGTTAAATGTCTTCTCATTCTTCTAATTTCTCATTCAATCCAAAGCACATGAATTTGATATACAAGCGAAATCATTATCTTTGTATGGCTATCATGATCTTGCTGCCAATCACTAGCGCTGCTACCAAGCTTTTAAAAGATCTTTTAAAAGATTTACATTTTTAGGAAATGTAAATTTGATAAGTCGTAATCGAATGCTGAAATTATCTTAAAGTTCATTTAAAGATACAATGCATTTTACAAAATCTGTATTCAAGGGAAGTAACTATAGCACTATTTTTTTGCCTCAGAAAATGAACTTTCAATTATTTAGGCAAATATTTTCTGCAGAAAGCCCTTACCCAGCATCATGGTTTGCTTCCTTGGAACCAAGATGCTTTGAGTCATCTCTATAGATCCACTTTGGGAAAAATCTGTGGGATCCACTTCCTCAGCACCTGGCCTGTGGTATCTGTAGACAATCTTACTGCACTGTGACATTTCAAACATGTTAGAAGTCAAGGGTAAGGGCAGGATATATTTGTTTTCTCCAACATCTTAATTTTCTCTTCTTTCTAACAGTACAGTAAATGCAAACACTATGTTGATTATATTATGGAGCAAAATTTATTGCACTGTGATGTTTTTTAACTAAGAACTAATTATCCCAAAGACAGTAAGCAATACTGATATGAGCATCAGTTTTTTTATCAGTGATGCTCTTCTAAGCTATTGCACAATTCAAACATGGTGAATTTCTTTCAGTGAATATTTGAAAATGAAAAACATCTACTTGAGAAAGAAACATCTACTGGATGAAAATGTATAGCTACTTGTGTGAACATGTGTGAACATATATGGGGGCTGGCTAAACCACGATAATATCTTTAATCATCAAGTTAAGCAGTAATTGTAGTTGTCTTACTTCTTCTGCATTTGTTTATACCAATCAAGCTACTAAGAAAACCATAATTCTGTTAAAAAGTGTTCTGTATCAACAGTTGATTTGTCTACATTATTGTTCCTTGGGTGGTTAGAAAACAATTTAAGCAATATAGAGTTTTCAGGGCTGTTGCAGTTTTAGAGGCAGTATAATTTTTCACAAATCTAAATGGACTTCAGATGCTGCAATAATATTAGGAAAAATAGTTTGCTCAGCACAAGTCACAAATAGGATCACTAATTCCATTGCTCTGGCCTTACTGCTCCCTGTGGAAAGGCTAAGTAATTGCTAATGATTCTCTAGGAGCTAAGTTCACTTGCAAATTCTCTACTCATTTCTAAAAATAAACCATCTGAAAGGCCTTATTACTGAATGCTTTAACCTTTGAAAGTTAAAAACATCAGAAGACACTGAAAAGTAAGAAAAATCATCTCACTTCATAGCCTCTATCTTTGGCCCTCTCTTTCTGGAGAGGATGGGGGAAAGAGAAGTGGCTTAATTGGAGTTCAATTTTTGGCTGTTGTTAAACACCATTCAATTAGTGCCCAATGTGGAGCACCAGAGGGTTGAGATAACAATTTTGACATAAGCATTTGTGTATTAAAAAGAGAGCTCCTTTTACAGTGTTTACAGCATCTGTTCCTGTGGGTGTGATACCTAACCCTGTAGATATTTCTGTATGTGCTCCTCATGACTTTTCAGAATGAAAAAAAAAGAGGAGAGAAGATCAGGATTGCTTTGTTACTGTGTGATATCAGTTTATAACACAATAACAGCAAGGGCAATGAGGGTCATTTGGGATGTGTGTTCAGTGTTTTCCTCCTGCCCTGGCCTTGGCTGCTACCTCTGGGAATTCATTCATAATCTTACCCAGCCTGCGGGGGAAGCAGGGGAAGATGGGTTTTCCAAATGTTTCACCTCCTTCTCCTCCTTAAGGCCTCCTACAACAGTTTGAGAAACTTTAATTCATTATGGATGTTAGGGAAAGCATCTTCTTGTTGCTATGTCTGCCAGGGTTGCTCAGTACAGCCTATAACGTGTTTAGAATCAGGACAGAGATTTCTAGGAAAGTTGTCCAGATACCTGCCCCAGGGTGGTCATGAAGGGTATGGAATGTGGAAGAAAATGGGCCAGCTTTTGAAGGAGTATTCTGCTCTAATGGTTTGGAACAAATGAACAAACACAGGACCCTTATAAGGTGGCAAAACATTTGAAAGAAAATCTCTGTAGCCGTTCCAGGCAGGTGCAAAGTTATGCAACATGCTGGGCCCTGGCTACTGCTTCTCAGATAGTGCTGGTCACAAGGCCGCGCCCTCAGGGGAAGGAAAGCAGATCAACGCACTGCGGCCGCTCAAACTGCGCTGAACCCCAGGAACAACCCGTGCCAGCAGCAGTCACCCCCACAGAGAAGAAGAAATCCAAGACCAAACCAGTTTGTGGGGTGAGTGATGAAGAGGATGCAGGACCCTCACAACCAGAGAAAGAGACAGGGCCTGAGATAATCACGCTATCCGTGTCCCTGCGTGAGCTGTGGGATGTGCAAAAAGATGTCAGCCAGCAGACAGTGAGCCCCTGCTGACCTGGCTGCTCCGGTGCTGGCACGTCGTGGCAGATGTGTGACACCAGGTGGAAATGAAGCCAAGTAATTTGGATACCTGTCCTGGCATGCAGCCATTGACCCAGGGATTGAGAAAAGACCAGAAACTCTCAGCTTCAGCATCCCAGTAAATAAAGATGAGTCTTGTGTGACGACTCAGCAGTTTTATGCCACTTAACGGGGCATTTTAAAATAAATATGTGCCTTGTAGATCTACAGCCTGGGATTTATTTTTGTTCATGGTATTAATATTAGTATATAGTAACCTCTGTATGACTGAAACAGTTTTGAGCCTTTCAGCAGCCAAGAAAAGATGTACTAAGGATTTTATGCTTCAAGCAGCATGGAATATAGAAAAATATTTATAAAAAACTACTCACTTCTGAAAGCCATGTAATACAGAAAACATGGAGTGTTTGTATGTAATGTTTCATTTAGCAAATATTTTGAGAAAAAATATTGATAGTATACTGTCATCCATAGAGTGTAAAAACAATTTCATGTGGTACATTGTTTATTAAACAGTTTTTTGTGGGTTTTCGCATTCTGATCTTGTAGTGATAGCCTTCCTGACCTACAAGCAAGTGTTAATAGACATCAGAATTATTTCTTTCAATATCCATTACTGTCACTGTCTGATCACAGAAGTAGCACTTGGCAACGTGTTCCTTTAGAGTGTTGAAACCATAATTTTCCCAAAATATTTTTTTCAAAGCACATACTTTTTTACATTGAAATTATATTATTTTTATGCGCTCTGTTAGCACTGGAGGTATTCCAGATATAGCAGCTGCAGAATATAGCCGTTTGGAAATAACACTTCAGTGTTTTAAAATCAGAAAAACCATAGCTTTCTGAGATGTTTTGATTGTCAGTGACAGTGATAGATACAAACAAAAGGAAACTGCACAACATTAACAAGTAATATCTATGTCTCCAACAATTGCCTTAGGAGCAAATGCCAGTGAGAATTTGATGTTAAAATTTTCTCAGAGGGGTGGTTAGAGCTTTAAGTAGTGGATGATACAAAAAAATAATAATATAGCCATTTGCTATTGTTTGCTAAAAGCAGAAAACTGCATTTGCATACATAACTTGTAGTCTTTGATTTATTTCTTTATTTCTTTTAAGGAAGAACTTAATACATTATAGTGCTTAAAACTACTTAACCAAGTGAAACAAATTGAGCTGGTGTTCATGGAAACACCCACCAATAATTTATTACTGCAATATCTAAGCTATATTACCAAAGAAGAGATTGTTCTCTTGTTCTCAGATTTGCTGGGAGGTATAAGACATCTTTTTTCTTCTTTTTTCTTTTTAATTTTTTTTTTTTTTTAATATCAGTGAACTATTCCATTCTGGTCTAATTTTCTTACCAACACCAGTGTCAGCCAGCACAAGTTCTCTCCAGCTTTAAGGTATTGTAGGAAAACTTCGGAGGTCTCTTAGTCACTGCTTCACAAATTAGAAAGTATATGACCTTCTGGCATTTCTCTTGAGGCAGAAAATAGTCATGAAGCACTGGTAGAAGTGACACAGAGTGCTACTTCTACATTATGTCTTCTGGTTGTATTCTACGACCTCACCTAATTTTCTTCCTCCCCTCTTGGGCCTTTTCAACCTCAAGAAGAGCTGACTGAGATGTGAACTCATTAATGCATATAAATATCTAAAGGGCGGTGCCAAGAAGATGCATCCAGGTCCTGCTTAGTGATGCCAACTACTAGGACATTATTCAAAAGGCAGAAACTGATGCACAGGAAGTGCCACTTGAATGTGAGGAAGAACTTCTTTACTGTGCAAGTGACCGAGCACTGGAACAGATTGTCCAGAGAAGTTGCGGAGTCTCTCTCAGTGGAGATAATCAGGAGCTGTCTGGACACAAACCCTGTACCATGTGCTCTGTGTGCAATGACCCTGCTTGAGCAGGGAAGTTGGAGAAGATGACCCACTGTGGTCCCTTTCAACCCTTCCATTCTGTGATTCTGTGAATATAGAAAAGGTGGAAATAACTTACATAATGAATATTTAGAGATCACTATCAGTACTATGAAGAATGACAGCTGCACTGGGTTATGTCTGTGTTAAGAATTGAATATAAGTGTAGATATTAAAGGCTTTTACAACTCTGCTAAACAACTCTGCTAAATAACTGTTTAGTTTTTGTACTGTCTACAACAATGATGAAAAAATTACTTGATGTGTGATAGAGCATACTCTTATGAATAGCTTTTCATGATACTAATTTGACAGACTCCATAGTACATTACAGGTCTTGTTTTAACCCCATGATGATGTCAGTCTATTCACTCCTTGAGACCTTATACTTGACGTGTTCTCATATGAATTAAACCTGGGATTTCCATAGGCAGGAGTAGAAGAGTAGGTTCCTTTTAAATCTGCAATGGAATCCATGACTTCATGTCATTTTTGTAGCCTCTTGAAGTAGATAGAAAGGAACAATAATTAATTATACTCTTTTATATACCTTGAACTTCACTAGCACTGAGAATACTGAAAATGCTGTCATGAAAATATTGAAACTAGAATACAAAGTTGTAGAAACATGGATAATAGTTTACAGTTCCTAACACCTTTACAAGTTAGGAATAAAGAACTCAAGATAAAAAAATCCAATTTATATTTTAAATAGGTTTTTAAAATTCCGGCAATGATATGTGTAGCTTTTCTTCTTGACTAACAGTGAAATTCACTGTAGTAGGGAACACTAACAGTATTGTGCTTAACTTTTACCTAAATTCTTATTTGCAGCCAAGATTTAGGAAGAATAACAATGATCTTATAGAGGCATAAAGCAGAAATGTCATGAAGGGGAGATACTTGCCTTGGCCCAGTAGTAATATTGAAGGTACTTGCTGTATGAACCACAAAGGAAAACCATACCCCTGCTTTGGTTATGTGGGCTGGCTGCAGAAAAATTTTGAACACTTTGCTTTCAAAAATATTTCCTTTTAAAGATCATAACACTGCTGCATAGCATGCCAAGGTGTTTCTTGATTTATCGCTGTTATTTAAGTCCCTGATCTATGCTTCAACTGTTATTTACAGAGAACCTGTATATAATGGATAGCATCAGCAGAAACTAGATTAGATAAAGTACGGTTGGGACAGAGTGGTTTGTGATATAGTCTTAAGTGTTTAGCCATTGTTTCAAGCAAAAGCTGATTTTTCTCTCTTTAGTAACATATTCCTGTGATGAGAATACCACTTCAGCCACATAAGGCCCAATTATATAGTCTTCATGTGGAACCATGAGGGGGTTAATGAAAGACCTTAAGTTTATATAGCAATGTAGATTGAGAGGATATGCTGCAGTGTAGGTGGCATTTTCCTTGAAGCAATTGCTGCAGTTCTTTCACCTCTAACTCATCTTATTAGCCCTCAATTCACCAAAAAGCAAGCTCAGTGCCAGGTAGCCCCATTGCAATTCTAGAGACCAGTCAGTATATGCTTATATCGAGTCCACATGCACAGTTTTTGAAGATGTTACAGATTTCATGTAAGTTAGGGGTTGAATCTTGTAGATACAGCTTCTTTATACTGTTTTGCCATAATGGCCAAAAGGTCCTTCATAACAATGTTTAAGCCATTTACCATAACACCTCAGTCTCTCATAGTTGTGGAACATAAAAGGGAAGTTTGGTTGTTTCACTATTAAATTCAAACACTAGTACAAATGCAGATAAGCTATCTTCATGCTTACATGCCTGGGTAAATCAGAACTAATAGGGGATGGTGAATTGTCCAGCATCATGTTCAATAACACTTTGCTCACCATTCCTAACTACAGCCATGTTTGTTGAAATTTAAAAGTTAGTTGATGTGAACTAAATTAAAAAGAAAACATTCTATGTAAGAAGCTCCTGAGTGAATGCCAATGGCTTGTTAGTATCCTTTACAATTGCAGAACAGTCTAAAAGCCTCAATGCTGTTAATGAATTGATGATAACACACACAGCACCATATGCATTATTAATAGTTATCTATGTATGAATAGAAACTCAGCCAGACTAGTCTGAAAGTACACTTCAAGGACTGCTCCTTAATGTTACGTCTGAGGAACGGGTTTGTGAAGATGAACGTGACATTTATTATTCATTTAAGAATTGACAATAGGGAAAATCTTATTCCTTTTAAGTATATTTAACCTTGTGTAATGGTAGTGTAGATCCTTCGAAATCTCAAAGACTGTCCTTGTGACCAAAAGCGCTCAGACAGCAAGCTGCCCTAAAAATTTCAGTTATGTCAGCTGTGGAAGTTATCTTTAAGCTCTTGTACTTTGAGGAATCACCTTGAGATTTCAAAGGAATGAGAACTTTTGCCTCGTTCAATATATTCACAATTATTTGGGAACAGTAAAGTAGTAATTTTTCCTGCTGCTGTCAAATTATTCAGTCTAATCATTTTAAGCTGAAAGTGAAAGGTTGCACAGATAACACTTAATGACTGACAAAATGACAGATGATATGATGACAAATACAAAGGAACACTGCTTCCCGGTGGTGAAGACATTTTGTGGTAGACTCATTTGATCAAATGTACTTACAGTTTAAACTTCCATCTCTAATTTAGTTTCTTATTTCCTGTCAAAGGTGTTGTCCATGCTATCCTTAAGCAGCTCTTGAAAATCCACATTTTTCTCTGTTAAAAAAAAAAAAATAAATATTAGAATAAAACTCTGAACCCCAAGACTTGTTCAGAAAGCACCAAACTGCATTACTAAAATTTTATACCATCCACTTGGGCCAGGTACGCTGGAAGTTACTGATGCTTATAGCTACACTGCGGTACAAACACATTACGCTATAAACACTTTAAACTCATACTGTCTAAAAAAATACTTGTCACTGAATACTTTCATCTTTAATTTTAATCAAATGGTTTGTGTTTTACTGAAAACTTTCCTTACTGCTGTTCTAAGTTTAGTTAGGGAAAGTATCAATGCCCTTTGACCACCTATTAAAGCATTAAAGTAGTTTACATTGATTCAGAAATTGCTAGAGATCAGTAAAACGTTTCTTCAGGAAACAGACAACCACAAAGTCTCAGCATAATTTTTCCTTTTTTTTCTTATGTGTCCAGTGCACATTCAATACCTATGCAACACCCTTGTTAAAAAACTGACTGTAGGTCTAACAGACCAATCATCATGAAAAGTTTTCCAAATTCAGAAACTTTTCACAGGTCCTGAATCTCTGTAGTCACAGATACCAGGCTGTTGTGTGGCTGTTTCTTCAAAATATGAGCAAAATCCAGGACAATTGCATTTGGTGACTCAATTGCTATTAACAGGGCTGAGGACAAGCCTTATGTCAGCTCTTACACTGCTGCCTGCCTATCTGCTAACCCCTATGCTCAAAAGCTGGTAATAGCTCTGGTTGCAAAGAGGGACATCTCTGCAGACATGACAAAAGTCAGTAACAACTGGATGAGCACCACAAATCTCCAGTGCCTTCAGTTCTGACATATTTTTCTGGATTGCTTTAGTTTTTCCTCTCTTCCAGTTAAGAAAATGGATATTTAAACAATTTAAAAACACTCCATATATGCTAATTATTGGAGAAATGAAACTGATAACAGCTACTAACAAGGAAAAAAGGAGGTAAAAAAATTTAAGCATGTCTTACAGAGGAGTGCTGAAAAAGGCAAGGAAAAAAATATGTCTAAGTATGACAAAGCAAGAATGAAAAGGAAAGAACAAAAAAAATTGTCATGAACCATACATACAGAAACAATGTGAGAGAACAGAAATGCACAAAAGTGCAAAAGAAGGTCAGAGATTAGAAAATTTTAATTTCTAATTTAGTTGTCACAAGCAATTGTAGATGCTAAAAGTTTAAAAGATGCAAAAAAGCCAAAGATTACATTCATGGAAGAAAAAATAATTTTAAGGACTACTAGATATAAAGGATTAATTCCTGGCTTTTGAATGTCTGAGCTGTAAAACGTTGGAGAAATGCAGGAGAATTCTCTGGGGAGCTGCTAGTTGCAATTACTATATTCTTACCCTTTCTCCATGCTCTCCTGGCTATGCAAGTAAGCAATGAAACCACTGCCATCATTCCAGACAATTAATTAATCCTAGTAACAAATAGCTGAACATTCTTAATAGTACTGTAGTTCAGCTCCTAATCAGCAGCAAAATTGGAAGACAATTATATTTTGGTCACTAAGATGCTACAAATCTTACAGAGAATCAGCTTATAGATTTTTTCACAAGTTCTGTAATGCAGCTGCTTTAAATATTTCATATCAAGTTTTTTCAATCTTTTCAATAAAAGCTGAAATAACTGATTTTGTGAACATTTCTACTGCATTTATCCAAATTATTTGTTTTAGCAGGCTTCAAATCTATTTCAACTATATTGTTTGACTTTTATTATGTAATTTTTACTAGAAATAAAAGTGTTTGGACTTCATCATGATAAGTAGAATTATTGTGAAGCAAAGAAGCTACAAGAATCCCCACGTTAATAACCCATCACCTTGGCTTCTGGTATTATATTAGCATTTGACCTGACATTATATTCACTAGTAGTCAACACGTAAATGAAACTATAGGGTTTTTCAGATATTAAATTACCAACTCTTCCTGATTGCATCTTCAGATTTTATTTTACTATCATTAAATACATGGAATTTTTTTCCATAGGATACTTCTGCTTCTGTGTTTTGGACAATGCAGAAGAAAATTTGATCTGCAAGCCTGTTCAGTGTGCAGTGGGGCTACATGGAGACGAACAATTCTGGGTAAAAAAAAAAAAAGCAGAAAAAGACAAAGGGCTTATTGATACCCCAAATCAAGGAAACAACTGCATGTCTGGAAACCCCAGAAACCAACACCTTATTCTGAAGTCATGCCCAGCCATCTATCCTTCCATAAATACCATGGACATAAAATATAAGCTTCAGTTCATATGCAAACTTAAATTCATATCAGATAGAACTAGGGATAATATTATGCAGTATTTGAATATCCAAGATGGAAATTTGAGCCCATATTTTTTTTATATTTACTGTTCAGCAATGCAGAGCTGCATAAATCATCTTTTTAACTCATATTAATGAGTTAAATTCAGAATTAATTCTGTCATCTTGAAATTCATGTCCCACTGAAAAGGAACACTAATGCAACAGATCTGCCTGAAATATGTTATGGATAATGTTTTATTCAATATTACCCTGACGGTAAATAAGATGTTTACACAGCATTCTGCAAACGACTTATACATTGGAAAAAAGAAGTCATTGGGAAAATGGAAAAAAAATCCACTGAGATTCCCATAATTAAACAGAAGAGGGAAGTAGAGGGCCAATGTCAGCACAGTTACAGCTATTGCACCTCATCAGGGCTATTTTCACATTACACTAATGAGTCAAAATATCTGGAAATTAATGACAGTTTCTGTGCAGCAAAGGTTGCACCCAAATAATAATGAAGTGACTTTGAATGAGCTAGGTGACAGGAGAGAACGGAACGAATGTTTTAAAAGATCTTAGCGGATTTCCTGTTTCCCCTGTTTATCCATCAGATATCTGAGAGAACAGTCAAGTGAGAACGATTTCATGTTTAAAGCAGGGTTGTGATTGCCATCAAGAAGCTGAAGGCAATCAGCAATTGTTAATCAAGAACCTAGGATAGATACTATCTAGAAGATGATGAAAATCCTAAGACAGAAGCTCTAGGGGTTTTATAAAGACAAACATTTGAGAATTCATCACCTCATAATCAATGTGGAGGAGAAATGGCTTGGTGTGAGCATGTCACAAGTGTGCCAGACCCTGCATAACTACATCATCAATGCTGGTTCCTTTCTGATCCTGTTTTCAATCTTGAATATAAGAGGAAAATCAGAGCAGCAAGGATAAGAAAGACAATTACCATGTCAGCATGATGGGCATTGTCTTAAACTGCCTAACAGTTATCTAGTTTTGAAAAATGTCTATAAACTATTTACAGACTACCAATTCATGTGGTACTCTGAGTACTTACTGTGGAAAGAGCAAGGAAATAAAGTGCCTCTTTGAAAACAAGAATGGTAGTTGAAAGTTAATGGTAACACAGTTCTAAGGCTGGTCCTTTCAGACACCAGCTTGCAGAAGCTGCACAGAATAATGTAACTTTGCCTTCTGTTAAGGGTGTCCAAGTAACAGACCGTGTTTTAAAAGGGAAAGCAGACAACAGCTCATTAAAATGTTTTAAGGTAATTTTTTGAGTTCTTGCTAGAAGTCTTGCTTTGTTATTAAAGCCTGCAAAATTGCAAAAAATATTTTTCCCAGATATTTTTAAACTCTGTAGTTGTTTTTCCACTTACTTGTCTTCAGTAACTTTTCTGGAATATGGAAATAAAGTTGACATTCCATTTCATTCATGTTTTAGGATTAAATGATTATATATAATTTTTGACCCACTGCATAGGCAGTACACTTTTTGCACCATTTTACTGAGCTTCACAGCATGAAAAGATGTAGACTGTGGAAACAGAGCTGTCAGCCTAATTTGAGAAACAGCAACAGCAGCAGAAAAATAACAAAGCCAACTAACCCTTTAGTCCAAGGAGTGAGACTACAGCAGCAGCAAATGTAATCCCTGCTGTGAGAGAACATTTCTCGTGTATTGCTTTCTTGACTCTTTCCTGGAAGTGATTTTTTTAAACAGGGGGGTTATTCCTTACTTGATTTACAAAGAAAATAAAGTCAATAGAACTGAACCAGCAGCCTGAAAGTATACTACTAGGTTTCCTTAAAAATTTTATTTAAGCACTTCTCCACATCCACGCTGACTTTGTAATTTAGTGTATAGGTTTTGGAATTACTGCCTTGAGTTCTTCCTGTTTCTCTTGAAATTACCCTTCTGGTTTTTGGATCACAGTCACTCTTAATGAAGTTCCACTGCTAGTACAAAAGCAAGGGAGAGACTATTAAATCTCACTGTCCTGTGATTGCACAGACCAATGAATCTCCCATTCCTGAACATGGAGTGCAAAAGACTGCCCATTTTGATCATTCACTGAGAATTTTGTGTAATACTGAATTAAATCAATATCTTGCATACTATTCTTTGTGTAGTGATAATATGTGCAACCCCTATATGCATATACTTATAAGATTTTGAAACAGAAAGCATTTGAGCTGAAATATAGATTACCTGGGTCATAACTATCATTTCCAGAGACTTCTCTGAGGCCCTTTTATAGGATCTTCATTTTACATCTTTGAAAGGGACAGTAGTCACTCTAACAGTTACATTTCATATGAGAACTAATGTATTTTCCTAATTTATTAACTGCATGATAACAGTACAGTTCTTACTACTAATGGTGAAAATTATTCTGCTTTTCTTTCCCATACCTCTGTTTAAACTTTCTACAGCACCACAGAATTCTTTTCCCAGGAAGTGCAAAAAAAATCATCATGGTATCTCAATATTCTTAAATCTTTAAGACAAAAGGTGTGAGAGATCCCAACCAATCTTATCTCAGGGGAACCAGGTAGACAAAAGCCCAGGAGTTCCCCAGTTCTTCTGCCACAGCACATCACAGAAACATGGAATCATACACTGGACTGGCTTAGAAGGAACCTTAAAGATCATCTAGTTCCAGTCCCACTGCTGTAAGGAGGGACACCTTCCACTAGAATGGGTTGCTCAAAGACTTATCCATCCTGTTCTTTAACAAGTCCAGGGATCAGAGACCCACAGCTTCTCTGGGCAACTTGTGCCAGTGTCTCACTACCCTTGTAGTAAAGAATATCTCCTTCCAGCATTTGTTTGATTTTAGTGTGTGAACACAGGCACCGCACCATGGCAGGCAGAATTCCTGCTCTGGAGAATGGTGTCCATCCACATTGGAACTCCTTTAAACTTTCTTTGCCATTTTGAGTTCAGTGACCTGCAGTGGAAATAAGAAATATTATGTAACAAGTGTAATTCTTTTTTTGAAATCAACTCTGAAATTCCTTACAGGATTGTTGTGCACCCATGCACCTGTGAAGTAGCCCTCAGTACAGAATTTTCTGGGTCTTCTTGAAGTTGTAGAAAAGGACATGTGGTGTTTTCATGCTCAGGCTGAGCATGAAACAAGATCTGCAGTAGACTGTTAGAAGGTCCCTCACAAAAAGCAGTTGCATTTTTTTATTGTTTTCTGATAGGAGCTATATACTCTTAAGTTTTGTCTTGATGATGAATAACCTATATTGTTCTTGTTTTGTATATTCTTCCCTTAACCCTCTTGTATAATACAAACAAATATGAATACATTTGTCCATTACAAAATTTTCTGTTGAGCTCCCCACCAACAAAAAAAGCTGGGGCCAACAATGATGAGCTGTGGTAATAATACTGCTGTCACAATGAGTACAGAAGTCTGTATCCTTTAAAGAGTCTGAATTTGCAAAGAGAAGAATGCATATCATTAAACCAACTAACAAACATGGAAAAAACAAACACTTCTGAATGCATAAATCTCCTACAGGACCCTGCAGAACTTCTCCCTTTAAAGGGCTTCTCTTCCTAAAACTATGCCTAAATTACATCCTCCAGCCTAATAGAATATTTCCACTGATGGTGTATTTTAATTTGGGGACAATATGGTATCTAGATCAGTTTATTGGTCTGTAACTCCTTTCTCAGGAATATTTTCTCTCTTTCAGCCTAGACAAGCTCCAGCCTAATAAAATATTCATTTTTCCACATTGCTTACATGTCTTACAGTCTTGTCATGGATGATGCAAAGTAAAACAATATTTCTATTTCTGTGACAACAGTAAATTCTGGAATATTCAAACTTACTTAAGCAGCAAATTGTCATGTATCAAATTTGACAGCTTTACCTCACTCAGAAATAGTCCTCTAACAGTAACCTGCAAAAAATTTGCAAACACAAAGATAAATGTTGTGATGGTCACAAAAGAAACATATGTACTGGTCTATGCTCACGGTTCAGAAACTGTAGCCAGCTATATTAACTTGCAGATAATGGGCACTCTGGGCAAGGCAAGCCAGGATCAAAGGGGCTTCAACCCTGCCAGAGGCTTCATCCCTGTGGTTCCAAGCCACAGGGCAGCCCTGGTCCCAGGGGGCAAAGACAGCACTTCCAGCCCCACACACAGTGGGACCACACCAAGTAAGCTGGACAGATCTGCTCCCCGCCTACAGGGAAGCAGGACAGAAATGGCTCTGCAAAGGAGGCCTCTGACATCTAGTTTGGTCCCTTGTCCTCTGGAACTTGCAAAACTGTATTTGAAAATCAGCTTTGTTTTTAGACTTTTCCTTTTTTAGATAAAAAGGCATTCATCTCTCTTCCTCTATGAATTTAAATAGTTAATATTGATTGGAAAGAGTCAAAATTTATTTTCCTGGTCAACAAAAATGTGCAAAGCATTTATGCAGGGCTGGCAATTTCAGCAAAATTCTAGACTTTCTTGAGGTGTTTATAATTATTGACCTTCCTATCTCAATTTCCACTTCAAAATGATCGGAAATAATATTCTGGTCTTCACAGAAGACTTAATATTTTTCATATTGACTTTCTCTTCTGTGGAGAATTTTGATGCATTTTCTAGAAGAGAGAATTTTGCACCAAAGTTGGAGATTTTTGTTGACCCCCCTGAGGAAGACTTGGTCCCACATGCTCAAATCTCCTGTTCTGTAGCCAGCTTGACCTCTCTGAGGCTAAGCAGCTGGGATATTTTCCCTTAAGGGAAAAAAATGTCTTTTGTCTTTAAGTACAAAAATGTCAGTTTTCTATACGCTTCTGTGTCCTATTATCTCAGCAGAGGTACTTTCCACATGATTAAACTCTGTAATGTCAGGCTACATTTTCCTCTTTTGGCCTGTGCTGTTCGTTTATCAGGAGAAAAAGTATTGATGATAATTCTGTTTTCATTAACTTAGCTGTCTTGTATTAACCAGTTTCATGCTCTGTTCTTTTACCAGCTGATAATACCTGTTCTGAGTGATACTCCAAATTTTAATCTTCTGAACCTTGAAGTAAATATAATTGATAAAAGGAAAAGCTTACAGATGCTTTTAAACTTAAATGCAGATATTTGAGAAAAAAATGCAAATGTAGCCAAGAACTTTATTTTATAAGCATATGCCACTCCTTCTGTGAGCAGACCAGAATATTCACAAAGCACATTTTCTCAGGAGTTATTTTTTAGTAATTACTCCTCTCAGATAGAAAGAGATCAAAGTTCATGCATCTAAAGTATATGTTCTCTGCAATCAACACCACAAATGTTGGTCCACAGTTTGAAAGAGTAGGCTTCTAGAGATGTGTAGAGCCTATTGTAAGATTGTAACCTTGTTTAGTATCAAATGTCAAAAGATCCCTATAATTCGGAAGCCCTCCATGTGAACCCCAGGGAGGCAATATTGGAACTAACAGCACCAGAAAGAGAACAAAAGCCAAAACCCCATTGGCACTAATCCTTTTCCAAGATAAAGGCACTGTAATAATGAGTTTTAAACTATTCTATTTCCTCAACTCTGTAAGAAAATTCCCATGAAATAGGCGACAGTGCTGGGACTGAAAATTGATGTGTTGACAGAAGAGTGCATCATGAAAAAGACAAGGTCAAGGGAAGAACATTTGAATAAGCCTTTTTTACATACACTTCTATTTCTCCACATCTTCACATTGTTGTCTTACACTGTCGATTTTTTTCCCAGCAGCACAAAATAGCCATTGGCATTAAGAACCTTTTCTCAGACTAAGTATTAGCTGATGAGGTAGTAATTAATTCTGAGAAGCAGTTCAGTGAAAATAAATTGTAATCTGTGCTGTGGGCTACCACAAAAGTACGCAAATTCTAATGCTATTTTATTATTGTCTACTACTTTGTTTCCTTATGCTTTGGGAAACTTCAAATATCAAGCTGTCTTAACCAGGTACTCGCTGGGAAATTAATGCTGGGCTTTCACTTAACAGTGAGACTTAATCACTAATGATTCTGTACTGACACTCTCTCCTTACATTTACAAGTATTTAATTACTTCTGAAAGAATCAATTCCTCTAATAGGTCAATAAATAATACACAATGAAGTAGTCTTTCAACTTTACATGTAATAATCAAAGAGAAGCAGTCTTGGACGAGATCTTTACCCCACATCTAACTTATCTTTTTACATGCAACATATAAACCAGAGATCAAGTTAATGCTCTGTACCATTAGTAAGACTTTTCCACTCCGGAATGGTAGATAATTTTCCTTACAAATTGTCTATCAGGAAGAATTTGAATCAGAAAAGTGATTGCCCAGGTATTTAAGGCCTAATATTCAAACTGCTGTCTAAATGCTAAGTACAATTACTTATTTTCACTGAAGCAAAAGAATCTGGTTTTTAACTCATTAAAGAGGACAAAAGCTCAGGCAAAGAAAAGACAAATTTTTCAAAAATATAATAATATTGTACTTTGTTAGGTGAATTATATTAATTTATCCGATGATATCAAATGTTTAGTGAAATCACATAAGAAAAAGAAGCACAGAAATATAAACAACCTATGATAACCGCAAATATCTTCAATCCTAAGTAGTTGATAGGTGCAATGCTTTTAATCTCCAATTGAGCAACTGTGTAAAGAGATTGAAATCCTTCTCAGAATTATAGCATTAATGCTCTTTCATTCTAATTAGTTCTCATGGTTCATTTTTATTAGAGAAGACTAAGGCACTGGGTTCTTCTTAAAGAGCATTCTTTTCTTGACAAAGAGTCCCAGTGGTATAAATAACGTAATTCTTAAGTAAAAAAATTACCAGCAGTGTCATAGTTGAGACAGCCACAATTCACAGAATACTACTATACAACTTCAGAAGGCTTTAGGTGCCTGCCTCTGGGTCACTGACTGCTTCCATAGGTTCTACAGTTGCTGCAGGGCCACCAGCTTCTTCTGCAATCTCTGGAGCTGCTGTGGGACCAGCTGCCCTTTTGTGTACAGCTGGCAGCTCCTTCCAGGTCTTCTGTGGCTCCTGCAAGCTCTGGAGCTTTGGCTGAGCCCTCAGCCCTTCCAGGGACTTCGGGAGCATTTGCTGCTTCTTGTTCTCTGGCACAACCTTTTACACCCTTGATCTCACATCCCCCACACCTGTGTGCCCTGCTGGGATTGGTCACTGTTCCATTCTCATTGCCTGCTGACATTGCTCACCTGGCTCACACAGCTGTAGCTCATTAGGGATGAGGCTGGGCCACAGCCCCCCTCCCAACTACTACAAACTGTGTCCTCACACAGAAGTATATAGTAGAAAAAAGTATAAAAAAGGAAAAAAACAATTGAATTATTAGGATCTACTTTACCTCTTTTTCTTTTCTTTTTTTCTTTTTTTAATTTAATTCAATGAATGTAACCAGTCACCATCATTATTTTACAGGGTTTTTTTTCTGTTAAGGGCAATGTCTTTGCTCCTTTGCTCCTAAGAGCGATTCAAATTATGTGCGTTCATCTGAGAAGAAATATGTGTTAATATGGTTGATTAATGTGCCCAAACTTCACTCTCCAAATAGCAAATAATTCAAGTATCTCTTACAACTGCCATTTAATATGAAACTAGCACATACCATGTAACATACCTATTGAAATCCATCCTTGAATACATCCATTCCTTCCATCCTTGAAAAATGGCAAAATCTGTTAGGACATAGTCCTAAGCAATCTGTTATAGATGACACTGCTTGAGCAAGGTGGGATTAGGACCAAATGACACCCAGGCATCCCTTCCAACCTCAGTCATTCTGTGATTCTATGAAATTAGGCTCAAATGCATTTATTTGTTTACTCAGTATCTCATCTAGTATCACAAATCAATAATATGGTCCATTTTCTGTGGAAGTTATATTTAATGTGTTTCATTTTAATTGTTGGAGGGGAGCATTTTCAACGTTTATTTCAGACTGAAAGTGATGAGGACAGATGAAATAAACTATTACTGGCATCACCCCATTCTCCTCACTGATTATAAACAGTTCTGATAAGTATCTTAGTCTTCAAGATATTTTATAGAATATTACTGAAGCTAGATAATAGGAATCATAACCTGATTTAATGTTGTTTGGGGCAGAAAGTCTCCTGTGTTAAACAATCAAGTGAGTACTAGATATCCTTTGTCAAAGAACGTGGCAGGAGCAATGAGAGAGTGTGAGTACTAGAGATGTTCTTATTTATGCTGTAAACTTCTATAGCTGGGTGAGATCCATGTGTCTCTTGTCTTTCTACAGCTAAATCTTGCATTTAAATTCCAAGACTGCCTGCCTACTTTCTGATACCGGGCTTCAGCAATACTCAAGATGAGACTCTGAATTTGCAACAGAATGAACTGGGATAATTACATAACAGGCTTTGGAATTCCCAGGAAACTGGTGCTTTGGAACTAATGGGCTTTCGTCACATGAACTCTTAGGAAAAGGACTTCCCTGAAATGTTTGAGATGTCTTAGGCACCTGGAGCTCTGAGTTCAGGACATGTGTGAGGTTGTAGTCTACATCATGGAACTGGCCTTCTTGACAAGGGCTTTCTTCCGCATGGGGGTGATAGGGAATGTGTGCTAATGTCTTTACAAACAATTCTATGGGTGAAGGTATGGATGTTAAGGTCTTTGAAATGGGTCTCAATGTCTCTACTAAATTCAAGCAGCAAGTTTGTTACAAAGCCCAGATAGCTTGGCTCCTGAAACAGACAAGGGTCTGCACAAGCTTGAGTTTCTGAACTTTAGGGTAAAATGACAGGTTCAAGGGGGGAATAAGAGGGAATATGTGGTAGGCAGTTCAGGAAGGCTGTACCTTCCTAGTACCTCAGGAACAGGGAAAGGAAGAGGGCAACATGTGCCCAGGAGCTAGGATAAAAGGAGACTGAGCCCTCTAAAACACTGAGAGAGCAAACCCCGCAGTCATGTACTCCAGTGGACTCTTTCCCTTTATTCAAATAAAGCTGCAGGACTCCTCTGTCTCCTTTATGGACATTGGCTTTTCATAGCGTGATTTTTGGTACACGGGTATCTGGCTTTCCCCTTGTAAAGTCAGAATTTCAGCTGCAGCCTCTCAGCTCCAGGTGATTTTACCAGTATCCCAGCAGCCCTTTAGTTTACACATCTAAATCTCATCTAAAAGACTTGACCAGAGTCAAACTTTTTATCTATATTTTTTTTAGGCAAAAGATGATCTATTACCATTGAGTATCAAAAGTATCTCAGCATGATACTGGGAATTTCAACCTTTATATTCCTAGGGTTTCTAAGGCAAGACAACAAAGTTTTAATAAACTTTTGGGGGTTGACAAAACTTTCTTGGTTGTGAATTTGTATGGATGATTGTAGCTTGAATTATTTTTTAATAAAATGGATTGAAATAAATAAATATAAAAACTTCTCAGAATTCCAGATAATAATTCAGAATATCACTTGTCTCATTTCATGCAAAAGAGTGTCTCAGAAAATGTCAGAAACATGCCATATGTTTCCTGTTCCAATTAACAGAAAATACCTCGCAATCATGCAGTCACCAAAGTGGGATTTATTGCAATTCAAAGGCAGACATGATCCTTCATACCAGTTAATACTGTTATGCTAGTGTTATAGGGTAGAATATGGCTCCATCCTTCTAAATATAAAAGTATGTGAAAACACTTTTAAGACCTGAGGTGTAAAGTAATGTTTTTGTAGACCATTAATTCAATGTGGCACTTAGGGACATGGTTTAGTGGTGAACATGGTGGTGCCAGGCTTATGGTAGGACTCAATGATCTTATAGGTCTTCTTCAACTTAAGTGATTCTATAATTTTGTTACTATTTTTAAATGTGACTAAGATAATAAATAATTCAGAAACAAATTGTCCTGGTTCCAGACAGGGCAGGGTAATTTTTGCAGTACCTGGGAGAGGGCATGGCCAGGAGATGGAGGTTATTTTAGAACCCTCACATCATTGCCAGGGGTGGGCGGAAGAGAGTCTCTTCCAGGGAGAAGGGATTCCTTCCGGAAGAGAGTCTCTTCCAGGGAGAAGGGATTCCTTCCAGTCAAAAAAAACATAGAGAACGGGGTTGTTGGTGTTGGTTATTGTAGGGGGATTTTTGTGTGAATCATTCCTTTCTGCACCCTCTCTCATTAGTACTGTTGCTGTTACTCTTTGTTTTCTTATCTCATTGCTGTTTGCAGCAAATTGTCCTTATCTCAACCTGATCTTTGCCTTTTGTGCCTCCAGTTCTCCTCTCCAGCCCGAGGAAGGGGTGAGGGAACAGGTGAGGGAACAGGGAGTGAGCGGGTGCATGTGTTTTAGTGGGAGCGTTAAATTGGACAATATCATTCCTAAACCACCACACAAATCCTACTGAATTTATCGGGGCTTGGGCCGGCACCGCAGTGTGCCTGTAAGTTTCAAACTTACTACATCTGACACTAAAAACCCTTGTGATTTTAAAAAAGTTTTAATAAAATGGCAACACATTGTCAAGCACACAAGAGTATGCCGAGAATCAAACATTATGAAAGCTTTCATCCTGCAAATGTTCTTAAACGTCAGTTTCACTTTCATTTTTCAGCCATATGGACTAGGTGCCTGTGTCTTCTGCACAATTCATGTTTCTGTAAGGCAGGAATCTTACCCTTTCTGTGACTTTCTCAATCTTACACTTTCATCTCGTGTGAGTTCAACACTAAGGGAAGATAAAAAGAACAGACGAGGGTAATATTTATCAATGCCTGAATGTTTTCTTCAAGTTAGTAGGCATATCATGTTTGTTCAAACACTTATACAGTATCAGTACTGTCTTAACATGAACACGCTTCAAGAGAAATTTTGCCTGTTTTCCATTTTCAAAAGTCTCAGTCACCGAAATATAAGCCGAGGTTGACTCAAAATGTGGTGATTCCTTGCTTCCAGAATGTCCGTATGGTGCAAATTCTATACTCTGTGTTTCTATACTTGGGAAAGTATATTCTGCAAATTATTAGCAGTTCTAAAGGTAAATGAACAATTTGTGGTTCAAATAAATTTGCAGTAGAAGGACCTGTAGCTTCACATAATTTTGTTATTTAGAAGATCTGTGAAACATTTCTCCTTAAAGTCAACCTTGCATACTGCAAGTGTTTGAATATCAAATTTATCGTCCTCGATGTGCCATTATTCCCCAGTAAAATTCCATAGTTAAAACTTTGACCTCCTTAGACTTTTTGATAATTGCTAGATTTAATTTCAAATAATTAACAAAATCACATTGTTAGTTTAAGTTTTACACAAAAATTTAGTACCACTCTTCCCAAATATCCTGCCAAGTAAGAAGTAAGGAAAAGTAAACCTATGGAGCGGGAGAAACAGCAAGGAAAATGTGAAGGCCTTGTGATTTTGCTGGTGTCTGGAGTTATATTTTGGTGTAAGAAGTGGAGAAAATGTTCTGGGAGACAGGTGGATACAATAGGCATTAAGTTTTTACCTTTCTGTGAGTCTTTTTCAGCTCTGAGGTGAGGCAATATTCTCTCACTCTGAAGTGTTTTGTAGTGAAAAACTAAAAAACTGGGATATTTATCCTCAGGATCTGTAGACAAGAACAAGCATGACGGCAACCTGAGTGTTTAAACAGCTAAACCTTTAAATGTCACTTTTGGCACCTTCTGAGCATTGGCTTTTTATTCTTTTTCCTTAGAAACACCACAGAGAAGTCACAGTCCTGTTTTGCTGGCAGTGTATGAAAACCTGCCAAAGTGACAGGCCCCAAAACAGAAATCTACTGTCCTCAGTGGCCTGTGCTTCTCAAGTCTGCAGTCACACATGTTCAAGGACCAGATCCTTATCTCATCAAATCAACTTAATGCTTCCACAGAAAATGCGTTTTTTTTCATTTACATCAGAAGGAAGGACTTCTGTGGATAAAGAAAACTAGAGAATAGTGTGAGAAAAATATAGAATTTGAGGAATTCCAGTGTGGTGACAGATCTCCTTGCAGCAGAGTTTCTTAGGGTTTTGCAAGGCATCTTTGAATGTAACATTTTGGAAAAATGAGACAGGAAATCAGTTGGAGACACAAAACATAACTTTGCATTATTCTATGTCAGAAAAATACAGTCCTGATCTCTTTCTGAAGATCTTACATTGAGAGGCTGCATTGTTAGCAAAAGCCCCATGAGCAGCAGCAGTAGTTTTAAATAGCAATTCAGACAATAGATTTTCTTTCCATTCCTTGTACATTTCCTTAAGCAGAGATTTATCTAAAAGCCATTTTTGGACACTGTCCCAGAGGACAGGCTTCCTAATTTCTTTTTGAAAAATAGTATCAATAGCTTCACTACAGGTCTCATATATTAAATACATTCAGCACTCCCCAAATTTTAATGGTGATAAGTGAAACTAACGACCACAAATGGATTTGCTTGACTTGATTGCAGAAATTAGTTTTAGAGGTTGATATCATTAATGTCTTATTTCAGTGAGCTTTTAAAAGCATGGAACATAATGACTTTCCCATGCGTTGCTTTTAGTATGTTGCTGAATATTAAAAATAATTTTATTGGATAATAATATGTCTCTGCTATCAAGAAAAGTGACCCAGACTGTAAATGTTTCCATTTAACATAATAGATTTTTACAATAATACTTTCTTCAAAAGTCATCACCAAAGGAATGGTGTTTCTCTCACTAGACTACTTCTAGTACATAACTGAACCAAACTTGCAGGAAATAAAGCATAATTTTCTTGTGAGTCAATACGCAGGATTAACTGGAGCAGATTAAATTATTTCTTTTCAAGACCCACCATGCAGGGAAAAAAAATTAAATTACTTTTTAAATTACTCTTATTTCCTCAAGCTGTTTCCTACTGAGTTAACAGAACTACAGTCACACCTCACATCAGGGAACACCCAATTTGGCAATAGCTGCTACATCTGCTTTTACAGACAAAAATGCAGCAATATTTTGTATATTAAAATTAAAGTGCTGCAGTTGGGCCACAAAGAAAGATGCATGTATACTAATACAGTTCATATAGAATTCTGTATTCAGTCTCTCATTTTCATAAGGTCTATGACCAATACTATTTGTTAAATCAGTATAGTTAGTTAAATAGTTAAATTTAGTTAGATTAGTTAAATAAGCAGTGGAATAAATATTTTAGGGGAAATCAAAGAAGTCTTTTGAACTTTGATGAAACCTTTATCGTCCTAATGGTTCTATTACTTGAAGCTGCTACTGGCCAGCTGTGACACCAGATTCTCATGCAACAATTTCTTCAAGTGCGTGAGAGCTTGTGATTAGACTTCAGGTGTAGTTATGTGTGTAAAAATGTGATCAACAGCTTCTAGGCCTCATATCCTGTCCGTGTCTACTAACTGCTCCGCTCTCCGTGCTCCGTGTGAAGCTGCGGCTGTAAAGGTGACGGGCGGAAGGCGGCTGTCCCTAGAGCCCCCAGTCTGGCACTGCAGGACCCCGCTGTAAGGCGTGCAAAACGTCGCCCAGTGCCTGGAGCTGCTCTTGGAAATTTCTAAGCAGTGTGGTTTTCCTTTGGTCTTTTACTTGCAAGGTGTGTACTGGTTCATTGCTAGACGATTACTTCAGACAATTCAGTGTCTCAATGCTAACTGTGAGGCTTGGAGGAGAATTGATCATGCAGCATACTTCCAACATGCAGAACAAAAGGTTTCCTTGATTGCTTTCTGTAGGTGTGTTCCTTGCCTTATTTAAATTATGCAAATAAACAGAAATTCTGTTAATGAACAAGGTAGATCTTTAATTTCATTATCTGCTTGCAGATTTGAACTATTTTTAGTTCAATTTTCACAAAAGAAGTTTTTAATAACAGCAATTAATTCATATATGTCTTCTTGGAAATAAATGTCAAAACATTTTTTTATCCCACTGTGTAGCAGAGCACAGAAGTGACGTGAAATGACTTGGCCAGTGTCATAAAACAGGTATGTCCAGTCCTATCTTTTGCTGTTGTGTTGTGTTCTGTTTTCCCCCTAAAGGTTTAAAATGGTTTGTCCCTTTGTTACTTGTACCCACCCCTTTCCCTGTCAATTATTGTAATCCCTCCCTTTATTCTCGAATGTTCCCCTTCAGTCACTGTAACCCTTCCCTCCCTGACCTGCCCATCAATTGTAACCCCTACCCTTTCTCCAGAATGTTCCCTGTTCCTCGGTTCCCCATTGGTTGCTGTAACCCCTTCCTCCTCCCACCGGTTGCCCATTGGATGGGCCTCTTTGCTCTCTCCTCCCCTGAGGATACCCTATTGGACACGGACTTGTGCCCACCCCCTGATTCCACCCCCCTTGAAAAACCCTCGCACGGAGGTGCACGGGGCTGCTCTGGCATTGGAATCTTCCTGGCAGGGTCTCCTCCACCCCCGCTTCCTCAATAAACCCTGACCGGGAATCTCAAACCAGCAGCCTCCTCGCTCCCTTTGCTGCCTCTCCGACAGCTTCTGGCCGTGCGCACCCGACCCACGGTAGGACTGACAGTCTGCGGCTCCCCCAGCTGTCGGTGCCCACACCTTGACACGCAGCCTGCGTGCATCCATCCCCTGTGTGGCTAGCCGGGTCGCAGGCAGGCGCTTGCAACATGCTTTCAACTGTTTTTCACATGGTGAGTTAACTTTGGCTAAAGGCCAAACTACCGCTTGGCTGCTCACTTCCTCCTCCTACTCAGAAGGATGAGGAGAAAATAGAAAGACAGTAATGAGATAAAGACAGGGACATCACTTACCAATGACTGACTTGGGGAAAATTAATTTAATTTATTGCCCATTAGAGTATATTCAAATAGTAAGAAACAAAGACAAATATTAAAACATACTGCTTTCCCCACCTGCCTATGTTCAGCTTCACACCTTCACTCTGCATATGAGCTCTGGAAAATTTAAAGCAAATCAGTTTAAAGAAAGAATCCTTCCTCTGTAATGCTAATAACTTATTTCTTACATATCTTCTAGAAATTTAGTCTCTATCACATGACCTTGATAGAATTACAAATTCATCAGATAAGTTTATGTGGAAAGGACCTACAAGGAACATAAAGTCCAACTCTTGCCCTGCACAGAAGAACCTGAAGAATCACACCATGTGCCTTAAAGCATTGTCCAAACACTTCTTGAACCTCATTTCTCTCTGTGATAGGTTATGCTATAAGATAATCAGTTCTCTCATCTAAGGAATACACCTATTTTTTCCCCCATTCCAGAGTGATGTTTTCCTGGATTTGATCAAACTTTAGTTTCTTAAATTAAAGTAAACTTTGAAATTCAAGTGCATAACTGTAACTGCAGTAAATGAACACCATTTGTAGCGTTGCAAATAGAGATACCAAGAAAGCAGAACTATTGAGCCACAGACAGATGGTATCTGAAATTCTGTATTCATTGTGCTGGTTCCCAGCAATTTTATAGTTTTTTTCCTGGATATAATAACAGCTATATGTTAATAAAATGGCAGTTTTGTGATGTGCCTTGACATCCACATTACCTAGGTTTTGGATTTTTTAACTCTAGCACTTAGCATCTGTGTTATCTTGGAGCCTCAGGTTTCATGGCATAAAAAGTAAGGATCTTGTCCTCATTAATTCAGGGAAAAATTTTGCAGTACAATTGATAAAAGGTAAACTAAAGAAAAATAAAAAAAGATAGAACCCCATCTGGAACCCAAATTGATTTGTAAGACAATTTAGCAGCGTTAGAAATCTTTGGGGACTGGCAATGCTAGATGCAGTCTTCCACAGTACAGCTGTTTTGCATTTTTAAATTTGTTTGTTTGTTTTGTTTGGGGGAGAAATTTTGATTTCATCTGATTTAAGACATATTACACAGAAAAGAGCACTTCTCTGGATTGAGTAACTATTCAAGACTCTAAAATAATAACTCTGAAATAATGATGCTGACAGAGCAGAAATTGAGAAGGTTGAAGGCTTGAAAAGAGGAGTAAGAGATTTATCTCTGGAACAGTTATTCTTTGAGGAGGTCCAGCAGGTAATGTCTGAAAAGAAATATTTTTTTTCCAAAGACAATAAAACCCCTAGAATTCCAAAGAAATTGGTTGTTATTGCAAAATAGGGCAAATTATGCATGATGTATTTTCTCTGAATCTTACTGTATATTAAAACACATGCTATATATGTAGTTGCAATATATCAATAATGTTTAATCAGTTTGGTGACTTTTATTTTTTTGACCAAAGTATTGCTGAAAATGTATATAAGAATAGAGTCAAAGCACTAGTTAAATTTTAGATCAAATTTACTGAAGAGTCAGCTAGGTTGTTCAATAAGCACTTTCAGCAAATGTAAGCTGGCACAGATACTGGAAAAAGCATTCCTTACCACCACTAAAAACATGCTCCTATTCTCATTCCTCCCATCCTTATACCAGCACAAATGATTGGGTGTGCTTATACAGAGTACAGCAATAGAGCTGCACAGATAAAAATGGAAAGAAGGAGAAGAGGCAAAGGAATCATTTTCTGTCAGATCAGATCCTGCATCCAATTCACTACGTTGACACATGAACAGATTTTGGACACAACTGAGCATTGAGAGCAGGGAGCATACAGGTAAGGAGTGAGAAGGACTTCTCTGGTAGAAGTGGTGACCTGTAAGTGCTGAAATGGCTGCTGAGAAATTCCCATGTAAGTGCCAGAATCAGATTGTGGTATAAGCTTACTGTGCTGTTTCAAATATTTTCTAAAATGACAGTTTGAGATTTTATTAGCAGCATTTATTTGTTGCAGGATTATATTGGCAAGTAAGTCAGAAAAATATGCAGTAAAGATTAGAACGAATAACCTACAACAATCTTACTTTTCTCTTACAGTTAGATTTCTTTTCTGCCATGTTACAGGTTTTCTTCTTATACTTTAGCCTGGATTCCATGATTTTCATCTATTCAATGACACTCCCATCTTAGGATCTACACCTGGTCATACAGAGAAAGGAGTGAGGTGTTATCTTAGACCATTTACACTGAGATGTGAGTTAGTCTAGACTCATTATAGCTCATTTTGCTACATGAGGAATGCTCTTTGCTGTGGGGCTTCCTGGAGCTGAAGTACTTCTTTAAGTCTATTTTTTACTACTGGTAGAATGGCTGAGACTTTTTAGGAGAATTTAAAAGAGGATTTCAAATAAAAACTTGGTTTTGGTTTCCCATGCTTAAGTCACAGAGGACGTACTATTCTGTTTCTTATAGAGGCTGTATTTTAAGAGACATAAAGCCATTTTCAAAATACTTGAAAATATACAATGCTTCCATACTGTTGGAGCCTCCTTTCAATATCTTTCAGGCTTAGGCTAAAAATAGAATTACCTTCTATCTGAAGCAAAAGGCCTCCTCATATAAAATAATGTCCATGCATATATTTAAAGATGCATCGTAGCCCTTTAAGAAGAGTGGTGAACTTCTCCCTGTACAGCTTGTTCTCTCATAAAGTATGAAGCTGGGAGAGGGAATTGTATCTGCTCCTTTTGGCAGTAAAGCACCATGTTTTAATACTGTCATATTTCAAGTCTGTCATGCCTACAACTGAGTATGCATAGTATGTAAGTCTGCAAGTGAGTAGCTGAGGAGTGGTTTTGTGTCCTTTGCTGTAACATCGACACAAGGACAGCTGCAGCTTGGCCCCCCAGGAGTTCTGGAGATTAACTATCCACTGGTCTTAGAGACAGCTATATCAGCTGCAACATAAATTTTACTGGTTTGAAGCTTAAAAATATAGAGAATAAAAGTGCTGGGGCATGGATGTGCTAAAGCAGAGCAGGAGTAGTTTTCAAGGTACTAAACAAAATTTGGTGCTTGCAATTAAAAAAAATAGCAAGCAACAGAGAGTATCTAGGGTTTGCAAACTAAATTTCCAATCTAACACAGGAATTTCATTTCATATTGTGGAAAATTAAAGCCCTAATAATTTTTCATTAATCACATTTTAATAGAAAGAAATAATGATAGCTTCATGAAACTGTCCTGTGTCTGGTTCATGTATATTTTAATTCTTCCAGGGTTGATAAATGCTTATATTCTTTATGAGCAATGGGTAGCTGCTGGAATGGGTACTGACACTGATACCAGAACAACTAACCCGTTCATCCAGATGTCTGCTTTCCAGTGTGGGAAGGAGCTATCCACCTCATTCTTCTGACTACTGTCATTTGGCCATTTCTCACACCAAATCAGCCTTTGGTTGAAAGGTACCTCCATTAGCATTTATCCCAACTCCCTTCTCAGAGCAGGTCTAATTTTACCAGCTTTCTCTAGGCTAGGTGCCATCCTGAACACCTTGCAGGCTGGGGAGTCCGCAGCATCTGGGGCCAACCTGATCCTCTTGGTAAAAAGGTTTCTTTATATCTAACTGGAGTTTTTCATGTTCCAGCTTGTGCCTGTTGCCTCTCATCCCACTGCTGTGCACCACCAAGAAGAGTCTGGCTGCTTGTCTCCATCATCCCATCAGGTATTTGTAGGCAGCTGTAGGGTCTCCCCAGAGGCTTTCTCTTCTCCAGGCTGGATAAACCCAGATCTTTCCGTGGCTCCCAGTAGACCCCATTCTTCAGCCACACAGCTGCCCTGGGAGCACCAGCCTCGACAGCTGTGCCCATCCTGCCTGTGACAATCAGATTAAAAGGTGAATGCACAGAGAGGAGACGAAATTGGATGTATGGTCCTTTGCTAGATCAGCCTTCTCTCACAAAAAAGCTAAGGGCCTTGAAATTTTATCTCAAGGCTTGCATTTATTTTTTTGAGAATAATGAAAACTTGTTCTCCTGCCAGTTAGACAACAGTAAGTGAAATTACAGTATTCCTTGAACTGACTAAATTTTTTATGTTTTTTAAAAAAAGGTAGGGCCAGAATGGAAGAATTGTGCATATTTGCAGAGTTCTAGACATTTGTCAAAGGCTTTTGCTAAACAGAGGGATCTTTGGGCTGATTTTATGGTGATAGATGAGCTGTAACTTGAGAAAATAAGGCTTGACTTTTTTAATCAGTAAAAATATGAGTTATAAGAAAAATGCTTCAAAATAAAGATTTTTGAATGAGCTTTATATTACACTGGATGAAGGGCATTTTTGTGTGTATGAGGAAGGTAGATTAGTTAAAAAGCTATTTTTAAAATTGTGCTGGCTACATTTAAATTTATAATGTCTCTTGGAATTAAAGTATAAATATTTATGAATTATGTTATTAATTTCTGTAACAAGCCAGATTTTATTTGAATATTTCTGAAGTAAAACTATTTCCTTGGATAATGGAATCCAAATGATTAAATAAAAATGTTCATTTATAATAAATATCTAACATGAGAGTTGGCAAATAGTTGTTTCCTTTGGTTTTTATCCTCTCTTAATACGTATCATAATAAGCTGTGAGCTGGAAAAGGTCATTTGTAGTATGACAAAGCTGTTCAAGTGGTGAATTAAGCCCTTAAATTATATGGAATATTAGAATCATTTTTTTATCTGAACAAATCAAGTTTAATCCCCCCAAGAGGGCTGACTTTCTAGACATTAAATAAAACCAAAGGAAATATCTTTAGAACTTGAATGTCTTTTAATCTATTGTACTGAAACTAATGGCAAATAATTTCTTAAAATGCTCATTTTATGAACTATTTTTGTCTGTGTAATAGGCTAAATGCTATGGAAGAAATCTGCAGAGAACTATTACCAAGCACCAGAAATTTACAATTGATTCATTTCGAAATTACAATTTAATGGCTATTAGAAGTTACCTAATACTACATTAATCCTTGTTCACAGAAGATATTGAATTACATATAACTGAAAGCTGTTTATATCCACTGATACAGGGAGTTGACATGATATTAAAGGAGAAAATGCAATTGGTTTCAGAGTCTTTCCAGTTCACATACCTGTGGCGCATACGTTATATATTATTGACAAAGTTAAAAATACAAAGCAGCAGTTTTAGACAGTAGTTTGAGGCATCTTCTCTTCTGTATACAAAGTAGACGGAGAAAATAGGCTTAAAAATGAAAACTTACAGACAACGTTTTGAGGGTGTGGGGGTGTTGAACAAAAATAGCTAAATACACAAATGTACCTTTCCCCAGAAATGAAAGAGGAAAATAAACAAAAATACATAATGAAAAAATCTTCTGGTGCTGGAAAACCAGATGTTTGATTTTTTCTTTTTTCTGGAGGTTTGGTTGGTTGGTTTTTTTATGGTTTGTTTTTTTTTTTTTTTTTTATGTATCCATGTTCCTAGGTTAAAAAGCTTTATTCCTATATGAAGTAATTGTAATAGGAATATTTTTCACATTGAAGTGGCAAAAGCTTCCATTTTATAGACAAATATTGGCTGATGATGAGAGAAAATTACATTCCTTTCTTTTTTTGTTTTTCTCAGAACCACCCAATATGTGTGGTTCACCTTGTGGTGGTTCAGAAGGTGGCACTGTTCTCCCTGTTGAGTTTAAATGCTTGCGTGGCATCTTGTAGCAGGGAACAGCTGTCAATTAATGAAGTTCCATGAATTCCTTCCCCGTCCATTAGCGCATATGTCAAGCAAATGGAGAAATAAAATGTACGTTAATACTTTTCTTATTATTCATTGAGTCAAGTAATATTACAATTCCAGTTATGTCTCTTACTTGCCTCTCAGTGCTTATAGTATGTAAATAATTCCTGTTCACATGATGGAACTACAGACTACAGAATTTCATTATGAATATCTTTTTTTAATTGTTTTTCTCATCGTCAGACATTTTTACTATGGTCTATTATGTTCATTCTACCCACAAGTACACGCCAAACCGTAAAGACAGTAGGCCCTGATTACCTCTTAACTCACCCATGTAAATTATTTTGTTTTCTCTAATAAAGAAAAGAATATTTACAGTTTTCAGAAAGGGAAAATAATTCACTTTCTAGCTGTAATGCATTAACTGAAAAACTGTAAAATAACAGATGTCAGTGCAGATTGGATTTATTTTTCCAATATGCTTTCAAATGAATGAATGTGAAACTGTTTAATACTTGTTGTATCTCAGAAACTTAGTTATATTTACATGATTTTAATGTCTGTTTTTTTAATGTTAGNATTGGATTTATTTTTCCAATATGCTTTCAAATGAATGAATGTGAAACTGTTTAATACTTGTTGTATCTCAGAAACTTAGTTATATTTACATGATTTTAATGTCTGTTTTTTTAATGTTAGAACTGCAGTCACGTATGTGGGAGGTAACTGGCACTTTCCCAAAAAAGGCTAGCTGTATGAGCTTGTCATTTAGGATGACAGACGTCTTTTCTTTCCTATTTATTTTGCGATTTCATAAATCAGATTTTTTGTTGTTGTTTTTTTTTTTTTTCACAGACACTGAATGCTTATTTCTCCTCACAGTAGAACTGAATGATCAGATTGAGTCTAACAATGCTTTATGGGCAATCAGGTCTAACAAT
>VZSE01001561.1:2202696-2219573 GCA_013398275.1 Promerops cafer
TTCTGCACAGTAATATATGCTTTTATAGAATTACTTCAAGATATTGAGAAAGAAAACTTACTTTCTGTTGGCCTCTCACTTTTGTATTATACCATTAATATTAAAATAAAAAATAAGTATAATTTCCTTTTAATTTTTTTCATTATTTTTCCAGGTTTTGCATACCATTATTCTTGAAATAATTTATTAGTTTTGCATTTTCTTATTGTGAGTATTCTCATTTTGTGTTTCACTTGACTTTTCATGCAAGAGCTAAAAATTGAAATAAAAGGAATATTCTATAGGGTCAGTGCAAATATTTATCTAATCCTTGCAGTGGCTGAGAATGCATGCAGAAGAGTACAAGACCCAGGGTATTTATATGATCCTTTCTCTTTTGGATTCTGGAAGATCAGTAAAACTGGAAAAAAAAAAAAAGAGAAATTTTATGTTTAACAGCTATAAGTGGAAACATCTTCCAAAAGTTATCTTCCCCTATTGTCTTTTAATACAGAAAAAAAATGGTGTTTATTTTTCACTTATTGTGCTTTACCCTCCAGCCTTTATAGTAGAGACTGAATCAAGATGACTGTACTTTCCCCTCAAAGAACAGCCCCAGAAATTGTGAATCCATCAAACGACGTCAAAGCACCTAGAAAAAATTGATACATAAAAAAGCTATTTCTGTAGTCTGAAATGGGTTATTGTCAGGGCTTCAAAATCTGGATATAAATTTCTTCTGACCACAGAAGGCCTCCATCTGGGTCAGAGTAGAGCAAGTGCTCTCAAGGAATATGAGATTCATGATTTTGCTCTCAGTGGAGTGTAAGCTGTTAAAGGCTGCATGCCTGCAGTCTGCATTCAGAAAGAACTCTGGCTCCTTTGTATTCACCGAGGGATATTAGACTCCTAGATATCCTCTGGGGAAAAAAAAAATATATATATGCTGGGAAATAAAGGTCTTGTCTCTGCCACAGGAAAGTATTACACTGATGCTTTTATAAACTGTGGATGTATATTTGTGACCTGCTATGCTGTCTTGTACACCATAAATTCTTCAGGTTTCTGTTACAAGATGTTATTTTTGCTTTAGCTGGATTTAGAAAGAAAAACTACCTTTTAGGCTAGTATTTCACACCTCTACTGTCTGCAAAGTATGCAGAAAAAAAGGATTATTTACTCATTGAGTCAAAGAATTCTAATTTCTCTTCCAATTTTTTATCTTTATGCCTAAATCTAAGCTCTTTAGGAAACAGCCATATTATCTATTCTCACAAAGGCTCTGGGCAGAGATTCATTAGCAACATACTTCTGAATTCTTCAGATTAATATATGACTGAAATGCAAAGTGCCCTTATTGATTATAGAAAATGCAGCTTATATTGCCAGAATATAGCTTTTTTTCATTGATTTAAGATAGAATCAAATTCTGCTGCATTTGTATCCAGAGCATGTATTAGATTTAGGTAGTAAGAGCTACCAGAGTTTCATTTATTTTGTTTCCAACCAAAAAAACATGCATTCTAAAAATATACTTAAAATATTACTTGGGCAGCCTCTAACAGTGCTTGGCTTTGAATTAGTCACCAAGTATTGAGAGATAATTACAGCACTTAGAGTGAGGGTGAGGAATTGTGGTTCTAGTTGCTGAAGCAGAGATAATTGCTGTGAACAGACTCTCCACCCATGCCATTCTATAAACACTCAGTTTGGGAGAGTGGTGAAGAGATTGCTGAATGTCCACGAGTTCATAGCTTGTAGCATTAAGAGGAAATTTGCTTCAGTGAAATCAGTGGTGTTTTTTTCCTTCCATAGCAATGTCTTACTCTACCAAACTATCCGAGGCTCAAAGGTGCTTGTCAGTCCATCTCCCCGATGTTAGTAGCATCCATCTGACAACAATGCCTGCTTTTGCAGAAGTATCCCCAAAGGCTCACGGCCGACCTCCTCATGACCCTCCCCTCTCTTTCTATTTCAGTCCCAGATGTCCTAACAAGCACCAAAAAAACCCACACAGGAGCTGGATGAAAAACAGTCCTCTCCTTTCTGAAATCTAGCAACTGACTGGCATGCACAGGCCTTTTTTTTTTTCCTCAGGATATGAATGTCTCCATCATATACCCACATGGGAATATTTGGCATGTAATAGGTTTTTAGGCAGCCCCCACAGATGCCTTAATCACCACCATACTTTTTCCCCAACTTGCACCAAAACTGGAAGTGTACCCAATAGCAATCTGCTTTATGTAGACTGCAGGTAAAAATGCATCCAAGGACTCATGTTTGATGAAGATATTGCCTAGGCTAGTGCCAGAACATGTTCTAGAGAACATGCTGTTGTTTCTCTGTCCCCTTGTCAATCCCACAAGCCTTTTCATGTTTTCCTCAAGATCTCTCTTCTCTCTTTCCCACTTTCAGACTGGCCAAAACACAACTCTGAATTTGGCAGCAATTCCCTAAGGAAAGAATTCATCCATATTTTTCTCCAAGTGCAGCACAGTGTGTGGGGATATTCTGAAAGAATATGGAGAGGGATTTCACATGGAAGGAAGTATGAAAAAATGCAAAACAACTGCAAAATTCCCAAATAGTAAGTGATACATGTGATGACTCAGCTGGCCTAAGGAGCTGAAGCACTCAAAGCACCTCTGTTTCAGGTACAGACACTTGGATACTCATGTCAGATGTCCATGCTAGTTTCCACTACGGCAAGAGAACAAGGAGCTTGTGAAGAGCTCACTACCCATTCTCACTAGGACAAACACAACAAATTAGCAGATTTTCTTAGACCAAGAATAGAAAATGAAGGCCCTTTCTTTCCTCTTTCCCTATACTTATATTTCTCAGCCTTTCCTAACTACCTAATGGAATATCTAGCATAACCATGCTCTCTCCTTCAGAAACCTGAATCTCCAATGTGGAGTTCAGCTACCTGAAAGACCAGCATTTAAACTTCCTTCTGGGAATAAAAATAAACCCCCATAGTCCCCTATCATCATCTAAGACAACGTAAGAAACATTTTCAAAGTATGACCACGTACTGAAATTACTTTTGTGTCAGACACAATAGCCTATGAAGATGTTCAAAAAATACACTTCTGATTCAAAGTGCTCTTCATTACCTGAGTATGGAATTTTAACTTTTTGTTTTGTGATTTTAGTATCATGTAAAAGATTCTATTGTTAGACTTGTTTCACACTGAAAACTGAGTCTGAGTTTGTGTCCCATCCTCCATTCGATCAGGAGAGTGTACGTTCTTTATTATAGACACAGTGTGTTTTTAAGGCAATTGCATCTTATTTGCAGATTTCTACATTTCTGAAAAAAAAGCAAAGCACAGGCTTAGTACTCTTGTATGCACATTAAACAAACCATATTTTAAATATCTGAGAGTTTTCATATATGATGAAATGTCAGGAAGTGTTTTTTTTCAGCCCAGTCAGCAAAATTAAGTTCTAATGGAATTAATTATGCCTCACATGAGAAGCAATTGCTGGCAATGTGGTATATTAAGAAGCAGAAGCATAATATAAAATATGATTTTGATAGTTTTTTTTTAAATTAAAAGTCACATTACATAATAATATTTATTGTCTACATACAATTTTTATTCCTAGACAAGTTGTTGTAATACAAAATGTCAATTCCCAACTGTTAAAAACATGAATTCTTTGTTTGTATTTTGTTTTCCCTTGAAATGACATCACTAAAAATATATTTTTAGGAGTAGTTTTCAGTGTTTTTCAATATCATGTGTTTCTTCAGTGGGGTTGTCACCTAAAAATAACTACCTACCTTGATATCTTCACACTCTTAACTCTGTCTATTTTAAATATTTTGTGCACAATCCAAAGTGACAGTATATTTTTAAGGAAATACACCTATGGTCTGTTGTTGCTATATGCTGTTTGCAAAGGTCTGTAAATAAAAATTACATAAAACTCAATAAGTTGTTTTTTTTTTTTCTTATTTCTTCTAGCTATTATCCAAAAGCACTGATATCAGTACCTGTACCATTTATGTAAAGTAATTCAATAATTTTAAGGGGAAAAGCTCAATCTAATATTGAACAGCTAAAAGTCAATTCAAAACAGACTCTTTGTTCAGCTTGCTTTGAATTTTCAACAACTAGTTGATCAATTGTTGCTTTTGGAAAATCTAATTACAGTCTCAGAGCTGTAGGACATCTTGGATTTTTTTAACCAATCCTTATGTATTGAAAAATCTCTACTCATCATGAAATCCGAATAAACATTAAATAAAAACTTTTATTTTATTATAGAATTATAGCAAAATTTACTGAATCACCTTAACTAACATCTTGAAAACAGAAAGTGCAATAAATATTGACTGATTTTAATGTTGCTTTGCTGGACTGTCAGGATGACTAGCTCTTTAAAAGAAGAGAGCTTGGGAGATCTATAAAAAACAGCAGAACATCTGGGTTAGACCAGAGTAAACTGTTAGGTTTTGAGTAAGTGATTCTTCTTCTTCTGGGCGCTGACTGGTGAAGAATTGAGAATTGACAGGCAGCATTATGCACATAACCCAGATTCAACTGGGGTGAGAAAGCACAAAGATGATCCCTTCTTTATCTGTCACTCACAAAGATGATGGGCAAGGCTTTTGAATGGTGAATGCCACCTCCTGAATTACTTTGTCAGATGATAGTCAACAGTAGGCTTTCTGATTGCCAGAAATGTCAGCTGTCTACCTCATCAGCTAAAGGGGGAACTCAGCACAGATTTATGTGCATGGGCGTCGACTCTCTCATCTGGAAGCTGCCCCTTCACTGATGGCCACACTACCGTGCTCAGTCAGAATTGTCCCCAGGCTCCAGACACCACTTGGTGCTGGTGTCTGGACGTTTATGACAGAGACATCTGGCAGTCAGATGCATCAGCTGCACTGCCAGCTCTGTTCCCTGCCTACCACTCTGCAGTTTTTGGAGAGCTGGAAGCTGTTCCGTGGCTGCACAGCTCCATTCCCAAAGCTCAGCTGCTCTCAGGTTGCAGATCAGAAAGGCTTCTAAAGAGTACGCTGAAAATTGCTGGGCCAAAAGATAATGGTGTCCTGATAGTGATGTGTTTCTTTATCAGGGACTATTTTTGCAGGGCTGAGCTAAGAAACAGGAGAGCCTAGGAACCAGCTGCCAAAAGCCTCCTCAATGTGCCATGCAGATAAGCAGAGGAAAAACACCAGGCAATCTGGAATGGCTCCCACATGCCCACAGAGCGTGCAGATGTAAATGCCATGGTATGAGCTTTTCTGCACTCATACCCACTCCTATTCAAATCTGCACTACTTAGAGATCTGAGGGCATAGGGATCCCTTTTAAATGAAAGTGAGTGTATGGCCCTAGGTATTAGCAGAATCCTTTCTCTCCTAAAAGTTTTTCCCTAGTTTAATTTAGTTTTTTTGTTATGTTAAACACTCCTAGCTAAAGTTCCCTGACTCAGAGTTCTCAGTATTAACACCTGGGAACAAAATCACAGATCAGTATTTTGAAACCAAATGTGTTCTGAAAACTGTCAAGAGATCCATGATGTTTTCAATTTAACTAAACTGTGTTAACCTCTTAAAGGACACAGTGTAGTTATCTGTATATCATTCTGTATATTACTGCAGTGTACTCTGTTATCTTGGGGAGAAGTCTTTACCATTTTAAGTACTTGTATCTGCACTGTTGCACAGAAGAATATTAAATACATGGAAATAAAAGATTGCAGCTGAAAAGAAAACATGTCTTTTGTATTTGGTTTACTGACTGTAAGCAGTAGAAGAGTGTTGGGGGTTTTAAAATCATATATATACACATATATATGAAAAACAACAGCTGAAAGAAACGTTTTTCCAGCCATAGAAAGATGTTTTACTGGTGCACAAGCAAAGTTTTTCCTTTTCATGAAAGGAAAATGGAGAAAAAAAGTTTGAGAAGATTACAAGATGAAACAAGAAGTAACTCTATTGAAACTAGGCAGCTACAAGTACAGAGCAAAGTCAAAGTGCACATTTCAGAGTAGGGCCAGCACATCCTGATTAGCAACATTCATATGCAATGGAAAAACACAACTTAGCTGTAGTAACAATCTCATTCACAGAACACTAAAAAACAGTGTTTGGATGTTAATAAGAGTGTATAATTTCATGGTTTTCTCTTCCTCAACTGCCCTTTTTATTTTAGGGATTTTCGGCCTGACTACTTTCTTCACTTCCCTTTAAAAGGATTCAAGCCTCAGGAGGCAGAAGTTGCACAACATGGATATTTAATTTATTTTTCTTTCACCTTAGAAAACAAAATTTTACCTTTAAATACAAACACAAAAAATTACAACAAATATCCAACAATTTTTTTACTTCTTTTCACTTAGATACGATGGTGGCAAAGAAAGCTTATTTTAGAGCTGTTTATTTAGACACTAAAATGCCCATAAAAGAGAAAATTTATTTAACTCTTTGCAGAGATATGTAGGTTAAAAATAGCATGGTAGTGAAGCAAAACACTTGATGACACTGTGCCAGATGACAAAAAAATGGCCTAGAAATGGAAAGAAATTAATTCTATATACAGTAAGATTTTCTCAAGTGGTCTTATTCTCTACACAGATTTTCTTCTCTCAGTTCCTGTACTATATTATGACTCAAAAGCAGAATAGGTAACAAAACGAAGTGTTAACTACAAGTTAGAGATATGCTACTAGATCTTGGTGTTTGGGGAGGTGGGAGGGATTGTTTTGTAGGAAACGAATTCTAGATTTTATCCATTAACTGTCTTCATCATTATTTCTGTTAAGTAACAACAGAAATTATCAAACAAAAGGCAATTCTAATATTTTGTATATAGTTAGTTTAGATACCTCACAGGAAATATTTCTGATAACAGTACTCAATGTGCTTTGAGAACAGAATTTATTCAAGAGTTTGGTTCGTTTTCATATTAAGTTATCTCTTTCTTTTATAGACAGAGGATGTTTTACTATTTTTCTTCTTCTCTTAGTTTGCAGAAAGTAAAAGTCAGGGAAGAGATACAATTTAGAATCCATTTTTTAAAAAATTAGGTCATTATTAGAAATATTAAATATAAAGACTAATCAAGACAAAGTTTAAAGTGCAAAGAGGTTCTTCCTAACTTATGCTGAGAAATGTTTACAATTAACATCAATAATTAAAGGAAAGGAAATTAGTTTGACTATTGTTACTATTATAGAGAATACAGAGAATGAAAGCTTTTCAGAATAAACCACACTTTAAAATTATCTGAATATCTAGAAGAGCAAATTTCAAGTCCTTGGAGAGTTTATGATCCTTCTTGGGAAGTTAATATTACTGACCATATATAGGTGTGCAATGAAACTAATTTTCTAATACTAAGGAAAAGTATTGTTTTTTAAATCCTCAAGACTATAAATTTTTAAAATACCTATCCATTGCATGTGCTCAAGTCCCTTAAATGCAGTATTGTCAATACAGTAACTTCTCCCTCCCCAAATTGATTGTCTCTGTATATCGGCTACAGATATTGAATCAACATTTTTACTATTTAAAGAAAATTGATGGTGTTATCAATTGTATTATTTGGTAAGTGATTAAGGGTTAAAACCACAGTATTGATCAGACTCCATCTTTGAAAGAAATAAACAAACTGAATGTCTGTTGCTTTACCTTTCTGTGCATGTATATATGTGTCTCTGCAGAAATGCATAGCTGTTTATTTTGACAAACATGGTTTTATTTGTCCCCAGAGGAAATGGTGCTGTTAATCAGCTAATTATGAGTGCAAAACTATCCATTGGGTATTTAATTAATTGTCATAGTACACAAAGCCATTTCACCTAACCGATTTTTTTAATGGTTAAAGAGGCTGAGTACTATGCTACGTACAGGCTGAAAATTTATTATCTTAAATACAAAATGAAACCCAAAAGTTATTAAGTATACATGCTTTCTGCTTTCCTTTTTTTCTATGCAGTGAAACCTTTTTAAAGTTGGAGATGGAGCTGACTGAACTCCAAGGCTCTTCACTCTGAAGCAAGGATTGTGATCCCTATAGCTCCTCCCAGGGTTGGTGGGACAGAGTGCAAATGCTCTCCCTTTGCACTGCTTAGGCCTCACTGCAAATGGCTTTTCCACCTCTGTTGCAGAGTGTCTCAGGGCACTTGTACTTAATCTTTGAGAATTATGATTATTTCAGAAAGGTGACAACCTTAAACAGTATCCCCACAGAAACATATGCATGTGTAGAATATAGCTATATATTTAAACATCAAAAAAGTTTATTGAATAACTTATTAATTTCTTTCTTAAGACCTCTGATTTGACTCTTTCTGCCTCTGAAGACAGGATTAAATTTACTGTCAATAATTGGTCAATGTATCTTACAGCTTTCAGATTATAAGTGGGTTTCTACATAATAAACCTTACTATTCCAAAAAACATTCTCTGATATTCTCCTACTTTCAAAAATCTCTATCCAAGCAACCTGTCCACACAAATTATGTCTAATGTAATTTCAGTACAACCTCTGGAATTGGCAAACAGTGAAAGTCTTTTAGTGTTAAATGCCCTAACAGAGCCTGTGGCTGATTTTACCACAAGCAGACCAAAATCTAGCCCTGAATTTAACACTATTTCATACATTAAGCCTATGACAACTACGAAACTATTTTCAATTTGATATGTTCTCCCAAAAGGCAGACAGAAGGTCAGTTGTAGAAAAACAAAGACAAAACCCCACAGGAAATCTATTTCAATGCTACAAATCTATATTAGAAAAAAAATTGTCAACACAATTCAAGGAGCAATGATGAACAATTATTTCTGGAACAAGTTTTTGTATCTGCCTTCTTGTGTCTTATTCAGACTGGTTGCAGTAAACAAACTTATTAGAACAACAAATTTGAGTTCCAGAGAATAAAGCCTGGCAAGATCTCTAAGCTTCTCAAAGATTTATGTTCTTCCACTTTTTGACCGATGCTGAAACAACTGCTCTGCAGACATGGATTTTCTGATTTTTTATAGTTTAATTTTATTCTTAAAAAGTAAAATATAAGGAGAAATATTGGTGAGTGAAAAATTTTATAGTTCAGTGTGTAATTCAAAAGCATGCCTTAACAATGTGTTCTGCTTATGATGAGTATTTATAAGCAAAGGTTTCACTTTTTTTACAATTAAGTGACTCCTTGCAATTTTTCTTACACCTTACTCCTACTTTGAAAATTCAGAAATACACAGTTTGGAAATCTTGAAGGATTTTATGTGGGATGTTACAAGAAATGAAGAAACTTTCTCAGTCTCACCAAACATCTGACCACCATGACGACAGAGCGCAGCTTTGCAGAATTTACTGCAGTCCAAGTTCATCTCCTCATGTCCCCCCAGTGCTGTGTCAGAATAAAACCTTCTCAGGCAGGTTTTGAATGTCTGTGCTGGCCTCAGACAGGCCCTACTCCCAGCTCTTCAGGTGGACACTTGAGTCTAACTCAGCCATGGAATGACAGGATAATATTATTAGGTTGAGACCTTCAGAGGTAATTTTGCCCAAACTCAAAGCAAACTCACTTGAAAGACAGATTTGCCCACTCTAGTGATGGCTATTCCACTGCTCCCCTGAGCAACCTCTCCCTTGGTTATGAGAGTGTATCATCACTCTCATACCCAAGAATTTAGTTTCAGATGTGTCTATGTACAATACTGTAGTTAAGGCAAAATTATTATAGTTACATCAGTAAATCATATTAAGAAAACAAGCCCCTCTTAACCTTAAAGTTACAGAACAAAATGCACCGTTTCAAACCTACCAGCTGCCTTGAAATCATGGCCACACTTAAAATATACTTCTAACTTTACATTTCTTATTCTTGTATATTATTTTATGCATTTAAAATGGTTCTTGAAGTTTAAGATGCAGTTTTTCACATATCTGGCCTTTACTTCTTTACTTGAAATGGTAGAATATACTTTATAGAGTATTATGCATGCCATTTGTCAAAAATTGGAGTAATTATGTTCATTGGTTTAGAATGGTGAATTTAACCTGTCATTACCTGTGGATTTTTACTAAAAGCACTCTTTCCATCTTCAAAATATCTACAGCTACTCTGGAGCATATGTTATCCACACCTCTCATCCATTGTGAGAAATGGATTTGTAAAGGATTCTCAAAACCTGACTGAAAGCTCACACAGTCTTGTACACCTGTATGCAAACTCTGAGATAAGGTGTGCTGACTTAGGAAGGCCATGAAATAGAGATGACACTGTTGAGAGAGAGACTGAACTAGAAACAAGTTTCAAGCTATGGCCTTGCAAAAAGACCAGATATTCTGGAGAATTAGGAGTGTGAAAGATGCATTTTAGTAAGACCACAAGGGGTAAAATAATAGGTGATTGGTGTTAGAATATTAGCAGCATTGTGTGGCAAAAGCTAATAGGCTGAAAAATATTTATAAGGTATTGTAACCAGGAAATAGGTTGGCTTCTGATAGAATGGCACTGTTTTACATCTCTTATGTCTCATCCTTCTATGAGACTGATAATGGAATAAAATCTTTGAAAATGCCTCTCAGTTGCCCCGTCTCTGTAGAGCTGGGAGTTTCCAACAATCCATGGCTCCACTTATATCAGAAAGTCCGTTAATGTCACAGCTAGGAAGTACAGAGTACTCTTCTAATTCTGAGTCGTGATCAGACATGAAATATGAGATGCTTGTTTTTAGGTACAATGTATTATTAAATATGGATTCCTTTGTATTGTCAATTTTCTGTAAATATTTGTGTTTATAGCTTTGGCTTATAGAATCACACTTTAAATGGAATGTAAGACTCTGCCTAACATTTTTCTTTTACTTGGAATTCAGAGTGTTTGTGTGTATATATATGTATGTATTAGCTATGAATCCAGGCAGTTGCACACACAAACAAAAGCATTCAGATAGCTTTCAAAGCCAACTGAAAGGCAAGGTGGTTTGACCTTAATTTTGTCACTTGCATATGCAAAAATAAAAGTCAGATTGAGGAGGCTTTGAAAACAATTGGGAAACCAACAATATGATATTGATAAAAAGATTACAGCTTCCAGAAATGTATTTTCAATGCCTTCTCTAGCACATAGTAGCACATATCTTCAGTTATCTAGGTATATGGCCTTTAAAACTACATCTCACTATCATCAAGCTATTTCAAATAGAGTATTTAAAAAATAATACTTATTTGAGGAAAATTTATTTAATGTCCATTTTATATTCCAAATATAAAACCATATAATGATTTACACATTAAACAAAATTAGGGTTCATAATCACTGAAATAACAAAAAGTAATGGTTTTCTGGAAGAGCAAAACTTTCCCAAAGCAATCGGATTTTTCTCTTTTTTTTTATTCACAGCTGCAAGTTGAATAGAAAAATAAACTTGTTTCTTTCATTTGTATTATCTAGTCTGGTACATAATTTAGGAAAGAATGCTATGGAGCCGATAAAACATTACACAAGTGCTTTGTACAGGCATCACAGTAAATTATGCAGTGCTATTTGCTTTTTCTCCCATTTACCATGAAGGGCATTTTTTTCAAATAATTGCTGTAAACTTTCTATGAAGGCTCAACTCCAAAGCAAATAGTAAAATGTACAAATTTTTAAATTAACTGTCATGAAAGCATATTTCTAACCTTTCTAAAGTCCTTGGTTGTCATACTCAGACCCATGATATTTAACACCACCGTTCACATGGCTATGATACTAACCATTAAGTGATGATAAACAGTAAGGCAATGCTGTGCAAATGATATATAATTTTATGTTGCATTCCCCATACCCTATTACAAATCACACTAGAATTTCTGTGGTCAGGTCATATACTGTGCTAGGCCAGGCAGCACGTGATGTCACTCCCCCGATAATCATAAACATTATGCACAGATTTTATCTACTGGTCAAAAGAAACCTGTAATTAGTGACTAAGCCGACCAGATTTAATAAAATGACAGGGTCTTTCCAGTCCTATAAGCATGGAATAATCAAATCCCTTAAAAGCTCCCACTGCTGCCTAACACACTGTATGTCTTTTCAGAAAAGTGCATGTTGTAAAAAAAATTTAGGAAAGTATCACAAACATTTCCAAGATGTCCGAGGCTTACTTGTGCCCCTTCACCCTCCTCTGCCTTGCTGTGCCAGCAAGTCTTCTGAGATATCACTGATCAATGAAGGCAATTACTCATCTCATTTTCACATAGTTATTTTTAAACTGGTCTGTACATGTTCTGACAACAAGATCCAATGATCCAGTACCTTCATTGCAGGAACGAGGACAATTTTAACATATCCCAGTAATTAGGGATTTGGATTTTCCACATATAGATACACACATTACTATGTATGTCTCTGCATATCTTGATGTTATCTTAATTAGATTTGAATTAAGGGATATTTATTTTGGACAGTGCTCATACTTAATTAAACATTTTAATTTTCAGTTGGCAGGCTTAGAGGAGATCTGAGTTTGCAGTTAGAGATATTGCTTTTAGTGTAAATGGGAAATGAATAAACATTAGAAGATATCAGTGAATAGCGAACAGAAAAATGGTGAAATATTATTTTCTTTCTTGCCTCATTTTGTCTGTCTTAAAGAAAGATAAAACCATCTTTTCAATGTAGAACAGCATTCTCTACATACTGTTCTTTTATTGACATATTGGAATAGTGAAACTTCCTGCTCTTGTTTTATGGTGCCATTAGATGAGAGGCCCTTTGCTTTACATGTCCCATAGATCCTGCTATGGAATATCCCATATCCTGACATGTTTTTTTGCCCAGCCTGTCTTGCTTCCTATGCTCAATCCTTGTGGCTGTTCTTTCAGCTGCATAGAAGGAATACTTTCAGGAAGGTATTTGAGGGGAGATATGTTTTTATTATATGGGAAAGGAGCAGTCCTGAAGATAAGAGAGAAGGAATGCCTCCTTTGCTACCTGCCAATGCATTCTGCTGCTGAAAGAAGCGCAGAATTCCTGAGTGCTCCCTTCATGGGTAAGAAAGGGCTAGAAGCAATACTATCACCAAAAAGTCTGTATCTATTAATATAGACATAAATTTTGCAGTGCGTAGATACATAATGCTTTTTTTGCAAACAATAGTAAATCATATTAATTCTATGGATCAGGTTGTACTAAATTTCTTTTTGCTAAGCAACACTTGCTACTACTGAGGATTTCTACAAGAAAATATGACAGCAAGGATCATGGGAAGTATCCTTTTATATTAAAATTTTATTTGTACCTTTTACAAAAATACAGAAGCAAATCTGTCCACTTATTTCTGTACATATGGACACATTCTTTCATCATCAGAAGAAACAATACAACTTACTTCATTCTGAAGCAAAAACAGTGGTGGTCCTTCAGATGACACAAGGGAGATGTGCTGTAGTTCTGCAGTACCTATGCATTTGTCACAGATGAGTAGGTTCTACTTTTATCTACACTGCACAAGGTTTTATCACTCCTGCCATCAGCTCTTCAAAGAGCTCACCTCTTGACTCTTCAAGACTGGCTGCTTTCCCACTAGGCAACAGGAACACTGGCTGCTCCAGACACTGCCCCTGCCACCACCCAGTCTCTGACTCTCTTTATTTCCAGCCACAGATTTGGATTTGCCATGAGGGGTTTTATGATCTGAGGACTAAAACAATTAGCTAGGGGGGCAGTGTATGCAGGCCACTCAGAACCCAGAGCTGGCTCCTACAGCACTGGAGCCTGAGAAATCCGAAAGTCCAGGACACAGCTCCTCTCTCTATGTAGTTCATCAGTAAATTTTATCACACACTTTCTTATGATCCATTTTCTCTGTCTTGCAACGTANCTTGGTGGATTTGCCATGAGGGGTTTTATGATCTGAGGACTAAAACAATTAGCTAGGGGGGCAGTGTATGCAGGTCACTCAGAACCCAGAGCTGGCTCCTACAGCACTGGAGCCTGAGAAATCCGAAAGCCCAGGACACAGCTCCTCTCTCTATATAGTTCATCAGTAAATTTTATCACACACTTTCTTATGATCCATTTTCTCTGTCTTGCAACGTAAAGCACTTAAATTGCTTAATGACTTTAGCTATGCACTAAGCATGAGGTCCAGCACTTGTCATTAGCAGCCTTGCACACTGAGTTTATGCTACATGTCTTTAAATAATAGGTTTAAAAATTATTTTCTATATAAGACTTCAGGTGTCCTGCACTGTTAGTGCTTTGAGGAATTGTAGCTATCACACTTGTTAGTCCTTTATTAAGCTGCTTATCAGTGACATTCTGGTGGTTCACCTGCATAACTGTAACAGTCAGACTTTGGCTCTCCAGGCCTGCAAAACGCTTCTTTAGTCTTAATTCTGAGGTCATGTTTCTCAGAAACAGTTCATTATCTAAATGTAATTTTAAATACCTTGCACACAGACCATTTCAACAGTGTCCCTGGAGCAAAGGCTAAGGTTTGCTTTTGAATACTCAGATGAGTCTTATACCCAGATAACCACCAATATCTCTATTTCATCTCTATTCCGGTGGAATTGATGAAAAGTGAACGTTTCTGAATCTGGACCTCTCAGGACATACAGGCAAGCTCCGAGTTTGTTTCTCAGATCTCACTCCTGCAAACACTATGGTTCTCAGAGATGTGCTTTGGTTCAATCACTTAAAATTATTTAAAACACTATCACTACTTTGGTTTAAGCTCTGCCTCCTGGCAAGAGATTGCTGCAAGGAATATTTAGGTTAGAGGTGAGGTTTGTTTGTACTGAGATAATAGACTATGAACTGGGGTAGGAGAGACACAAACATGTCCTGTTCTACTATGAGGATGGTAAGCTCTGTGAAGTCTAGCATACTGCAGTGGGCATTAACCTTTCAAATTCATTCATCTAACTGGACCCCTTAGGCACTCAAATAATTTTACATGGTTGACACATTCTTTTGTGTTGTTTATGGCTACTTCCATGCATAAACCCACTTGCTTTCCTAGTCCTATTTGGCATGAAGGCTGAAATCTGCTGGACAGTTTTTGTATGCTAAATCTGTCCAACTAATAAATTTATCCAGCCGTAGGAGGAGAACAATGGCTGAGCCCAAGCATGCCACTCAGCCTGACAAGCCCAAGGACATTGAAGATGTTTTACAAGAACAGTACATGTCACTGGAAATGACAGGATATATGCTTAAATATAAACTCAAGACCACCAATACAATTTAGCATTTCTAGCAGTAAGCCAAATTAAATACTATCAGTTCAAAAGACAATAGAAGCAAAAATGAGACAAATTTGAAAAGTTGGAGTAGCTTCAAGAATAAAAGCTGGACTTCAATTTCTACTCTTACCTCAAACACATTGCCTACAAAAACCTACAAGAGGGGGAAAAAAATAAAAAAAAACCACCAGAAAATAAAAGAAGAGGAATAAACAAAAAACAAAACAAACCCCAACTAAACAAATTCCCAAAGCCCAAAGCTCGCCAGAATACACTAAAAAGAGAAGAAAAAAGGGGTGAAAGTTTGAAGAGCTGAAAAGTATCATTGTTAGTGTTCGTGAAGGCATATTTAGCTTTTCTCTTCTTGGTTTCTGTAATCAGGCAATTATATAACCATCATAACTTCATCATTACTAGTCTGTATGGCTGCACAAAAAATTAGAAAATAACATTTTAAATGACTCAGTATGGATCACTTATCTGGATGTTCCCAACTTTATCTTTCTAAAAAAAGGTCATGATGAACACTTTGAAGGTCACAATGCTCAGACTCATCAGAAAAATAAAAAAATAACCTTGTTTCCAACTTTGCCTTTCCTAACTGTGGCCTGTTTTCCCTATTTTCTGTCCATGGCTGTGCATCTGGCCTGAAGTCCACAGATGCTGGAGACACTGAACTCTACTGGCAATCATACTCACACAAAAAAAGGGATCTATGTTTTGAAAAATTGGTTTTAATATAGAGGGACAGCTGAAGGCCACTGGGCTTTGAACTTTTTATATATAAGATAGGAAGGCATTTGTAGGAGGCTGTTGCCTACAACAAAAGTAGATTGGCCTACTTCCATGATATCCATGCAAAATTTATTGGAATTAATATGAGTCACTGAATGGATTTCACAGCATTTCTAAGAGAGACCTAAAGGAACAGCAATACAACTGAGTGTAATGGTCTGAAAAACTGAGGCTGTAGCGAACTGTCACTATGTAACATCAGCAACCATTAGATCAAATGACAGGATCAAAAGACACTCCCCCTGGGCAGTCAACTGACATTTCTATTCACTAATGGAAGTTGTACCAACTACAATTCACATTGACAAACATACAAAAAACTCAGTGTTATAAATTAAACATTGTAAAATAAAGTACAAAAATATTTTGCTATGTTGTGAATGTTTATATTCTAACTGACCAGCTTATTATTTCCAAGCATTACCACAGTGGACACAGAGCAATGTGGCCCAGGATCTGGACACGTCACTGACATCCAGTGTAGAAAATACAATAGCAGAATTTGTTTCCAGTCTTATCCTCTGAGTGCGGAGTAACAGCCCTCTGTTATTTGTGTGACGCTTTAGCAGGAGACAATGCCTTTCAGGAACCTCGCTGGGGGCCTGAGCAGCCATCGCACACCTGACCGATCCCAGGCTCTCCGTGCTTTGGCTCGGCGTTACCCGCGGGCCGCAGGGAAGAGCCAAGCCCGACTCCCGCCCCGCGGGCTTTCTGTGACAAGGTGAGAGCCTGTTCCTCTTCCCAGCACGTTTCGCGCTGCAAAACCCGCCAGAGAACTAAAAGGGCGCTTTATACGTTAATTTTGGAGGTTTGCCCGTCTAAACTCTAAATCCCGGCGCCGGGCGCCTCCGCCCGCCCCAGCGGCTCCGGCGGGACTCCGGCCGC